>JAGTJP010000373.1:0-19181 GCA_020744175.1 Auriculariales sp. MPI-PUGE-AT-0066
ACCACCCACTGCCGACAGAGCACACATCAGTATCCAATAAATATAGATAGTAGATATATATTTTATAAGTATATTCAACATGCCCAGGTAGTTGCTGTGGGTTTAATCCGTGGAAAATGCGTTCAATCGAGGGTAAACTGGATATCAGGCTGTCGGCAACAAACCTTTCAAGTGTCACCTCATCATGCGACACCCACTGCTCCAGACAGACTTTTCCTCCCAACTCGCAACATATATAGAATATGTAGACTACAGTGACAGCTATCTTGTAATGATGGGAAATAAATTTGTCTTAATTATTTGTGGAGATATGGCTATGCACTGTGAAACAACAAAACACTTGAAAGGTTTTGTGAGTCACTGTAGGTCGAGTGATGATGCACTAAATGTCCACTAGCTTCTCGCACACTTACAATCCTAGGCTCTGAAATCAAATGGTAAACTGAGACAGTATGTGTACATTGGAATATGGGAATGTTAGTACAGATAAGAAGCAGAAACATACACCATGAATATATCAGTGAGGTATATCAGGATCCAGCATTAATGGACCTTGATGGTTTCGGTGAGCATTCTATGTGCTCCACAGGTGATGCAATGGTGGCTGCAAGAGGGTATAAGCACGGAGACAAGTAGATCGACTGCGTGGCCAGCGAGTCTTCCGGGGATGTTGCAAGGAATTAGATGCGCCAAACGCCGCGCAGGAACGAACAGATAACCACAAACGGCAAAAGCCAAGATATTACTTATCCAGAAAGAGCTGGCTTTCTGAGAACTAATGCATTGGTCGCGCTCGGCGCGATCACCACCGGAGTGCACGCGACTGCACACCCCTCCGTTGTGCGGGCATCGCCATAGTTGAACTGGGCGTCATGTGTAGCAAATCGGCACCAAGAGTGAAATCGAGCCGCACCGCGTGCATTTGTCCTGAAGAGTGCTCCTTGGAAGCATGCGATGTATGTATCATCTGGTTGAACGACCCAGCTTGCACCACCCATGTGGTTGAGGGCTTGATCGTAGTAGGCTATAGAATTAGCCTCCGGATTGATGAAAGTATCGATGTGGTTGAGCAGAGCGCGGAGGAGGTGCGGGTGGTAGCACTCGTTCCCGGCGTAGTAGCGATGTCGGCGTTCGGAAAGTAGCAGAGGGTGTTGTTTCGCGTTTGCAATATTCCAACGTCTGAGGACATGGCAGGTGGATACGCAGCGGCTGTTGTTGTGACGAAGTTAATTGCGGTCAATAAAGCACTGGCCTGAAATACGCGGCATTGCGGTGACGGCGAATGAACGATCCACCATGACATGTTTGGCCTCCACCTAGATGTGAGAAACCAAAAACCTGGTGAGATACGTAGCAACGCCAAGGCAACAGCAAACCTTGAAGAGGGGGTTTTGGGGTTAACATGTGTGTGCAGTCGGCCGCGAGCGCCAAGCGGTCGCGAGTTGAGTGGCGTAGTGTGTGTCGGCGGCGGCACGAATATACTGTCCAGGTAGGCGACGGGCTCGCTGCTGATGGCGCTTATATTCAACCATCAAACGTCTCTGAGGTCCACGATGCGTGAAGACGGCCGCTGGGAAAGACTCAAGAGGGCCAAGCGATGTGATGAATCGAGAATGCGGGTGTGCGTACCCTTTTATTTCACGACTTCTCCTGACCTTTGCACATGACGCCGCAGCGGCGCGTAATATCTCCACGCAAGACACGGTTCGCGGACCAAGGTCTCATCGATTTCATTTTCGGCAATCGCAGTGTGCCCCAGGTTCGGCCATCTCCAGCCACAATTGAATTGAACAGTGCGGCCATCGCGCGTACGCGCCGAAGCCTGTGTGAAGAGACTGGCGTTAAACACGCGTAGTGTACTCAGGATCTTCACGTAGCAAAGCAATTAAATCTAGCGTATGCATCTGGTGGCAAGGATGTCGCGGCGATGCTATTGGATTACAGTCTCCCCCTTCAATAAGTTCAACATGCACCTGCCAAACGATAGATCTGAGGCGAGATCGATTCGTGTTTAGCATACAACGCAGGTGATGCTGACTACAACATTCAAAAGGAGCTGTCAGACCAAACACAATTGACCCCTCCAGCCTATTACATGCCGAAAGCTGGCCGAGAGAGGGTGTGACACATTCTTCCCCGTCGGGACAATACGGAACAGAAAAAAAAGGAAAAGTCAGAGGCAAAATGTACTTGGTACTCGCGGCGGTGCGGGCGCGACAGGGGCTGGAGACATGCAGGTCGATATAAAGGATCAGGGTCGAATATAGTTACAACCTGAAGATTTGATGTCACCGGCGAGCGGTCGTCGGGTTTGGGCTGGCGCTTGGCAACTCCGTGATCCGTCAAGCAAATATTCTCGGCTGAAGCACACCAGAAATTAAGAATGCATGAGGCGCAAACTCCAGGCATGGTTTTTGGACCGTCAGCACACTGATGATCAGAGCAAGTAGCCAAAGAATGACGGCGATCATACATAAGACTAAGGAGCAAGATCACGTGAAGCCTCAGGACTGTACACAGACAATGCCTACCCAACGCAATGAACATATTGTCCATTTCTAGACGAATGGGAAGTCGGATTGTGTGCGCTATGGGCTTTCGAGGCAGCCTTGAAAGCTACCTGAACGGAGTCAGACAGGATTGAGAATGATAGAAAGAAGGTCGCCGAACGCCAAGATTGCATTGGCCCGGTGGAGGGCTACCTTCGGATGAGCACCGTAGCCATCGTACTCGGCACGCTTGCCACCACGATGCATGCGGAGATGCTGATATTTACATGAGAAAGGTCGAGGATGACCGGTGCTTCTTAAGGTGTTACCCGCGGCCTCGGACAAAGGTAAGATGGTCATGTGTGCATTGGCATCTAGCCCACCGCCATGTTGTCCATGGTTTGCAAGTGGGCAAGACAGTCCCAGACGCTGTTGCAACATAGTCACATAACGATCGAAATCGCGACTATCCATGTCGCGATCGATTTTCAGGAGCTCGAGTACGCGAAAGTTGAGATTGCGCCTCCTTTAGGTTTCACGCTGGGTTTCACCGCCGTTCACAGGTACAACTGCTGTGGGGAAGATGAATTGGTACGTAACGCTTGGGAATAATGTCATTCCCGGACCACACATGGATTGCTGGAGCTGTGGACCTCGCCCGATGCCATCGATTCGATATCAGGGAAGGCTTCAAAAACTTGTCCCTCGTGCCCAAGTAGGCAAGATCGCCGGTGCTCGCCCACATCGTGTCACAGCAAGGGTTGGGGGCCTAACGGAATCCGCACAATTCATTTGATGACACGGACTGGTTGATAGGTGGGAGCCTGCAGCGGCGCCACGATCATGACCAGTTCGAGAGCCCGTTTTGGCTTGAACAAGCACCGACCGCTATCGTACGGCAGAGCCGTAGCGGGCACGCTACCACCTGCTCGAACCTTCTGTGAGAAGCCCTAGCGGCGTTATCGTGCTATAGCAGAGAGGCAACGAAAGCAAGACGGCCGGACACAGACCTGTGAAAATGTGGAACGTCAACTGCTGCCAAATACAGTCCTATTGAAAATGCGAGAGAGACCGTCTTGCGAGAGACCGTGGTCCAGAGGAATGAGGCCATCGCATTTTGCCAGAAAAATTTGTACGTCCGACCAAGCGCAGCGCACAAGTATTGGCTTCAGCGGACAAATGCGAGGCGCTATCGCGAAGAACAAGTACCGGTACCTAGACCACATGAACAGCCTCTAGCTCTCCTTCACAGACATTACATCAGCTTTTGTAAAGTTGCGGCTCTTATCGCGGCAGCTTTGCGGTTTCGGGGATCAGGCCGACAATGGTCCAATTGTCGTTGCAGCACAAGCAGTCCCATGTCCACCCTAGCTCATCTGCGTTGCACAACACGAGTATGAAGCTGCCTTTAGAAGAACATACTCTAGCCTGAAGATCGAAATGCATTTGGTAGCACTGGGCATCGCACAATCGATCATCGATGGCGACCGCCCGAGATACCCTGAAATTTCAAGGCATCGTCAGTGTTAGCAAAGTGCAGGCATCGTAAGCAAATTTAGCCAGCCAAGTTCATGATAAGGTAGTGTCCGCGCGAAATTAAGAGCTCAAAGCGAAGGGAAAGTGCTGGTCAGTTCATCCAAAGTCCGCTATCGGCTTCCATCTCCATCGCGATCCGCCAATTTCCGGAGACGGTTCGCACGATGAGCTTTCTAAAATGTTTACCTTACTCGTATTGTATTAAATGGGGAGTGAAATACTGCGCAACTAGCACTAAAGACATGAGAACTCGAGCTCAGTATGGCAGATGTACATCCGCACATCATCTCACATTAGTTTACTTCACACACACACACACACACACACACACACACACACACACAGGCGTAAATTCATACCAAGCGAGTCTATCAAACAGTCAGGTACGTGTAATAAGACGTGTCAGACCAACGGTCGCGCCGGAGGCCAGCCCAGCCATCCACCCCGATGACTGCGGATGCACGACGCAGCCATCCCTTTCTGCGCGGAAGCCCCCTGCGTGTACGCGGCTACATATGCCCGCACCATCTCTTGCTGTGGCGAAGTTGAAGCCGTGGTCCTTTGGATCAGTAGGCACGAAGTAGCACCAGCTGTGGAACGATGCCACGCCATTGGCGCCGTGCAAAGGCAAGGCACCTTGGTGGCACCTGATGAACCGGGTGCCATTTCGAGGGATGTTCCAGGTTGCGTCTCCGACGAAATTCAGTTGAGAGTCGTAATGCGCCGTTGAGGTTACGCCTGGGTTGACATCATGTAATTCGATGTGGTTGTGCAACGCGCCGGAGAGAAGAGCGTTGGTGCATGTGTTTCCGACGTACTTCGCGACCGTGGGGTTGGGATAGTAGCAGAGGACGCCACCTTTTGTCTGCAGACATCCAACGTCGGAGGCGATGGCGGGGGTGTATGCGCCTGCAGCAGGTATGATCCGGAGAAGGGCGATCATTGCTAGAACGACATGCACGAGAAGGACAGTGCCCTTGTCCTTGAACGCGATAGTATCCGGCAACAGGTTAGTCATAGGTCGCGTGCTGAGGCCCATTGAGACATTAGTGTAGGACTTGAGCGCGTCGCGCACTCACTACTGGTAGGTGTTTTTCAAGTCAGCGCGCGAAGCTCCGAACGTCTTGATGTTGAGAAGTGACTGCGTGCGCAGAGTGGCCGAGTATAAATACGCTTCAGCGGTGCTAGTATTTTGCTTTTCCTGTTGCGAATCATTTGTTGCTTTGTAGGGTGACTGTCACTTATTTGTCCGTGTCTTTGCCTGCGGCGAGCGTGGGATCCAGCGATCAGTTTTACTTTGCCTTCATTTGTTTGAATCTGTTAGAGACCTGCCAGCGGTGAAACCTCGCGATCAAGTGTTGAATCCTGGCAAGGGATACCGCTCTTCGGAAGCCACAACGTATCATGAACGCTCGGTACGAGTCTCCAGGGTTCATCTCACCCTGCTCCCCATAGGGAGATCGCTGGGGGCAGCAAAGGCTGGGGAAGGAGGTCTTGTAGTCCGCCGATCAGCGGCACAATTCGGAGAAATTGTGGGGCGTGAGTGAAAAGGCGGGGAACCCTGACTTATGACGAATGGGCAGACCTCGGCCCGGTGAGAATCAGACTGATAGCAAGCACCGGCCTGCGACGCCGACGTCCATGACGAAGCTGTTTTATCGTGAAACAATCACGCCGCTAGATTTGCGACAAACAAACAACCAAATCTCTTGTTTCAGCGCAGCAAAAGTGTTTGACACGCTCATTCGACGTCCACCTTCACCTTCTTAGCCTTTTTGCCCAACGCGCTATCCTCGTCATGCTTTCTCTTCTTGTGCGGCCTCTCTTCTATCTCAGCTCGCACTGACTGCTCCATCGCCTTCGCCTTGTCCTTTTTCTGCTTGTCCCTCTTTTCTTGAGCAGGCGAGGACGCAGAGGATTTCGACGAAGCATCGCCAAGCCGTGTTTCGTTCGCAACATCAAAACCGTCGTCTTCATCGTACTGCGCACCGCGGAGCCCGCACGGGATGTACCGTCCAGATAGTTGTTCGAGCGGCCACGACGGCCGTTCTGCAGCGGACAAGTCTGCCGTGACGGTGGATGCAGCGGCGTCCGGGTCAAGGCTCGGCGACGATGGCACCCGCGTGACGACGACATGTTGTGCGAACTTCTTCTGGGCTGTTCGCAACAGAGATAGAAAGACGGCCGAGATATGAGCAAGACGAGCGAACCTCTCCTCGGGTCACATCATGTGCGCACCAAGAAACATTTTGCCCGCCTTCCGCTTCTTAGGCAGTAGACACCTTACGGCCTGCATCTCTTCTGCAGCACCGGTCTCGTCTTGGTTGTCGACGCGCGTGATGAGATGGGTCACGGCGCCACTTTTTCGCGCGATGCTGCCCAGCTCGCGTCTTCTGCTCGAAGGCGCCTTTAATGTTGCAGACTCAAGCTGTTTAGATTTAAACTGCGATAAGAGATTAGTTTGTTTGATATGGTTGAAGAATCGTGCGACGCACGCCGTCTGGCACGCGGATAAGCCATAGCTCAAGATTATCGTCGGCATCAACGGCGTCCCAGTCGAAATTATCGTCCACAGTGATATTCTCGTAACTTCTAAAGCCTGCGGGCGGCGTGTACGACCTGCTTCAAGAGTAAGCGAGTCAATGCAAAGAACGACACCAGATGAAACTCACGCATGCTGAACTTGCTCGACATGTTGGTCGCGCGCACGATCTTTCCTCTTTACAGACGGCTTGGACTGCTTCATTGGAATAATTTCGACGGACATGGCGTCTGAATCAGACTCGGAGCCGCTCATCGTGCGCAAAGTAGAAGAAATGGAAGGACGAGTCGCGTTCGGACGCAGCCGTTCCATCCCTCTGCCTCCTACCATCTTGCGCAATCGTAAACGCATTCGAAATGAATATGAAGAAGCAGCATCGCTGGTTTACGCTCTGCTAGAATGCTTCAAGACCAGTAGGTTGTGAGGTTAACCTCGTCCCGGTGAACCGATGTCGCCAAGCCGGCGCGAGACGAAAAATTACAAGCAGTGCGCATCAGGCAGTCAGAGAAGGGGAGGACTTTGGAGTTGGATCCAGAGATAATGGGACAGTATTTTGACGTCTTGTTTGAAGTTCTTGTATTAGTACAAAGCATGGATAGACAACACGTGCGGAGTACAGATGATAGATGCAGTGAAATTGCGATTTTCGGTGGATTGACAGAGTATCTGATATAAATTAGATGACCCCAAAGGCGCAGAAGAGACGATGGATGACGAATATAACGAAGAAAGCCAACGTGATGGTCCACCAAACGGTCGTCTTCGAAGGAACGGCGCAGCCACTGCGCTCGGCGCGCATGCCGCCGGTGTGGACACGGCTGCATACACCTCCGCTGTCCCGCGCATCGGCAAAGTTGAAGTGGTTGTTGCTGGTGACAAACTCGCACCACGTGTGGAACTGAGCCCTGCCGAACATGTCTTTTTCGTAAAGCGCGCCTTGGTAGCATGCGATGAACGGGCCACCGCTCGGGGGTAAGATCCAGTTCGCGTCGCCAACATGCTGCAGTTCGCGATTGTAATAGGCCACGGACAACGCTTTTGGATTCATCTGCGAATCGATATGGTTGCGCATCGCCACCGATAGAAGCTGATTGGTGCATTCGTTGACCCCGGGATATGCTGCGATGTTGGCGTGGGGGCGATAACATGCCGTGCCGTTCCGCGCCTGCAGAAATCCGATGTCCGAGCTGATGGCGCGAGGGGACATGGCGACAACTGGTGTGACAACCAGCAGAGGGAGGAAGATGGCGTTGAAGGTATTCGCAGTGCTCCGGCAACGGAGAGAGGGCCGTTGGCGCGAGGCCTGGCGGTGTGGGCGGACATCGCGCAATGGCTGCTGCTGCGGGACAGAGCGCTGCACCTGCGCGTCCTCCGCTCGGAGAGTGTTGAAAGTGGTGCGGTAGAAGGCAAGGTCGTGGCGCTTGTAAGTCACCATGATGTCCTTAGCTCGATCGACTGGGCAACGCAGAGTCTGTAGGTCAGAGGACGAGGGTGCGCGAAGCAGAGAGAGTGCAAAGAGAAAATTGCTTCATGCCAGGGCCTTAAAGCCCTGGCGCAAATGAACTGCTGCGCATTGAATGTGGTTTAGCTGAGCGCATCTTGATGCTGTCCGGTTCCCCGTTTGGCGCGGCAAATGTTTATCTTATTTGCGGCGTTCCGCGCGAGATCACGACCGCATTCTGCGAGGAATTGCGCGGGTCTTCCTGTCTCGGCGGTGAGCTTGGCATGTCAAAAATGGTGATCTCAATGGAGCCAGCGTTGGAAAGAATGCAGGCGTCACGGAGCTTGCCAACAGCAGATTACATCAGCATTGTCCAGTTCCTACCACATCGGTAGACCGAGTATATAACAGGCTAAGATAACGGGATACGAGCGGCTGGCGCGGGCATTGCCCACACCAAAACAAGATACAGCACGACGGACCTCCGATACGACACGGACCTCCGATGCGGCACGACGGACCTGTCAAACCAGATTCGATCGATATGAGGTATCTTTCCACGTCAATGTCAAAAAATTGAACACTAATCCCAACCCATTACACCAATCAATCTCTGAGCGCGCCCAAGCCGGGTTCCATAAGGCTGCGCCTTCGCGGCTGTTAGCGCCGAACGCGGCAAAGCGGAACAACTGCACAAGGAGCGGAGGCATCCCCGGATGCAGCATTGCGCAAGAGAGTAAACAAAGCCGAAAGATCGTCGCTCGATGCAGTGTGTGAGAATGACGGCTCGGCGGTGATGACACAGCAGCGCGTGACACGGAAAGTCGATACGGTTTCCGGTCCGACCATAGCCCCTCATTTCATCTAGATCTCGCTGCGAGTTCATATAGGATTTTTAGAGTCGAACGCCGCTTTGAAGACTTGATTCAATCGGGTTTCATCTAGCGAGATGTGGTGCGTGGAACAATGAACGCGCGAGCTGGCGGCAAAATGTTGCAGATAGTACAAAAGATCATGATCAGATGCAGGAGATTGCTCCGAGGAGAGATTGGGCAACCAGTAGTAGGGCCACTCTGACTTTGTATCTGCTACGTTGCCTCAAAATGGACGGGGTGTCATCGCGCCGGAGGCGAACTACCAGTCACTGATACGCCAGCATTGCGCACACACAGTCAATGTCACGAGCAAAACATAATACACGGGGGCTGGATTTGTCGATGCGAAAACAGTATCATGATCACTGACGAACGCTGCAGCTGACAAACAGTCTTAGAGTGGTTTTGAACACTCAGTTGGCTACTGCACCAATTGCAGGGTCTGCGTTCTTTCTCCTGATCGAAAAGCGCTTTATCTTTCCCTGAGCTGCTAGCTGATCGTACGACGCTCATACCGCTCAAGGTATACTGCGGCCGCATCCACTAGGATTGTGACAGTGGAGCTGGAGCTGGAGGTACGTCTCCGCAAAAGCTCTTGACCGTATACTTCCTATGATTGGTGGAGAGTAGGTCAATGTTGATTTCGCTCTTGGGCGGAAAAGAAGTCTCATGGCTGGCTCGATAACAAGGCAGCTATTAGAACTTCCTACTGCTTCAGTACCAATCAGTTGCGGCAGTATGATCCAATTTATGGGCTGTAAAGATATGTGGACGACGAGGTTTCAAGGTACTGCGAGCATCTCGGTGATACCTTATTGCGAGGAGCGAAGCTTTCAACTAAGTGAAAGCCTTCAAAGCTAGTGAGTGGTAGATCTGCCTTAGATGACATGTTCGACATCTCGCGAAATGTAAAACCATCAATGTCCGCCCACCGGCGATCAGAATTTGACGCGTGACTGTCACGCGTCGCATCACTTTGATGGTTCCACACTCAATTTTCGGGCAGATACTTAGCTCTGACTACCGCTTAGGGAGTGATAGAATGCTGACCGTAGGAAGTCCCCTTCGGCCCGCTCAGGATTCTGCAGGCTGGGATGCGCACCCTTTGGCTTATCGTCGCGGCATAGGAACGATCAGAATCCGATAGTCGCTCAGGCCACTGCACGGCCAATATATATTAAACTCAAATTCAATTGCATGCGGTGGATTTGATCCAAGTTGCTCCTGTTTCTTGATTTGACCCTGGTTGGGTCTGAGTTACCTCGGCAAGTATAAATTCGGCTATGGCCTATGACAATTGCGTTTGTCTAGTTCTTAACTTAGCAATGGGCAATGCAGCTGCAGAGACTGTTTCGGTCTCAAATCAGGAGTAGCTGCATTTTCTAACACGGGCGGGGGGGGGGGAGTTGTGATGGATGCTGAGATGCCTTCGCTTCTGAAGGACACGCCGAAAGATGCAATTTTTCTAAGCTCTCAAAACAGGACAGGCGACACCATTTAGCGCAATACCGTCATCAGTCGGCGCTGGCACATCTCACCACACGTTGTAACAGTTGAGACTCATACAGTGCTGCTACATACTCCAGTGGATGGGATACATGTTATTTTCTCCCCGTGTCACTTGTCACTGTTAAGGTGCATCCGAAACATCAATGGCGTTTCCGTCAGTCAACAGAGAAATCAAAACCTTCCCTGACGACGTGTCTCAACCTCACAATGATACGTCATGGCCTCCTGTCCTCGCCACATCATTTGGCGAGCGAGTGTGTAATAGACTCTACTTCAGCTATCACCGTTCCCAATCTTGATTTATTCGTAGACGAAAAGAAGCAAGTTCCAATTTCGCATGGACGGTACACATCAAAGGATGACAACCTCACGACCCGAACTCCGAACTGGTGCCTTATCATCATTTGACAAGCGCGCGAATATAAGACGACGGCAATGCGCACGCACGCGAAAATCTGCCAGGCGCCGTTCACCATGTACACCCATCTTCCTGCACTCCTCATCGCTGCGCTCACCCTTGGCAGCAGCGCCTCTGCTGCTGCCATAGCCCTCAGAGCTGCTGCTGCTCGCCAGGCATTCACCCTCACTAGCTCTATCTTTCTCGAAAACATTGCGACTCGGTCGAACGGCAATCTTCTTCTCACAACCCTTTCGTACCCCAGAGTTTATACGGTCAATCCGTCTCAGTCCCTACAGCCTACCATTCTCGCCACCTTCGACTCTCCGGTTGCGAACAGCGTTCTAGGCATTACGGAGTATCTTCCCGACCAATTTGCAGTCATCACAGAGCTTTCAGACATCGCCACCAAATCTGGTACTAATACGACTATTTGGACCATGGACTTGCGTGGGACGAGACCGACTGTGCGCCAGGTTGTGCAACTTCCGGCGGGCACGATGGGCAATGGCCTGACCACATTGACAACTGCTGTCAATCCCGGCACGGTTCTCGTCGCGGACACAACCCTCGGTCAGGTCTGGAGCGTCAACGTCGTATCCGGCGTTGCCAAGGTTGTCATCAAGGACGACAACATGGCTCCCGTGGCTGGAGGTATCCCCCTTGGCATTAACGGTCTACGGCTTCAAGGCTCGTACCTCTACTTCATCAACTCCAGCAAGCTCTTCGCGGCACGCATTCCCATACACCGTGATGGAACGGCGTCTGGTGCGGTCGAGGTTCTTGCAACGGTGCCGACCGGTCAACGGGCATACGACGATTTTGCAATTGACAAAAAGGGTCGTCTCTGGATCGCATCTCACGTCGACGCTGTGGACGTTGTGTCCTCTGATGGTTCCCAAATCGTTGCTGTAACCGGCCTCAACGTTTCCGCGACGGACGGCGGGCCAACTTCGTGCGCATTCGGTCGGGGTAACAGCTTGCAGGAGCAGATTCTCTACGTTACGACAGGCGGTGGCAACATCTTTGCAGTAGATACCGGCCTCGTCGCACTGTAGCTCACCGCTTAGCATGGGATTTTGGCGCAGTTCTATGAATTAGGTCACATTCTTCTAATACAACCACACCCTGTCGCTCGTTTAGACCTTATCATTGACATCAGTATACCAAACTTTGCCTTGAAGCTGGAGCACGATTGGCATGCGGCTGGTCTAGTTTACACCCGTGTCGTGCGTGTGTCGATTTAAAAAGTAAGCTGTCGTTCTCCACCCAAGCATTCGGCCCGGTTGCAACGACTATCGTGAACCCTGCCCGCACATGCAGCACGTCACAGTGCACTTGACTCTTGACCTTCCACCTACTCTCAGGTCCAAGATTCAACATCGCGTTGTTAAATGGCCTTTTGAGATAGACCCACGTCGCGAAAGAACTGTATGGTGCTATCCGATGTCGCGGAATGTGCGCGACATTTGAGCAACGGCCTCGGCGAGCCATCCGCAAGAGAAGATAATAGTTGGAACTTGTGTGTAAAATATCTGGTTGGCCAAGACATCGAACGCAATGCGAGCTTGATCATATTGTGATGCTACGAGAGCAACAGAGGGACAATAATTCAAGTGTAATCCATAGCGAGCATGAACGAGACGGAAGGCATACAAAGAAATGGGAGCACATCATGATGCAGACTCGGCTTGGTTCGCCATGACCGTTTTGCTATACATGTGGCTCGCAAACCGCTGCTTCTCCTCAACGCTGAGGCCGTCCTTCGCCCAGTTCGCGGAACTCGACCGTGCGCGGAACTTGGCCATACGGCTCTTGTCATTGCTTTTGAAGATGTCGTCGAGATCGATTTCGCGGATCGCGCCAAAGACCTCGTCGGGATCGGTCATCAACTGTTCCTTGAGATGACGACGGAGGTTCGGGCTTTGCGCCCATTCCGG
Source organism: Auriculariales sp. MPI-PUGE-AT-0066 (assembly GCA_020744175.1). NCBI lineage: Eukaryota > Fungi > Basidiomycota > Agaricomycetes > Auriculariales > Auriculariales sp. MPI-PUGE-AT-0066. The sequence goes on from JAGTJP010000373.1 coordinate 12,730, forward strand.
AAGGTCGGCCTTCTTGTCTTTGCGATCTTCATCGTCAGAATCCGAATATCTGGAGACTTGAATCAGCACGCTGGATCAGAACCGCGAGAAGATTACGTACTCGCTGCGGATCTCTGGCAGCTCAATATCATCGGGGTTTGGTTCACCATTGGCAGCATCGATCTGAGCTTGGACGCGAGCCTGCATCTGCTCCTGCAGCGACCTGGCAGGACCTTGATTCACTGAGCTTACAAACTTGTTCTTTGTCGGAAGCATGCTTGGAGGGGGCATGGGCTGCGGCTGGCCCTGTGCTTGAGGAACAAAGGGGTGTGGCGCGGGAAGATCGATGGGAGGAGCGGGTTGCGCAACGAGTTTGACAGTGGATGCAGGCGCCGTCGCAGCCTGTTTGAGAGGCTGAACAGGTTTCCCGAGCATTGATGAACCAGGTTGCGCAGAGGTAGATGCACCGAGACCGGGTTTGCCGATGCGAGAGGGTGGTCGAGAGTCACCCGGCTTCTTTACGGCCTGACTGGCATTCACCGGCGGCTTCTTAACAGCAACAGGTTCGAGCTTGCGCTTCTTGTTCGACTCGTCGTCCGATGGAACCTGCAGCGATCGATGAGACTTCAAGTAATGATAAAAAAGAGGTAAAACACGCCGACCTTTTTGAGGCCAGGAACAGGTCGAACGCGTTTCTCTTCAGCTTCGCGCTCTCTCTTGCGTTTCTCCATTTCTTCACGCTGCTTGCGCTCTGTTTCAGCAGCACGCAATTCTTCATCCTCCTTCTTGCGCTGCGCATTGGCAAGACGGCGAGCCTCCATGTTATCCTTAATCGCCTGGCTCCTGGTCTGCTTCTCAAGCTCCTGCGCAAAGAACAAGTCAATCAAGTGTTTGCGTGGCACGCAACGATGAGACACTCACGGCCTTCTTTGCAGCATGAGCGGCCTGTTGGCTCTTGTACAGCGTGACCTGCGGCTGACCCTGCGGCTGCTCCGACTCGGCACGTTCCAGTCGAGATTTGGCCAGTTTGCTCGCTGGGTCGAGCTTCGACTCTTGACGTTTAGGTACGAATGACTCCTTGAACTGCTTCGGCTCTGGCGTACCAGCAGCGTGGGGCTGAAGCTTGACCAGCGACGGGGACAAACCTGGCGGCAGCATGTTCGATACCTCGGTGTCAACGCGCGGTGAGGTGGTGCTGCCGACTGCACCCAACGCGCGATAGATAGACGAGAATAAGCCTGGTTTCTTGGCCGCAGGCTCAAGGGTGGTTGCCTGAGGAGAAGCTGATGGCGGCTGCCAGTGTTCATGGACCGACGCCTCGTCTAGTTGGTCTTCTTCGTCATCGCTCCAGCTCCGGTCCTCCTGGCTCACGTGCTCCACAATCATGTGCTGCACGTCCTCGTCGTCCTCTTCGTCTTCATCATCAATCTCCATCGCCCCGCCGCTGCCGTCCCATCCACCTGGCACACGCTGGGAGTCTTGTCCCAATACCGCGTCTCGTCAGGCACCATGCGTGCATCGAACGGCTTGCTGGCGCTGGTACCATCGAGCGGCTGGCCGCCCATCCATTCCGTGTCTTGCGTCCCTTGCGCCGTGGACTGCGACTGCGACGCGCTGTCGAAGATCGATTCAATGACACTCGATTTGGAGGATTGTGCCGATAAAAGCATGGCCCCGGGTATCCCCTTGCGGAGCGCGCTGGGTGAGAGCGAGGGCATCATCCAGCTCGTGGGGAATGGAGCCGGAGCAGCCATGGGCAGTTGCGCAGCAACTGGTGGGGGAACGAGCTTAGGCATGAGCCGCGGCAGCAGCTCTGGCTGCAACTTGGTTGCAGCCACGGGCCGCTGAGAGGCCTGCTGCTGTTGCTGCACATGCGGACGGAATAAGATCGGTCGCTCGAGGAGAGATTGTTTGGATTGCAACTGCTGCTGTTGAGGTTGGTCCTTCTGCTGCTGTCGCTGCTGCTGCTGCTGCTGCTGAACAGACTGCGAACGCGGGGGCGGGGGTGGTGAGTCCGGGGGCGTCGTGCTCATGCTGTCATCCATCGAAGCCGTGGAACCATGGTCACGTTGCTCGCGTGCAACCCTCTCCAGCCGTGGTGCTATTTCACTAAGGCTGAACCTTCGGTCTTTATCCTGTTCCCAGCTATGTCGGGAGACAGGCTGGATCGATCCAGCTGGGGTGATGATGGATGCGGATGGAGCTGCGCTTGTAAGCGAGGAGACGGATTCGGGCTCTGCATCGGGGCCACGTTCGGCGATGCGAGCCCGCGCAGCAGCGATGGCTGCTTCAGCTGCTGCCGACCTGCTCTTGCCAAAAAGCGCCTGGTTGCTCGTCTTGCGCAAAAGGCTAGCCCGCATGTCCGCGCGGGACTGCTCTGGAAGCTCGACTTTATTTGCCTTGAGCTCAGGAAGAGCAGACTCAGGCTCAGCAACCCGGTTCTTCTTGCGCTCAGGCTTGTCCTCCAGATCATCGTCCTCGCGCTCATCGCTCTTCCGCTTCTTGGGGACTGCCGCCATGCTTTTGCCGCGCAGCCAACTCGGGCGTATACCGCCACCGTGGTGCTGTTGGATGGATGGTTCCCGCTTCCTGTAGGGCGATGGCCCGGGCATAATCGGGCGGCCGTTCTGGTCTTTGGGAAGAAGGCGAGTGGTATTGTCGCTGCCTGCGCTATTCACAGAGGCACCGAAAAGGCGAGTCGTGTTATCAGTGTCACTGAGCGCATCAGCTGACTCGATCTTGGCTGGCAGCATCGCGGCAGGAGTCGCTAGGGCTGGTTCAGGAGGTCCCAAGACGGTTGGTGTTGTCTCTAGCCTAGCAGACGATGACCCCGATGCTGAGACCTCTGGAAGCAAAGGTCGATGGCCTGCGATGCGCTCCTCCGAAGGTAGAATGGGATGTGAAAGCTTGGGAAACGAGCTGAGCGATGCAGATTGTCGGGCGGGTAAACTCTTTCCAATAGTAGGCGAGTCGTCCACAAAGACTCCTGCCAGTGCAGGAGCTGCAATGACAGGTGATGCTACGAGGGTGGGTTCCCGAGAAGGAAACTTGCCCGAGACGGGTTTCTCGACTGCTGAGACCAACGATGACTGGTCACGCTTGATAAGCATCGGTGCGAACTCTTGAGCACGGCGATCATAGTGGGTGCCTGTTGCCCTATGCTGAGAGTGGCGGAGCTCGTAGGAATGGCCACACGGCGGTCTTGAGCCGATGCAACGCCCGGTGACTGGATGATTGACGCGAGTGCGGGTTGCAGGCGTTGGAATGTGGCAGATGATGTATCGATGCGTATTGAAGCACTTGCAGAAGCGGCAGTCAGTGCTTTGTCTTCTACCATCACTGGGACAGCAGCAGTGTTCAAGAGCTGCTTTTGAAGCACAGTGAGCAGTTAAATGATATGAACTGCCACAACATAACTGACCTGGGCCGGGAAGGAAGTAGGGGTAAGCTCCTGCTTGAGCTTGGTCGCCTGCGGGGCGTGCGGCGCAAAGAGCTCATCACTCCCGACGGGTCGCCGAGGAGAATTAAGGACAGGTCGAAGGGGGGCGCGGGTTGGCGAGCTGGCATCGTACTCATCGCGGGCCTGCAGAAGCTTCTGCGTAAACGCGTTGACGACGGGCGTGTTTGATTGCTGCTGCGGGTTCTCCTTATTGGCATCCTAGTCACGTAAGCCAGACTTCAAGCAGGAGCACGCGCTAAAGCCACTGACCACCAGCTTGGGTCGCATCGCCGAGGCCAGCGGTGCGCGAGCGGTATTGAACACATCCTTGCGCCGCCCCGGGGTCTTTGCGAACTCGACCAAGGTGCTGAAATGCACTCAGATAGAGGCGACGAAAGTCAGGCCAATACTCACAGCTCACTACTGGACCCGCCAAGTAATTTCTTCAGTTGGTCTTCAAGGAACTGGTGGCCGGAGTAGTCGACATAGTTGTTCAGGCTGGCAAGGAAGGTCTCCGGTGCCATCCTGGCGCGCAAGGCATTACACCATGGTAGAACCGAGTTGGTCGTTGCATCTGTAGCAGGCAGAGCCATTTATTTCGGATGCGCAGCGGCTGGGTAGGCGGCAGCGCGGGCAGGCGGTTGGGGGTGGAAGCGGAGAGAGGGTATCTCGAAGCAACGCGGCAACTCCCGGTTCCGCTCACGTGAGGTAATTAAACCCGTCTCCACATCGAGGAGCGACAGAATGCTTGCTGTTGCAGACGATATTTGCACATTCGGACTCATTTATTTATCCATGGTGGTGGACTATCAGATCGAATACACATTCAACTCGCACCAGAATGTTGCCAGGATGCAGGTTGAAACCCCACGTTCACACATTTACTAATGTTTGCACGCTTTGGATTCCTGCTATTAGGGGGCTCCGTTTCGCGCGAATTGTCAAATTTACATCATTCCTTCATTTGCGACGAGGTTGTCCTGGCCTTATAGGTTCGACTGTTGCCGGCGGCTTCTCGAGTCAATTACGACGATTGAAACCAAAAGTCTCGAACAAACCCAACGATACCGCATTATAGAGGACCTTGTATTAGGTGTTATACAGTACTACGGCGAGAACGGCACTGAATGCCGCGACGATTACACCCTGCGAACAAGTCCAGCACAAGGAAGGATAAGATACAAGTGTGCAATCAAGTTTCATGTGTCGAACACGCACTCACACCACATTGTCGGTTGTCAATAGCAAAGAGACCGCCGCCGAGGTCGTGACATAGAGAGTCTTCTGCTGGGCGCTACTGCCGCGACCGAAAATGCGCATGCACTAGGGACTCTGTCCGTGGCGAGGAGACGAGACTGGTCGTAGCCACGATCTGCGTGCCATAGGGTACACCACATCCAGCGCGTTCGTGTGGCCGCAATCCACAGGCGCCATGGAGTCGATGGCGAAATCGTCGTACGCCACTGCGTGCTCGGTTTCGTCGCAAGGACTTCGATTGGACCGCCGACCAGCCGTTGTTGGTGACGCGGCCGACAAAGCCCTGACCAGAGTTGGTGAAGTAAAGTAGACCCGAAGACGTGCAGGCCGTTGATGCCGAGCGGGGGAACCGCCGGGGATGGGACCGAGTGCAGGGTCTTGGAGGATGATCGCCGTGCGGCCTGTCGCGATTTCGAACGCCCCAGACCGCGCCTTGGGTCGAGTCGGCGACACCAACGACGCCGGACAAGCCGGGAACTGCGGTCATGCCGTTGCCCATGACGCCCTCAGGAAGCTGGACGACTTTACGAACCCGCGCAGGGTTGTAGCGCAGGTCCATGGTCCCAGATGGTGGTGTTGGTGCCGGAGAAAGTAGCCGTGTTTGGAAAACTCTTGATGACGGCGAACTGGTCCGGTGCGTATTCGGCGATGCCAAGCACGCTGTTGGCAACTGGTGAGTTGAAGTAGCGATGACGGTTGGCTGAGGGTTGGAGGATGAAGGGTTGAGAGTGTAAACCCAAGGTGCGAAAGCGTGGTGAGGAGAGCTTGCCGTTCGACCGCACGGCGATGTTCTCGAGATGGTCGAGTCGTTAAAGGCGTAGACCAGGCGGATGGGTTGACGGCTGCGATCCCCACTTCTCCATCTCGACGCGCGATGTAGGTGGCGGGGACAGCGGCTGCCAAAGTGACGCTGCACGAGCCAGCGAGAGCCGTGACGAGGACGCGAGTCAAGCTGATGAAGTGCATGCTGAGTGGCGGCTGGCAAGGGTCCAAGATGATGCCTCATGAGCACGCTCATTTATATCAGGCTTCGGACGGCAGCCGGAAGGCACCCGCGGGATGCTCAGGTTGTTACGGTGTCACTTCTTGATGTGTACTCTAACATCGCGGGCCGACGGGCTTGCTACGGCGTCACGTCTTGACAGTACACCCTGACAAGGCCGCGCTTCTTGATGTCTCTGTATGGATGGGGATAGAGGTATCGCTGCCGAGCATCATGCGTGTTTCTCAGGGGTAAGATTGCACCGCGATGATCAGAAACGCGCATGGGCCAAGATTAGATCCCCTCATCAATTGAAACTCTACTCCTTCCGCTCCCCCGCATCCTGTAATGCGGACCTCCGAGGCTATACTACGGTTTGAATGCACAAGAGAGTAGCCTAGAACACCCCCCCCCCCAACGTCGGCGGATTCTAGGCAGCTCTAATAGCTGTGGGGTCGGAGAATAGCTCCACCAAGGTTAGTTAGACTCGACCCGCTTCAAAATACGTCGATTAGTATCACGAACTCGACACACGGCCGCGGAGTTAGACACAAATCACGCGTGCGCCTCACCTTTTATCGTTAGGTTGCGGGATATGGCCCTGGATCGACCCGGGATTGACGGCTGGGCTGATACCGCGGCTTGGCTTGGCTAGCAGGCACCACAATCCTCAGGAACGGCATGCCCTGGCTATGCGGCTAGTTTGTCTTTCAGAATCCTGCCTGTTGACCGTGTCGCCCCACTGCCGATGTGATATTCTCAAACTTAGTCACGCTCATCTAACGCGAGACCCAT
>JAGTJP010000374.1:0-19171 GCA_020744175.1 Auriculariales sp. MPI-PUGE-AT-0066
AAGCATGGTGCGTACATTGTAGACATACTGACGCAGCACTTACACTCGTCAGGCTGTTCGTCGCTGCTCCGTATTGGAATGCGCAACATCGCCGCAGTTCTCGCCGGCGCAAAAAGGATGAATTGCTTGTGCTAGATTTGTTCAGCGAGGCTGTCCCAGCTTGGGAGCTCACGAGCGGGTACAACGATCACCAATGGACTTGGAACATGCTTCACAACTTTGGTGGTGGACAGGTTCGTCAGCCCCGCGTTTTCTTGTCGACTTTCACGAACTGCAGCCACTAGAGTATGTATGGCGACCTCCCGCACTGCGCTATCGAGCCACTTCGCGCACTCCAGGCCCATCCCGACACGCTCGTTGGCCTTGGCATTACGATGGAGGGTATCAACCAGAACGAAATCGTGCGTGCGGGATCATGTTTCGTGGTGCAATGCTCATATCAAGATAGGCCTACGAGTTTATGCTTGATGTTGCGTGGTCCACCGCGGCTCTTGACGTCGCAAAGTGGGTGCGGAGATATGCCACCCGTCGCTACACACTTGGCAATCACACACCAGCGCAGAAGACCGCAGCGGCACTCGTTCAACAAGGATGGTCTCTCCTCCGGTCCGTTCATTGACACCAGGCGTATCTTTTTGCTGATATTCTCCCAGCGAGTCTGCATACGGCAATCCAAAGCCGAACGTCATGGGCGCGAGCATTCACTCAATCTTTGAGCTCTTGCCGAACGTCACCAACATCGACGACCGCACTATTGTTCTCCCGACAATCCCGTCGTACGAACCTGTTGACGTTGTGCGCGCATTTGTGCAGTTCAACGATGCCGTGCACAAGGACGCTACGCTGCTCGAAAATGCGCCGTTCGCGTACGATTACACCGATCTCACGCGGCAGGTGCTGGTAAACGCGTTCATCCCGCAGTACCACGCGCTTATTGGCGCCTGGAATATGTCTGACGTGGTGGGCATCAAGGAAGCTAGCGCGGAAATGCAGAAGCTGTTGACAGACCTCGACGATGTGCTCGCGACGAACAAGAACTTTTACTCGCAAACTGGGTCAAGGGTGCACAGCAAGTGTCGAAAGTCTTGCATTGGTGTACACACGACTGACGATACTGCAGATCGTGGAGTGACGGCAGCGCCGCCGATGCACATTTCTTCGAATTCAATGCGCGCAACCAGATCGGCGTATGGGGTCCTGCGGACCACGTGCCATGGGCACTTGACCGCTACGCTGCGTGCGTCTCGTTCTCTTGCTTCATATTTTTGCATGTTCTGACACTCTATAGGAAGCAGTGGCACGGTGTCGTAGGGGACCTTGACGCCAAGACCTGGTCGCTATTTGCAGAGTATCTTGCCGCGCACCCGCCGAGTACTTACAATACGACTGAGTGGTTCTACGCTGCTCTCGAGGTCGAACGTGCGTGGGAGAAACGGGTGTGGGGAACGCAGGAAAACGAGACGTGGAGCACTGTCGGACAAATTGGCACCGTCATCGACAAGGTGTGGGCTGCGTGGAAGCCTGTACTCGAAATCTACTACAATACTACGTTCTGAGTTATCTTCACGCGATAACGTAGCAACTACCAATATGACAATCACGTTCTGATTATATTCAGCATATTGGCACGCACGAATCTGGGTGTGTCAGTCTTCCCGCCCGGTGCGCTCGAGCTAGAGGACCGTAATGCCCTTAACTAGCAAATTTTTATGTTTCAGGGGATGAGATGCGTAACACAACCAGCACTGCCTTATATTGCGGACAGAATATCTCAGGTCACGGGGGCATGTTACCCCTTAGAGAACAGCATGAAATATTTGGGAACAAGACCTGGAATAGTGGGACTGGTGTTACTGCAATGTTTCCACCAAAGGAACATGTTTGGTACATGTCCGCTATGGAACCAACATATCTCAATGCGGTATATTAATGTAACATGAGAGCTGAAATATTCGCACTATATTTTAGCAGGAACATGCTAGGTTCACAGGTTCTTGTAGACCCAGTATGTACATAAATTCACTTGAATCTATGCGCTGAACCTATGTACATACTGGGTCTACAAGAACCTGTGAACCTAGCATGTTCCTGCTAAAATATAGTGCGAATATTTCAGCTCTCATGTTACATTAATATACCGCATTGAGATATGTTGGTTCCATAGCGGACATGTACCAAACATGTTCCTTTGGTGGAAACATTGCAGTAACACTAGTCCCACTATTCCAGGTCTTGTTCCCAAATATTTCATGCTGTTCTCTAAGGGGTAACAGGCCCCCGTGACCTGAGATATTCTGGTCCGCAATAAGGGCAGTGCTGGTTGTGTAGCTAGTGGCAGCGACCGCGGATTCTGCCGTACACTCTCTTCCTCCGCATCTATGGGTGAGACGCTGGATTTTTCGCCGCTTTACCATGATGTGGATCAGCTTCTTCAAAGGCTCTGGAGCCATGGCCTTGCGCAGATTGGTAGCGAAGTCCGGTCTGTCATTCCTCCATTTCGCGAAGCAGGTTCTTACGCGCCGTGAAGCTATCCGGACTCCGCATGCAGCTTGCAGGATCTTCCAAACGCAATTTTGGAGTTTTTCAAAAGCGTTGATTAGAGCTGCACAGAAGCACAACGACTGTCAACCGATTTCATGGCTGCCATCGGAAGTGTTGGGCCACATTTTCTCTTGGATTAGCGATCATCGCCATCGCGCAAGTCTAGCTTTAGTCTGTAGGCAATGGCGCACTGGAATAATGTCTTCACCATCAATATGGGACATTGTTTCATACAAACCTGAGGCCTGGACGACACCAGACGCTCTGGCGAAACTGCTGTCGCTCTCAATGGAATCACCGCTGCACCTCGACATTTGGCTTGGTAATCTCCATCTTAACAACGTGTTCGATGCCGTTCTTTCGGTTCTGCACAGGTGCAGCCGGCTGCGGGTTTCGATTACTGACGATTTCCCGCGCGAATCAGATGAAGAGGAAAAATTGATCCACGCGCTGTCCGGTCCGGCACCTATGTTGAGGTCATTGCGATTGATGGATCATCGCGGTCTCTTCAACTCGACATTTCAAGACAGTGTGCAGCTCTTTGGCGGTGAAGCGCCACTACTACGCGAATTTATGGCACAATGCGAGCTGTCTGCGCTTGCGTCCAGCACCTATATTCTCAAACATCAGGCGCATGCTCTGGGCACCATCTACCATCATATTTCAAACTCAGGACTTGATAAAAATCGCGGAGCTTTGTCCACAAATTGGAAGAGTTGAACCTGGACCTTGACGACTGGCTTTCTAGCGATGAATGCCCCAGCGGGTCACACTCCCAGCGTCACTACGAGCCTTGTTCATCGTAGTCAACGATTCTAGTGCGCCGGCTGAACGCTTGCTTCGCACAGTTCGGCACTCTGCGATACCAGTCGTCTGGGTTAATTTAACCAGCCATCCGTCTCTGCCTTCGATGGACACGTGGTCACTAGTATTCTCGAGCTTAGCGGAGGATCCTCTGTATCCGAGGTCACCGATGCAGACAGGTTCATAGTCCGTTCGATGTCGTTTGAATCAACCACACACCAGGATCCGGCTTTGAATATCTTCATGTACAGTGAAGACACGGAACTACATCAGCTAGTACCAGGAACCGGTCCTCACTTCGGGAGCGAGCGAATTTGGAGGAACGAGCATTATTGACATCAGCAAGGATTTAGAGCTCGAACCGACAGTCTTCGCTCACGTCGTCCGTCTCTACATAACGGAGCTAGCGTTCGACATGGACTTCGTTGGAAAGCCACTCCCATCTCTTCCGATGCTTCTTCATCTAACAATCTATACCCTAAGAGCTGTTTCACATCGACCTGAATCAGACAACACAAGCGGATTCATCACCGCGCTGTACCCGACCCCGATGGACTCACATCACATCCTACAATGTCCATCGCTTCGCACGCTGAGAATAGCGGCGAGAGTCCTTTCGTGCCCTGGACGTCGCCACGCGGCTATCAGCAGACATGGTGGTTGCCTTCATACGACGCTATCTGCGATACGACTCCAAGCAGCTTCAGTGCCTCCACTTTAATGGAGTTGAGATCATCGTGGTCGATCCGCTCGACCTACAACAGATGTTCGATCTTGCTGAAGATGTTGATTTTAGCCCTCTCGTTGTTGCATGGAGATTTAAAGGCGAGAATTTGCTCCACTGGGACTAATTCTTGCCTATCCCTTCCATGGCCTCTTTGTGAAATGGCCTCTTTGTATCCACACTCTGTGTGGCAGTCTCCCAATGGAGTTTACTGCACATCAGATGGTTCATTTTAGCGAGGCGACTGAACCAGTGTGAATGCGGCGCACGACGCTGCCTTATCGAGGGACGGCGCAGTGATTAACATACTGTATTGTTAATTGAAGACACCTACTCGCTCACAGTGAGCCAGGTATGTAGATTCTACCAACTCCATTAATCGAATATCAATGATAAACCAAGGACACTGCTCGCCTGTAAACCCTATGTTTATTCAGATAGACAGGGCCGAGAATTTGCATAACAACAAGCTTCGCGAAGTCAGTGGACACTCCAATCATATCTATGTGCGTCATTGATTACATCGGCATTTCTAAAATATCAAGGGTGAAGTCTGTTCCGTGTTGGTCTTGAGACGTCGGGGTTTATAACCGGACACGGCTTGTCCTCCTATTCCCCGGACAATTTAATGCAGTATCCGGGCGAGGTTTCCGCAATTCAAAATGCCATCCGCGTCGCCATTCGCAATGCCTGGGTAGAAAGCGAGTACAACGCTCAGCGAGAGGATAGGTAAGCTTGAGATTAGAGTGAAATCTTGTCGATGAACTTTTCGTACTGAGCTAGACATGTTCCAGTTTTCCGGATGGGAACTCGAATTTTCATTCCATTCAATCAACCATTTTGGAAGTCGTACAATTGGAACTGCAAGATAACTCGTGCACCACAACGCCAGTCAGCCGTTCTATCGCTTACCCGTCGAACTACTTGCGGAAGTGTTCGCACGAATACCAATACAACAAAGACTACTCCCTGCACTCGTTTGCAAAGCCTGGTGCCAGCGATGTTTTCCTCGCGCGCATTTGGAACATCAATACGCTGGGATTGGGACACGTACGAGTCTACGGCGACACTGCTAGACTCTAGAGTTGTCCGCCGAGTGCTCCCTCCACCTTGACATATCGATCGGCGCGGAGGGCGCGAATCGATTTGCGAACTTCTTGAAACGAATCTGCATCGCTGTGTTGAGCTACGTGTTTCGTTTATAGAGCCTCATCCATCTGCCACCGTCTGCGCCAGGTTGACATCCACCTTGTTGGTACCTGCCCCTCGCCTGCAGCGGTTCTACCTCTTCGACATATGGAAGACCTTTAATAATGGCATGGATGGCACGACACGACTCTTCAACGGGGATGCGCCTGCGCTAACGCTCGTAAAGCTACAATGCGACTTGAAGGCGATGCAATGGTCTGGAGACGCCTTACAACATGCGCAGACCGTTATGTTCTCACCATCGGGCCACTTTGCGCGCGAAGATCTAGAAACCTTGGCGGTGCTTTTCAGGGGAGCGGAAGCTATCACCGTCGATGTGGATGATTGGTACGAGGTTACGAGTGGACAGAATCACCACCTGCCACCTGTGCAATTTACGCCCAACGCTGCAAACATTCGTTGTCTTGTCCAACAACGAAGGAGGATTCGGAAGGTCAGTTCTCAGAAACGTGCATACCACAAACATACCATTTGTATGGCTGTGGTACAAGCATGCGGTCGACACGAGTGATCCGGCCGTGATCGACATATTGACGCATCGACAATCCTTCCCGAACCATCGCAGACAGAGAAGCCGGATGATATGAACGTATAGTTCTCGAAGAATCCACTCGTTCATTCCGCGGACCATTTGTTTGGAGTTTGCAACCGTCGAACGGTATCCGCTCCAACTATACCTGTATGAACAGGACGTGGAAATTCGTCGACATACGCGGCATAGCCCTACGCTGCCAACTACTCGACCGCCTTGCTCAATGCGTGTAGCTCTCTACATTGGCAATGACACCCCGATACAGCCAGGTCTGTTCGCACACGCGACCAGGATGTACCTCACAGAGACTGTCATCAGCGCCGAGACGATTGGACATCCTCTACCGGAGTTTCCGTCGCTCATTTCGCTCACTATATACACACTCAAAGCTACCTCACACAAGATCTCGCACGTATACAGTGCATTCATCTCAGCTTCGGACGAAGTAGCAAACAGCGCCGTGTGGCGTCTTTGTCTTTGAACGCGCCGGCGGGTTTGCACTCGCCTAAGCATCGACTCATATGTCCGCAGCTAGAGCTCGTCCACATCGCTGCACGGGCATCTGCTTCATGGTCGACACCTCCAACGCGCCTTACGCCTGAGACCGTACACGCATGCATCTTGACCTATCTCCATTACAAACGGCCGAGGCTCGTCATGCTGCAACTGAGCGGCATTGATATGCTCGTTGTGGAGCCCATGGATCTGGAGCTAATGCTTTCCCTAGCAGAGGAGATCGTTTGGGATGACCGCTGTGTTAGCAGCAGCTACTCATCGAATGCAACATTCAACTGGCTCTAGCTGTTGATAAAGAATACACGAAAGATGCATTCTTCATATTGTATATTGTTATTACGAAAGAATCGTATGCTCAGCTGCTCGTCCGGGCTCTGCCGTTTCCTGCTTGACCTCCTACCGTCACGTCACGGGTTGGCCCCTTTGAATCCTTCGCTAGCCACTGTGCCTGCGCGCTTACATAAAGAATCATCAATGCAGACATTTTCCGGCAGAAGGACCAATCACTCCATTCAGCAGGCGTTTCCGTGCGGGAACGTCCCTGAGGGTGGAAATTTAATCAGGATACAGACGAGCGAAGCCACGCTTTCTGACAGCGCTCGTGCTTCTTTTGATGATCTACCTATAGAACTGGTTGTCTGCGTATTTGGTCATGTACCAATGTCGGACCGTCTAGCCATCGCGCTGGTCTGCAAGAATTGGAAGCAGGCCATGTTCAAATCACCTGAACTATGGCGCGTCATATCTTATACAATCGGGTGACTTCCAATCACCCAACGCACTCGGTCAGCTACTGCAGCTTTCATAGTCAAGCCCACTAGACTTGGACGTCAACATTTCGGGTGATGACTGCACCATGGTATGCGACAACGTCAGACGCGCATTGCATCGTTGCGTGCGGCTACGGATGCACTGAAGAGCAGCTTCATTGCAGAGGATGGCGAAATAGACATCACGCGCACGTCACATCCGTTCCCGCCCCGATGCTCTCGAACTTTTATCCTCGTGGACATCGATGGCAACTTCAAACCCGGAACGCAGCAGTGACATACAGTTGTTCTCCTCCGTAGCTCCGATGTTGCGCGAGATAAAAATGCAAGGCGACATTGAAGACTTCCTGAGCTCGAGCGAGGTCATCCGCCCCGTGCGATTTGTGCGATACAGGCACCTGTGGAACTTTTCATGGGACACCATTCCGTTATTGTTCAGAGTTCTTCCGAATGTCGAGGAGCTCACGTTTCAAGGTCAAATATTGGGAAGTGGAGGACTTCATATCGTCTCCTTGGAGCGAACTTTATCCCCCGACATCGCTTCGAACATTGAAGGTCTTGCGGACGACGATGCCGCTCACGCTCGCTCAATTGTGCAGAGACTCCATTGCGGTACACTTCAAGCTCTTGTTGCACGCTATGGCCGGCGCGCCACATCAAAAATGACGGCATGATCCTCAACGAGTTATGTGCGGTACCAGTTCCGCTGGCATCCGCTCGCGTGGCCTTTGTTGCTCGAACATTTCTGTTTGAGTTCTCAACAAAGACACACGGGAAGCCAATGAACATTCGCTGTTCGATGAGGACGTCGAGCTACATCGCCCTGTCGACCCCGGTACGATCGTTGGCAGGCTCGCAGAACCGACTCAGATGAACTCGCGCGTCATGCTCGAGGTAGGGCGAAGCGCAAATCTTGACAGCTCGCTTTTCATCCACGTAGTCCGACTGTACCTTACGGAGACTTCCGTCACATGGGTTGGATCTCAGCTCCCCCCACTACCCGCCCTACAGCACATGACGGTGTACACGACGAAGCAGAGATCGTACGCATCTCACATCATTGTCAGCGCATTCGACTCGTACCCGCCCATGTCGAAAGAGACTATTTTTCCGATCACCTGCCCGTTGCTACAGACCCTTCGCATCGGTGTGCGGGCATTGGATGACGAGCCGGCCATCAACATCCGTTTTAACACCAGAGATGGTTGGGTCTTCATGAGCACTTACCTGCTCTATGGCTATTCAACTCGGAAGCTAGTGCGGCTTGAATTCTTTGGGGTGGAGCTTGTGGTCCTCGACGCGATGGGCCTAAAGAACCTGCTTGACTTGGCGGACACGGTCGAGTGGGACCAACGTCACCTCGCTTCAAAATTTGACACATCCTTTCATCCAACATGGGTATGAATTTACATTTAAATCATGATAGGGTTCAGAATGACCAGTTGTTACACATCGCACGGTTTTTGCTTGTCGCGGCTCACCTCCCACCATGACGAACGGGAATTGGTAACAGTCTCATATGCATGGTCGCACAGGCCTCACGGTCTCAGCACATCAAGTTCCGCACCTACTAGCTCGATAATCTCGATCTGTTTAGCTTCAAATGAGAGAGAACCTCCGATGAATATTAAAATCATAGCTGGGGTGAGTTGAGTTGCAGCCGAACGTTCCAACCCTCCCAACTGGTCGCGATAGTGAGTCTCTTAAGCGAAGGAAACGTTAAAAGAGACTGGTTCAGAGTGGTAGAAGTTTGGAAAGACGAGTGAGCGGGTCCACGGTGTATAGACGCCAGCTTTGCGAGCTTACCCCACTATATCATCGCTGCTCAGGTGATGATCTGGGAAGCGGTGGCGCGATATTGGATCCGGAAATACTTTCCGATGCTCGACTCCTCTCGCTTAGCCTTCTGTACCGACTCGGACCTTCGTGTAACTCTCCGCCTGCTCACTTTCTGCTGCGCTACCCTAGCCTCCTTCGATCAGATTTTCCGGACTTGTTGGTTAGGATAGCAAAGTACAACGCGATAATGAGATCCCTCGTACACGGCCGCGACGAAGGTCATGAGTTATCGCGCGAGTGGACGCAATTGCATCTCAAGCCACAGGCCAGCCTTTACTCGAGCGCTGGGTTCTGTCCCTGAAGAAGAAGTAGATTAGAGCCGGGTGTGGAGGGGCGATCTTTCCTCTCACATGAGGCTCGCAAAATCTCAGCAAGATAGTGCGTAGCGTGTGTAGCGGATTCTATTGTTTAGGTTCCGTAGATACAAAAGCCCGTCCGGTCGGGACTATTTCTACCTACCGAATACAGGACGTACCCCCGCGAAGCAAACCGTACGAAGCAAACACCCGTATAGGAGAGAGTAGCTCTTCCTACAGTGTGACCTTACTTGAGGGTGACGCCATTCGTTACCGACGATGCGGAAGGTATGGCGGTTCTTCCCAATTAGTCACTGCCATGCACGTTCTTTGCGACCCTGCATGATACGGCTTACGAAGTCGGACTTCTTCGAAGACGCGGAACGGAGGCGCAGTAAAGCTAATATGGTGGGGATTAGTTGGACAATGTATGTACACGACGCGGCATCGCTTGGCGGAGGTTTTACGCACATCACGTTGTCGTAAGCGATATGAGGCACAAGAAGCCATAGATAAAGGGGGAGATGATCAGATCAACTGCATTCTTCTCAAAAGCGTAGCCCTTGAAAACGTGAGCATGACAGCTGCACTGGAACTGGAACAGTCCGTGCACACCGGCGCAAGTCCGACGTGCACGGTCCCGAATTCCAATCGCACCGATCGCACGCGCCTGTTGGCTTAGCTGATTGTGCGCGGCACCGTTGCTCTGTGTTGTCGGCAGCCCTGGTCACGTTGCCGTTGTGAAATGGCTGTCGCTTCCTTTCCGCCCAATCGTGATCCCAGAAGACCCTGAGCCGTGTGAAGGGTGAGACTGCGGCCAATTTAGCCAACTGCTCGTGTCGACAGCGCAGAGAGCCATATTTCTACGACGAGAGACGCGAGCCGGAACCCGATGCGCTCATGCTCACGTGACCGGCCCTCGCGAGGCGCGTGCGAAAAATGTCCGGTTTTTGGTTGCCGCCGGGGTTCGCTCGCGCAAGGGCGCGGCGGGGGTTTTGGATCCGGCATTCGCTCGCCTTTTTGTTCCGCACGGTTCGACCAACCTCTCGCTCCGCTGTCGCGCTGATTATCGCGGCCGGCGACGACCCCCCCGCCCGCTCGCCCCCGCCCACCGCGCGCTGCACCGACCGACTGCAGCTAGGATTATAATCAGGAATTTTCTGGCTGGGATAATCCGGCACCACACTTCTGGAATTTGACGGACGACAACGACAGGCTTCCGCATACACACGACTGCGACTACGACTACGACGATGAGCTCGAGCGCAGGCAGACGCACTAGCACCCACTTTGCGGTCCAGCGCCAGACTGATGCGCTGCTCGAATTCGAGACTTGTGCGTTGTAATTCCAAGTAAATGTGGCCCGCACTCAATGCTCAATGCCGGCGATTTTCAGTTAAACGCAAGTATCTTGGTATCAACAAACACATTACAAAGTACGGCTGGGCAGTTTATTCCGAGGATAACCTGATTAAACGGGTTGTGCAGGTTAAACTCGACGCTGTCCGTGCGAATCGAGGCGCTCAACGCCCAGCTGTCCGAACTTGCCGTCGAGAATCTCCAACTCCGCGCACAGAATATTCATCTCAGCGGCCAGCTTTCCGGGAACGCGAAAGACGCGGCGAGTGCTGAACGATGCTGAGGCTGCGGTACGTGTCCTTGTCGTCTTTCTTTCGCACGCTGCTTCCCTCGACCAGTTTAGTCTGAACCCGCACGCTCCCCGCCTGATTCCCTGTTCCACCTTGCGCACTATCTGCGCTACATTTTCGCTCGGGTTTCCCCCCGCGGAGTCTTTAGCTACGAACGGATGGTCGCCCTATCGCACTAGATTGGGCATTACACTGCGAACACGTGTTGAGCTCGTAATTCTGTCCCGTATGCTCTTCAGCGACCTGTCTTCCCGTTCACCGTTTGTTTTGCTTACAGGTTGCTGAGAGCAACTGGTGTTCTACGTTCATTGTCGCGCTATCGTTGCCCTCGGCACCATTTGACTATACTTCCCTTACACGCTACTCAGCCCGACCGTCATGCCCCGTGAACCCATTGCCTTTGACGGTCCCGCTCCCGTGGTCGAAACGTTCGGCATCTCATCGATTTCTTTCTGCTACTTTTTTGTGTTCATCAACCAGTGCTAGTGCCGTTCCTTATGCGCACGTGGTTGTCTTTCTTCCGGTTTAACGCGACGAAACTGGATGCCTCGTGTTCCCCTGTCCGCCCCGAATTCTTCCCTGATTGATTGCCGTTTCTACCCTGGTCAAGTCGCGTCCCATCGCCAGCGTCGTGTGAAACGACGACGATCATGGCGCAGGGCTACCTGCCAATATCGTTTTCGCCCTTTCATCTGCCGATCGCCGACCCGTTCATAGACGTTGATTCAAAGGCTAACATTGCCATAGACCGTCGGCCTGGCTGCGAAACTAGGATCTTACGAGACGTTTTATGGCATCGAACGCGACCACGTAAGTGGGCATTTGTTCAGATCTGTTCCCACGAGATCTCCCCTGCGATTGCAACCGCGCTCTTCGACTTTCCAATCCAGCAACGCCTGTCTCGCCTCCCCGCAAGGCCCACCACGCTTCCCCGTGCCCCTGGCGCGTCGACGCCCCCGCCCCGCATCAAAGTCTCCAAACCAACCGACTTTCTGCGCGCTGCCCGAGCAAGACGAGCTGGGCAGCTTCACCGATGCCGCACCGTCGTGCAGCGAGCGCGAGGACCTCCACCGCGCCCGGGCTCGCGATGCGACATGGCGTTGGGCCCGTCGCAGCAGCTGCATCAACAACAATCTCGAACGCCGCCCGATCCGCACGGCCAAGACGTCGTCCAAGAGCGCACCGGCGCCGACAGAGCGGTCTGATTACGGACTGATGCGCGACGACCGCGGGGCAGCGCGACCGGGCGCGGCGCTGGGTGTCGCGCGGCTGCCGACCCCGACAAGTGCCGAGGAGATGGATATCAGCGAGGCGCATGCTGCCCCGCCGCCTGTGCTGGCACCTGCCCGGGATCGGCGTCAGACTTCGATGCGTTGTGGTGATGACCACGCCGGAGCGGAAGCGCAAGGCGGCGCGACGGTTGTCGGGTCCGACACCGTCGCCGAGAACTCGCGCAACGTTGAGCAGGACTATGTGGATGAGGAAGAGCAGATCGACTATGGGCTCGTGCTTGGACGCGGTAGTCCGTTGACGGAGACGGAGACGGAGACTGAGCCTGAGCCTGTGAAGGATGAGCGCGTGCGGTGGAGCGCGAACGCGAGATGGAGCGCGAGGCGGCGCGGCGGGCGGCGCGCAAGCGCGAGAAGGAGGATCGCGCACGCGAACGCGAGGAGAAGAGCAGGAGAGGGAGCGCGATGAGAAGAACAAAGAGAGGGAGCGACTACGCGTCGAACGTGACCGGCTACGCGAGCGCAAGAGCGCGGAGCGGCTCGAGCAGATGGAGAAGGAGGAGCTCGCGCCACCGGTTTCGGCTCATGCTGCTGCTGCTGCGCAGGTGCTGCCGCTGGTGGTCAAGGACGTACCGCGCGTCCCGTTCGGTGGGTCCCACCTCACGCCTCCGGGGAGGTTTGGACTGACGGTCTGGCTCTCGCGTCCGCAGAACCCGTGACGAACGCAACCGGCGCGCTTGCACCCCCGACAATGCCAGTAAAGAAACGCTCAATCCCCAATTTGATTTCACCGCCGTCCGTAGCACCGACGATGACCACTACGACTCTCAACGTGCCCGCGACGCTTTCCAGCATGCCGACCAGCCAGCCCGTCGCCAACCCAGCCGTATCCCCGGACTGTCTCTCGTGGTTAACGGCATTGCATCAGGCACAGGCCCCCGCAGCCCCCACCGACTCAGTGCTCGTGCTGCAAGCATCAGCCTCCCTGTGAGCCGGAAGGCGGAGCGGCTGCACGTGCCGTGACGATTGAGCGCGAGCGGAGCCGGGAGCGCGAACTGGCATCGACTGAGCGCGCGCGCACGCCGCACCCGCTCTTGAGTCTACGTCTGTACCCGTCCCCGGCTCGGTAGTCGAGGACGGCCGCACGCGCCGCGTTAGGAGCAGCGTCAACTATGCTGACCCAAGCTCAACACGCAAGTCGCGGCGCGCCCTTTCTCCCATCTTGAGCACGCATGCTGATCACTTCTTTTTCTCGCTTTCACAGCAAGATGCGCCGACCGGACCCTACGGAAGGCGGTCCTGCGTGGCCACCCACGTCGCGTAGGAAGAAGTCGGGCGCTGCGACGGTGTCCGCGTCAACTGCAGGTGGTGAGCGGGTGCGCGTCTCCAGTGCAGAAGAGGCCCCGCGCGAAGATGCGGAGGGCTCGTCTGATGATCCGATGGCGAGCAGGCGGCACACCATTGCCATTTGAACGCGACTTGTTTTATCAACGCTCCGACGGTCTACTGATTCATCTCGTTTCTGTCGTGCTGTTTATATCACCCCCCTCGTATGCTTGCTCGATTATTTATCGCCCTGTCCCCGCTCTACTCTCTCGTTTGTCGATCACCGGTCCTCTCCTGTTTGCCCTACTACCACATCCGTTCGCCTGCTGCCCAGTTTACACCAAAAGCGAGTCGATCTCGTCTTCCGCCATTCTCAAACTGCGCTTTGATGCCCATTTCCCTAGCTCCATCCGATCTCACGACTAGCGATGCTTCGCTCACGACCGACTCGCTCTGTACTGTACATCTGCTATCCTTCGACCACTTCTCCCCTCGTACATGACGACCCGATTTTACTCCCACTGCTTTCGCTGTATACGTTACCCCCCCCCTTCTCTCGTTCCTCTGCTCCCCATCATTTTGGCGCGCTTGCTCCCGCTCGGTGGGTTTGGACCCTCCTCAGCGTTGTTGCTTGCGCACTTGAGGGTAAATAGATGATCGCCTCCAGCTCCCTATTCTAGTACCAAGGGCCTTCGGCGAAGCGTTTCCAGAGATCGTCGCGTTCGTTAATGATTCTGTCGTCCACACGCGGCCTCCACGGTGTGGGCGGCGAAGTAGAAATCCATTCACATGCGGTATTTCGCCGATCCAGGTTGTATCACAACGACCCTCGCCCAGAGTGTTTGCAGGACGTTGCGCTGGTTCTGTCCAAGGCTTAGTCTCGAGACCGCTGGCTCGAATGACCAAAGCCCGATCATGAGCCTTTGACGATCCTGAACAGTCAGCCGTTTATCTGCGGCATCACGTCGTGTTCGAGGCGGAGAGCGTAGAAGTACGCGTGAGCTTGTAGGTATTGGTCCTCTTGCTCTTTCGCAGCCACGAGGAAGCCACCGGGTCCGTGTGTTGAGCCATCATATCGCACCATAAGTCTCTGGCCCTGGTCATCGGTGTTCGCTCGTGGGCGTCCGGTGGGTCTGTTTCAGCCCAACGAGAGGCCGTTCTGTGCAGTGCAACGAAGTTGATGCCTGGTATGAACTTGCGCTCGCATGTTTCGACAAGCGAAAATAACCAGTCGAGAATCCATCTCGCGTCCTTGGGATTGTCATACATGTGTAACACGGCTGCAACGCCAACGAGTCGGCGACACTTGCTCTCGGAGGAGGGCGACTCTCTGTATGCTAGGAACGAGATTGGACTACAGATGTCAGATATGTTGACCGGTCAACGATGTCCGAGTTTATCGAGACATACTCCACATCCATGTACCACATGAAGCTGCGAAAATCTTCAGGGTCGTTGTGAAGCTCAACGTAGTTTACACCTTGCTGAGATTTCATCGGTCAATGTCATTGTCTACAGTCGCCACCACCGTTGCACACCTGCTGAGGAAGGGAGAGCATGGCTCGGAGCGCCGGACAAAATTTGATCAGCCTTGATCTAGATATACTCTGTCGAAAACGATACGAGTGAGTAAATTAGCGCTCGGCCTGTGTGTGGCAGCTGACAGACCTGAAACCTAGACCCGTGGTTGATCACATCCACACAGCCAACATCGCACCGCTGTATGTCGAGAGACTCGCTGTGCTGAAGAGGGTCACTTGATTCCATAGCCGGTTTCTCGGAGGCAGGGACGTGTGGCGCAGGATCAGCACAGCAGGCGAGAAGGTCAAAGGGCGTCTGCGCTGCGACTCCGGATGCAAATAGCTTCACTTGTGCTCCCATTGTCGTGCAAGCGCGGGACATGGCCAGCACTACTTCATTCAAACCTTTCGATTCATTCAAACCTTTCGATGAGCGCAAACTTGGTCTTGCCATTGAAATCGCATGGAATCAAGCAATGAAATTCGCGGATGAGGAAGCAAGGTAGATGATGCAGTCTTTAGGGTTGCGGCGGCTGAACAACTCGCAACGATCTTCAATTAGATATCCGGATCCTCGATTCGCAATTCTGGACGCAGCGAATTCAATCCTGGATGCGGTCCATGCAACAATCGCCGCTCTTGCTTCGGCCATGAACCGGCAACGCGATGCAACGCGTCAGCTACCAGTGGAGGTTCTCGTCGACATATTCTCTGAGATCCCCGTCAAAGATCGGATTTCAGCGGCACTTGTGTGCAAGAGGTGGAACGAGGTGGTTTTCTCGTCGCCCAGGATATGGTCAATCGTTTGCTTTCGTCTCCCAGTGATACCTACCAAAAGCCGCGCAGACGCTGCAGCCATGAGCGTTAAATCCCCAGTCGCCATGGAACATGTCTTGCGTCTTTCGAAGAACTCCAACATCTGCGTTGAACTAGTTGCCTCTAGCAACAACAACGGAAGTGTCGCTTGGGACCAGGTGTTCAATCTTCTCAGTGGACACCTACATCGTGTTGTTGGCCTACAAGTCTTTGTGTATCAATATCTCGCAGCGATTGAAACTGATGCCTTTGTGCGTCTCCTCTCGACAGCGGCACCCCATCTGAGGACATTTAATCTCATGACCAACCAACTGCCAGCGTCATTGCACCTGTTTGATGGCGCCGCCCCTAATCTGACAGACATTGAGCTGGATGGGAATCTATTGTTTCTCGCCCAACCAATCAATACATTGGATAGTGTGCGCAGTGTTTCGCTACAACACTCGGAACCAGCTTCTCGGGAACTTATTGCCAACATATTGGCTCGCTTCCCACGCGCATTCGACCTATCCATAACTGTTGAAGCCTGGACGGACGAGAGCTCGACCTCGAATTACAGTCTTCTTCGACCAGCACGTGACCTCTTCAACTTCGACATAGACGTCACTGGATCCCATTCGGCTGCCCAATCGGTGCTCGACTGTGTTTTTGGCAGGATCTTCCAGTTGTGACGGTCACTAGCAGTAGCGAGGTTGCAGATTCCCATCTGTCCTTCGATCGCGTATTCGAAGACAGTATGAGCGACGAGCCCAGCACATGTTGTAAGACCGCAGTGATCGACTGGGAATCGCGTGCCACACCTGACATCATCAAACGCGGTCCGCACGTGGTTACATACGACATCGATCAAGAGATGACCTCTCGCGTGACCAGAATCACAGTTGGCGGTCCACTCAAGGCCGTTGACAAAGACCGTACTTTCAGGTACTGGCGCAAGCCTGTGCCACCTTACTTCTCGCCAACACGAGCAGGTTATACTTGCACGAATTTGCGTTCATTCCCGAGCTGTACGAACACGTACTCCCAGCTACACCTCTCCTCGTCGACCTCACGATGGATCATGTCCCCGACTCATCACCAGAATGACTATGGCCTCAGCGCATTCAACGAGGTGAGAATTTACCACCCGTCGAGGGCGGCAGCCTAAGTCTCTTTTTAGAATCTCCCACTACAAATTGGCGATTAAATGCCCAAGCTCAGGAGGCTTACTATTGCAGCTAAATACGTGACTGGAGACTAAAGCCTAAGCCTCAACTTACCCCGATCATGATATGGAACTTCGTACAGAAGCATCTGAGTATGAGGGCAGCCACCTTGAGAGGATCGACATAGTCGGCATCACGCTCCATGTGACCACTGCACAGGAGCTAAGTACTATGCTAACAATGGCCGAGACGACAACAACGGATTCTAGATTTCTGTGGTGGGCTATGAATCGCCTGGAGGCCAATCGCGCGATGTGGCAAGCCTGGTCATCTTGATCTTTTGCAGGAAATCAGCCGTTGTATTGTTAGATGGCTAGGAGACTGTGGAGCTATCTCTACAATAAGACGGTCTTATTTAGAATATCGCGCTGTTTAACCCTAGCCAATTCCATCACCTTACTCCAAATTAAGCGCACGCTGCAGGTTTGGGAGGTGCAAATGTCTGCGCGGTAACCGTAACTGGGAGATGCAAATTTTACTGCACGGACCACCTGGTCTCCATTGGAAATGCTACGAAGATGGCTGGGATAGGTTGAATGGGGCAGATCGAAGCCAATCGACCTAGGCCTACTCGCATTCGCTGGGCGTGTATATGAAATACACGTGCGTGTAAATATCCGTCTGCTGTGGGTCCTCATATAAGGGCCTATATTATCGTGATATAGTCTTGTCATTTGTTTCACCGCGGGCATTGATCGGAGGAAGGGAGCAGTTTTCTGGTCGGAAGTGACCACCCGCCGTCGCTTGCGAGAAAACAGAAGGCAAATCCCGCCTATTTGGCCAACAGAATGTGATTAGATGAAGCTGGCAAATCAATTTGATTTGGTGCCGACCAAAAAGGTGCTTTGAAGGTTTGGCGAAGAGAAGTGGAAAGCGATGACATGGTCTGCGGTGACAGGATCACCGATCATAATTTCTAGCGATAAATTTGTTAGATACACAAAGCGGAAGAAGCACAACGCAGTCACGGGCAAACAGTTCTCGTTTGTTGGCTGACAACGAAACGTACATGTATCCTTCCACGCCGTGCTCCCTCGTACTATTCGTCGTCCTCGATGACGGCTGTCAAGTCACTGGGCAGTGCGAACTTTTGAGCTCGTGCTATTGACTGCTTCAGAGTCGGGACGGCCCTTCCGGGGTCGTTCCACGCTGAGCAGCTTTCGTGAAGGTTCGGTCCAGTGAATACATCCACGAGAGACGAGCAGGTAGGGGCCGATGACACCTTAGTCGCCATGAAACGATATATTACTGACCCGATGACGACTTGGTCACGCCTTGTGATGCACGGGGGGGGGGACAGTTGAGCGTTGTGAGCGAAGGAAAGGAAGTGGTGAGACCAAGCACAAGGCAACCGTAGGTGAAATTCCCGCCCCTCAACCTGGTCGAAGATTTTCCCATGAGCGAGAAGGAGAGTTCCGTAATTGGCTGACGTCGTCCGCGGCCACGTGGCAACGACGGACAAGGCTTGCCCCGGGCGTGCCGCCGCGGTGAAGCGCCGTTCAATGCCAAACAGATGGAGAGCCTTGTGGCTGTGTGTCGGCGCATCCGATGGTTTCCCGCACAAGAATTGGTGAAGCTCTGGTTTCAAGTCATAATAGATATATTGTGGCGTGTTGCTTCATGAAGCGCGTGGCTATGTTCAGCGCGCGGGTATAAAATCCAGATTCACGCTGTAGCCACCCAACCACACACCATCTCAACCCTTCTTCGTGACATCCTAAGCCAGATCATGAACAAAGCTGCATCCAAAAACTCGTTCGCTGCGCTAAGCAGTCTTAGCGCCGAGGCAGAGACCTTCTGTCCTCGGATGGTAGTCATAGCAGAAGACGGCTCGACCTGGCTGCGGTGCAAGCATTGCCAGTGGGTTGTGCGCCCGGAGGATATGGAGCACCACTCGAAACGTGAGTCCATACAGTATAATCCTGTTCCCGTGCTGACGGACTACCTCAAACGGCAGAGTGGCAACCGTGCACCTCCTGCGCGGACGTGCCACCAGGATTTGACTACCTATGCTTTGGGCAAAAGCAGGAACTATGCAACGGACCATGTCGCGGGATTGCAGACAGGGCAGAATGGAAACGGCATATGGAGTTAAAACGAGTGCCCACGTTGAAGCAACCACTTCCCAAAAACCCTAAACTTCTCGCACCTTTTACGAAGTACTATTAATGTACTCTTCTACGGAAAGCTTCCAT
>JAGTJP010000375.1:0-19167 GCA_020744175.1 Auriculariales sp. MPI-PUGE-AT-0066
CGACACCGGCCGCGCGCCCGGGGATGCTGCGGCAGCGCTGGCGGCTCGCAGCAGCGCTGAGCATCCCACCGCTGTTTCTGTTTCTGCTGCTCACTGCGGGGTACAATGCGGGCCTTGCGCCAGCCGTGCGGACGCCGGACGTGGACGCGACGACTAAACTTCGAGCAACAAAATCGTCAATTCGGTGATCGTGCCGTCGTATCACGAGGCACCAAACCTGACGCCGCTGGTCACGCGTATATTCAAAGCGAGCGCGGCGCCGGATACGACCGAGGTGGTCATTGTCGACGACGACTCGCGCGACGGTACCATCGACGCTGTAGAAGAACTCCGCCGCGAAGGATACAACGTCCAACTAATCGTGCGCACCGACGAGTCCGGGCTTTCATCTGCCGTTCTGCGTGGGTTCAAGGAGGCTAATGGCTCCAAGTTCGTCGTTATGGATGGTATGCATTTCTACGCTTCCAGTAACACCTGATACTGACGTGTCGTTCACTAGCCGACCTACAGCATCCTCCAGAGACAGTACCCGCACTCTTTGAGGCGATGAACGAGCGTACACCATTTGTCATGGGCACCCGTTATGGTCCTGGCGGCGGCGTCGACAAAGATTGGCCCCTATACCGCCGTGTCATGAGCGCCGTTGCACGCAGCCTCGCCGCACCGTTGACATCCACCACCGACCCGATGTCTGGCTTCTTCGGCCTCACGCGAGATCTCGTGAGTCAGCCCGGAACCGTCGGCACCGTGTCGTTGACGCTGACACCATGCTTCAGTACGCGCAATCCGCAAAGTCAACCCAGTCGGGTTCAAGATCGCGCTCGAGCTGCTGCTCAAGACCGGCGTGTGCGTGACGGCGTCGCCGAGGTGTCGTACAGCTTCTCCAAGCGCACCGTCGGCGCGTCCAAGCTCAGCAGCAAGGTCATTTTGCGATATGTCTTCCACCTCGCCGCGCTGTACCGCTGGCGCATGGGTTTCCTCCGGCTTTTCTCCTCGAGCTGGCTCTCGTGGGTGCGTTTTGGCTGCTTCTCCTTGCGCTCGAGGTCGCTGCCGACCAGATGCGCAAGAGGAAGCGGCAAGATTTCCGCAGGAGAGAAAAGTTAAGCTTGATGTATAACCTTCGGACTCACACCCTACACCCACATCCTCGCTCGCTATATTTTGTTGTAACTTATCGCATCCGGATCTATATTCAACCGGCCTAGCTACTACTACCTTACGCCAATTTCATTCTCTTCAATGACGAGTTTGGAACGTACACAAAACCCATGAACCTCTTCTAGACAGAACGCTCTCACAGACCAGCGCAATTGTTTCAGTTCACTCGCTTGTTTATTATTTAAAAACTGGTCACTGCCTGCTCTGGGAAGTCAAGGCTGGAAGCGTCCGTCCGTTGGAAACATGCCTGCCCGTTAGATCCAACCATATAAATGGTAAGCTCCCCGTCTCAGTGCTGTCGTGCATGGGCAACTGGTGGTATGCCCATGGCTAGAGCCTAGGATGAGTCACGGCGTGTTGGGAAAAAGTTGACTTGCGCAGTCAACTTGTACTTTGTCACACCAAAACTACTTGTATTCCCAAGTCAACTGTGCCGCGTTTTTCGCGAAGGATACATCATGCGTGTGAGTATAAGTCTTGCCGATGTCTAAGAATGGCACCACATCGAACGTCCTGTCACAGAGTGCTGAGATACGCGAGGTGCAATGCGCAACATTGCTCTGGTGCCCTAACGTCTGGTAAATTCTTTGTGCAAGCCTCGAAATTCTTCAAAGCCTCCGAGATCTTGCCTTGGCTGTGATACAGTTCCCCGAGGCTATAATGACAGTTGGCAATTCTGAGTCGGTTGCTTAGTTGTAGATAAATCTCCTGAGCGGAGGCAAGCAGTGTTTCCGCTTTGTCGTACTCCTGCCGAATCCGCACATATGGCCGAGGAATGCCATATAGTCGGCTGCGCCTAAAGGGTAGCCAACGCCTCATAATCAGCCAGAGCGGATTGAAGCTCGGCTTCCGCTGCCCTTGGTACACATTGCGCCCACCATCTCATGGCCCAGTTCGACGAAACTGTCTCGCACAGCATACGCTTCCTGCTGGCCTGCTTCATAAGACCCTGAAATCGCAGACATCCTACGAGAATGTCCCTGCAGACTGTCTCTTGGAATCTGTTGCCAAGGTGGCATACAGTTCGCGAGCAGCCTGCGCGCTGGCAACAGCTAGAGAATATTCATGACGCACAAATAGATGCGGGCGAGATCCTGCGAGCATTCGGCCAACCAAGCAGGATGCTCCGCAAGACGCAAACGCAATGCCTCGAGCAGGGTGGGCGACGCAATGGTGTGGCATGAGTACACCGATACAGCATCCACTGCGTCAAACAGCTCCTGCGAAGGTTCTTCGCTTCCGATCAAGTGCAGCAGGAAGGAGCTGAGACTGCCGTAGATATCCTAGGACATTCGTACGAAGTTCTCGTCCCTTCACTTCGGGGCTGACGCGGCAATAGCAAAATGCGCGCGATATTGCCAACCAGGTCTTGCAGCTTATGCGGCTGGTCAAGGGCACGCTGAGTGCAGTAATCTGAGACAGATCTTGCGAGGGATCAAGGAAACGACCAAACCTCGACCATCGAAGCGAACTGGAGCATCATCTGTGGGATCGCCTTCCACGCCACGGCGCGCCATCGGTCATGTTGGCCAATCCTTGCACGACGACCTTGAAACCCTCATACACCGCAAGTGATGTTGATAGCTTCGGCCTATGAATATAGGATATGCTTGTGAGCCGCAGCAAGACATACAGGTCCCAAGTAAAAGTTAGCTACGATACAGCTCGCCCACCCAAAGCCGACTCGCAGAAGTGGTATGGCTTTAGACAGTCCGAGACGACGGGCAGGATCCAGGACGAGTTGCGCAATGCCATTGTCGATCTACTTTGGCTTCAGATTGCAGTTCGATATTCATAATAGAACAGCACCTCAAGCATCTCATCCAGTACCTGCATCGCTAGAGTGAACCCGTGCACTTGCGATGCGGTGTCTGCGCGCAGTTTGAGACTTTGTAATCCTGAGCTCGCGCCACGTTCGTGGACAACTTTGGTCTATTCATCAATACTCCTGCATAGTCAATTTGAATCATGCTTCAGGATGCAGAGGGACTGACTGTACTCTCGAGTGACCGCAATATGTGACTTGGCCAGGACGTGCAGATCTCCCGGTCGAAGTGCACACGCGGCGATAATTGCTGAAGTGAGGCGGTTGCCAACATCGACGAGCAGCCTGGTGTCCCTTTTCGTTTGTGAGCTTGCACTCTTTCTCTCGGAGAGCGTCTGTAGATAATGTACATCAGTCTTTGCGCGACTTCCGATACTTTCGACGCACCGCTGCTGCTGCCTCGAGATCTTCCATAGACCGCCGCGTAGCCGCAAGACGGTATCAGGTAGTGGCGGGTTTCCGACTGCCTGTGCTGCAGACTGAGGCGCCGATTGAGAGCTGGGTACGGTCGACATCGTGGATGAGTGTTAAGGAGGTGGTACCGCCAGGAGGATTCCGCAGCGAAGCATAACCATGCGACGCAGCGGCGCGCCAAGACCAGCAGTCTGCGGTGATGTCGCAGTCGCATCCGTGCATGTACTCGATGTTTCAGAGAGCGACACAGAGAAGGTAAGATGGCATGATTGTCGGCGGTTCACGCGGCAGGGCTAGAGCAGAACAAAGTCTATTACAGCTAGGACATACACGTCCTTACCCACATACTCGCGACAATTGGCCCTCTGTGCAGATTGCGGGTTGACTCGAAAGCATGCGCGCACGAGCGGCATCGCACTGGTGTTTGCAGGAGAGAATCCAGCCGGAGCGTTTCGCACAAACGTTGGTCAACATGAAGAAAATACAGCAGGTTGTCGGCCGTTCGCGGAACCCTCCCTTTTGCATCCCCATCTCTGGCATTTAGTCTAAAAAGCTGCTATCTACAATATCTCAGCAATGAGCTATGCCCTCGACATATACTGCTCACTTCGTCATGGATAAGTCATGGTTTACAGGCACTTCAAACCGCAACATACCCGCTATCTCGCACATCGAGGAACGGCAGTGTCCACGTCCTCCCTATGGCAAGTCTATGCACCGCGTTGATTTACGCCTTCGCTAGCCTAACCAGGTTTCAGGCTCTCAGCTTAGCTCCATGGCCTCAACTGCTTCGTATCCGTTCTCAGCTTCGCACGCCTCCCCTCAGACATATACCTCGCATTCGTACGTAGGCCCAGCACATACAACGCGCGACGAGATGTCGCTATACATCACAGTCGTTTCACAATATGGAAAAGAACCCAATCGCTATCCTATCACTCGTCATCGTCTTCCATCAGCCCATCCACCGACTCAGTGTCCAACATTTCCGCGTCCTCCGTCACCTTGTCATCGAACAACGCGGAGTCTTGGTATCCACTGCCTGCGGGCGGTGATATGCGTGTCTTGAGATACTTCGCGCGGGCGAGTTGCGCCTTACTGGACAACTTCTCTACGGTGAACCCACGCAACGCCTTTTGGAGGTCACCGCCATGGATGATTTGGTCGTCCGCGAACTTGCAGTCGAGAAGTTCCGGCCAGCGCGCAATAAGAAATGACGCAACACCTACAATCTTGCCCTTGTCACAGAGTCTCTCGTAGACTCTGCACTTCGTCAGGGTCAGTCCTGTGCGGTGATTGTGGGGTTGATCGACGCGGGCCGCGTCCTTTTGTCCTGACCATCCACAAAAAAGCACCGGTACCGCGGGATGAAAGTACGGCCGTCGACCTCGATCGCTGTGTTTTGCGCGATCTGGTGAACTTTTGTGTCGAGGGCTTTGGTGATCGCGTCGTCGAGGGACAACTGCGATTTCTTGAACCGCGTTGTGCCTGCGATCGCGCGCCCAGCCTTTGCGACGGTCGATGGCAACAGGTGGTGAGGCCGCGGCGCGGCGCGTGGGATATCGCCTCGGATCCACAACCGGCGTGATCGTGGTTCTCGGCTGGGGCTTGGGCCCAGCCAGCGGCAACCGCGGGCGAACGGGGTCAAACACTCCTGCGGGGACGTCGTGCAGCTGTTGCGCGGATAGAAATAGTTGTTGCCTTGGAACAAGCTGAGTGGAGTCGTGAGGTCAGACTCGAACGAAGCTGCAGGACAAGACTCAGCCACGGCGCAGGATGTGTAGATGTTGGTGCGCACCTTTGTCCAACGCTGACAAGTATTCGTCCACAAATTGCTGACAAGCAGGTACATGTCCAACGAGGATCCGCCAAAACACATGGGGATCTTCGTTACAATGATTGACAAACGAAGCTGTAAGCTGCAGACACTGCGCCCAATTTGAGAAAGTTTGCCATGCTCACGAGGCCTGCGCGAGTGTAGGAGGGGATGGTGTTCAACGTGACCTGGCGTCCGTCTAGGAACACGATCACCATCTGTGAATCTAGTAGCGAGTGATCGCGCTCTCGACGACTCTGTGCAACGCGCGCGAGGATCAGCAAGTATTCATGCACGCGACAAACGAGGGACGTACTTCGTGGTCATTGCAGAGCCGCTCGAGGTCAAAAGCGATCTGGTCCTTGGTGAAGGCGCCGTCGATAACCTGCTCCCACTTTCGCAGGTGCCGGAGCACATTGACAACACCAAGGCTGGCTTGGCATATGTCGCATATTCCGTTGCGCAACCAAACCCTGCACTCGTGCGGCATGATGAGGAAGAGGGCGGACAAGAAGGGAGCGGAGTGAGGAGCACTTTGAATCTCGGTCCTATCACGCGCTGCGCCTTTTATACTCGCCAGAACAATGGAATGTCAATGCGGCATAGAAGCACGGCGTGGTGCACGCTTCAATGGCTGTGGAGCCGGCGCACTCACCTGCGTCGGGATATCGATTGCGTACGCACTCATCCGTCGGGATGTCGATTGTGTACGCCTGCCGTCGCCTTCGCCCACTCGCCGGATTGGAAACATTCGCATTGATATCTAGTTTCCGCCATCGATGTTGCGCCGTCCGAACAATTCTTTAATCCGGATGTGCTCCATGCCTCACGGCCCGGTCGCGGTTCGTTGCTTCACTATATATTAACGATAATTCACCCGGTCCTAGCGAGCGCACGCCACATTGCAAAATAACGAGCACGCTCACTTTCTTGCACTATTTCATTAACAGCTCATTTACGGCCGCGCATTGGGGCCTGATGCTTTCTGGGGTCAAGCTCGCGGGCGACTGGTGCTGGTATCAATACTGACATGATACCCGGCGGACCTCAGGAGGACCAAGCGCCTAGATCATAGACGGATTGATGCAGTCGGTTCGTCTCACATGAGGACCCACTGTCTCTCCACGGTCCAAAACCTTGATCTTGGTTCAACCGCACCCGCATTCGCTCCAAATATATGCACGACGTTGAGCGGAGATGCTGGCGAAAGCATGAAAAGTACAAAGACAGCACACTCTGTAAATTTTAGCCTGTAAAAGTGATTTAAATGCCGGACTAAGTCTACTTTCGCATGATAATGGATGTCCTCGCAAACTCAAGGATGTACTTCTATTGGAAGCTGACATTGGATGTACTCAACAGGAAAGAAAGCTGACCATTAAAGCAGCAAGAAAGACATGTCTGGTTCTTGAAGACCGCATGACGAAAGAAAAACGTCACCCACTGTATGCGAGACCTCTGTCGGCCATGAAGGAGGACGGAGTCGTCTCAGACTGAAGTGGAAGAAACATTGCACATAAAGTGAACTCTAACTGTGCGGTTGGTACAAGAAACCTGGTCCTAGACGCCTCGACTCCTCAGCATGAAGGCTGCCATGAGAGGAAGTGAGATCATCGTAGGGGTTCATGCAACAGATCGTGGCAAAATAGGTCCATTGCAGCGCACACGTCCTGGGGGGGCGTCGGGACACATCGCCTTGAACGATAAGTTCGAGCAGCGCAATAACGAGCCAACGTCGATACTCCGACCTTTAGAATCATTGTTCTTGCAGCCTCCGTGCCGCAGTATGTGAAGCGAGATCTGAGAGGGTCAACGCGATGATTGCAGCTGACTGTGTAACTCCGGCGTTGCAGTGGCACCACGACGGATGCCAGCAATATCAGGGCGGCGGGCGCGTGATACCCGACCGCGCGTTGCGGACGCGGACATCCTACCAGCACATGAGACCCTCGATGGGCTCGTTGAGAACTTTTCGTAGCGACGACGACGCTCTGCGGCGCCAATCCGGACGAACTGCTCGGAACGTACTTCCCCGCAGGGACTCTTATTAAACCGTTAGAACCCAGTCTGCTGTTTTAGTGTCTCTTGGCCTCACTCGGGCGTGTTCATGCTGGATCTACGTTCTGAAGCAGGAAGTCGTCTGGACTGTTGGTCGGACGGCCAGGCCACCACATCTCTTTCCCAACCGGTCCATCTGGCTCGCGAAATTACACGGAAGATTCTAAGCAACTAACTTAGTACTAGCGTGAATCCATTCGCGATTTATCCGAGCCTGTTGGGTTCCCAGGATCCGCTGCGCGACATGCTCCATTTAGACTTCATCAAGCCACCCGGTCTGATACTTGTCGATCCCATCCGTGGTACGTGAATTGCTTTATGCTTCCTGAGACGGATTCAACCTTGTCCCACTGCCCCGCTGGCCAGGACAAGTCAACGTTCCTTCGTTTTGTTCAAACTCTTTTCGATTGCGAGGACATCGAAACACTGCCGCTACGGAATAATGAATCGAATACGTTGTACCCATCAACAACATGCTCTGTGCTGCGCATGGACTGGAATGAACCTATTATTAAGTCTAGCGCGTCCGAGGATGCAATGTGCCGCGTTTGCCACGCTTACCGGCAGGGTGTGCTTCGCGAGATGCACAACGCCACGCCGGAACTAGGAGAATATTGCGCAGAGCTCAAGGAAGAACACGGGCCTTTCGATTGATCGGCCCTGTAGGCTCTCGCACAATGCGCTCGTTTCAGCTTTCGAGTGACCGTTGTAATGGCAGGGGACAACGTAAGCTCTCAACAACTGCACCGCATCGTTCTTGCGTCTGGACCCACACTCTCCGTGATATCATGCCTTAGAGCACATTTTCTGGTGTACCTTCATGGCACCGTTATTCTCGAAGCATGCAGGTTCGGGCGAGCCATCCCATGGATGCAGCCTCCTTTCCGACTGTACCTGGTGTTCCTGATGGTACCGGAGGACGTGACGTCCGAGCACGCGGCCTCATATGCCATCGGGTGGACATACGATGATGTTTCGGGGAGAATGGAACCCGCGTCACGGATTTGCTTGGTCGGCACTTATGCCTGCGCGCTGACGTGCTGCAAGCGCCGAAGACGGCGCGCGACGGCCAGTCGGACACCAACAACCGTATCAGGCTGCACGTGTTCCATATAGTTTTGGTCAATGTTGAAAGACGGGTAGGGGTAGCCGAGGCCGGGGCGTGAGGGGGTGGACAGCGGCATAGTCCAAGGTCAGAGCTGCACTAAAACGACATTTCGGCGCCGGTGCGTGAGGTCATCACCCCGTGCAGGTCGCCGCATGTTCGCTATTGTTTGATCAGCGAGACGGGACGAGAACCCGGACCTCCCGCGCGAACGTTCATTCTCGGACAAGTCCCGTTTGAAGAGTGTCGTAACAAAGTCAGATTAAGCTGGTACGGGCCGCACGAAAAGTAAGATCTCACGACAAGTCAATCCGAAGAGCGCTTGCCCGGACGGTGGCGGATTACTGAATGAATCAGGTCCAAACAAAGGTCTTACAGAGAAGATACCAGAGGACGAAATTGAAATCGCGGCTGACCGATGCGGTCATATGGTTGCGAATCGGTGCCGCTGTTGGGTTTGCTTGTTTCCATCATCATGCCAGCGGCCGGATTCCCTCATCCACACTTCATCCTTGCTTCATCACCGGTACCTTGAAGAAGGCACACCCTGGCGCACTCTGCTGCGCGAGCGCATCTTGCAAAGTATTCAGGCACGGCGTACTCGCGGTTCTGAGCATTGAATCGTCGGCTTCCTGCCCGGTGGCAGTCACCAGCCCCGCCCACTCTTTGTCCGGATTGTTCGAGGCTCAGCGCTTCCTGCGGTAAATCATCTTCTATGACACTATTCATCATCATGGCTTTGTGATGCCGCGCAACCCTCCGGCAGGTCGATCGTCGGTCCGGCGCCACGTTGAACCTCCAAGGCTTCACAGACCTTGTCTGCAAATGGGGAATATGACGATCGTACTTCCCAAACGTGCATGTGTCGAGTGAAACAGGCGCTGTTAGCTATCCTCTGCACCCAAACCAGCCTACGTCGCGCTTCGCGGCCTTCCAAGACCGCAAATCATCCCGTTGCCCCTCAAAACCACCAGACCTAATTTTTGCTCGCCCGCAAGTCGTTTCAGATATACTCCTCTCATCACAATCACAGAAGCCTGTGTCATAGAGGTACGGAACGTTGCGTGCCGGGTCTAGGGCGGTCACTACTTGCCTCGTGGCCTTGTGTTGATAGCTTGATCTTGAAGCTCCATGCTCCCTGACTGCTTGGCATAGGGGGTCATTCCATGACTGCTCCGCAGAAGACATCACGCTCCCGAGCTACCGGGTGTGACGGCACGTAAACCCGCAATGTGCACCGAGACGCGGCAGATTAGAGGCGAGATTGCTTGCGAGAGCTGGCGAGACCTGATCCCATTACATACAGAGTCACCGCGGTATAAAAGGAAGTCGTGGGTTTGGCTCCTCATCTCCGCTCGTCCCCCCATTGTCTCTCTGTACATACCCAGGAGATTTTTTTGCGCCACCTACCACGACAATGACTAACACGACAATGACGAACTGGACGCAACTCTTTGTCGACGCGGCAATGGACGATCCCACCAGAGCCGCCCTTGCGGGCTTGGGTCTCGGTTTCGGTCTCGCCCTCTCCACCATCGCATATCGCACAGTCATGAAAGTCTTCGGGAAGGGACTTCCTTTATGCACTCCGGTGGGCCAACTCCCATTCTGGGCGCAGGCTGAGAGCTAATCTGGTCTCTGTCGCCCTCCTGTACTGCCTTTGCCATCGGAATGGCGCCATTTACTCTTTCCCTCGACTGATCTGCCTTGACGTCCGCCGGGGTTTGATATTCTCAGCCTGGCCGGAGCTGGTTGTGGGGCCACGAACGCGCTGCTTTCGAGGGGAGTGTCGGCGACTGGTATTTGCACTGGTTTGAACAATATGGTCCCGCTTTCAAGATCAATGCGGCCATTGATGTGCGTGACCGATCCTCGCCTAAGTGCTTTGACTCAATTTTTTCACGTTTTGCAGCAAGAAGAATGCGTACGTCTGCACTTGTCTCTCTCAAGACGTACCCTCCTTGCGCTGCCGCTAATCGACTTTGACACATTTCCCAACGTGCAGATTGTCCTCGCCGATCCTGCGGCCCTTAATCACATTTACATTAAGAAGGTCTGTCTGCCTGTCTCTCAGGTCAAAAAAATCGTGGACATATTACTCACGTGCCAGTGCAGAACTACGACTATCCGCCATCTGCGTTCATGGGGCCCTTCGTGGCGAAACTCCTCGGCAAAAGTATTATTTGGGGTACGTTAGTTTGTTTGTTCGTGAAGGTGTCTACGTCGCGGAGAACCCCGTAAAAGGGGCGGCGTGCCATGGATTCCGAGCGTCTCTCGCTTAACTGACACACCCCTTTCCATGTCTGGTCGAACCCCCTGTCGAACGCCGACCCCTATCACCACCCACGATAACTCCGACTTCGGATGCGCTCATTTTAACATCGACAACGGCCCGCGCACACGATTGCCGCACCCCGTAACCTTTCGCCATGAAGCTCAAGGCCAGACGCACGTTCAAATGCGGCGGCTGCTGAACCCAGCCTTTTCGTAGGTTCCCCTTTCACGATTGTTAGAGACCACTGCTGATCAACGGTGACTTATATATAATCAATTGCTCCACCATCATGTCTCCCCATCAACTTTTACCCGCGCGTCTTCAACCAACAATAGCGAGAAGGTGATTAAGCAGAACGCGGATGACATTGCCGATTGTTGGAGCCGAGTATGTTTCATAAAACGCATGGGACGAGGCAAATTGCTGACCTCCTGCTGCAGTTCGAAGCCAAACTCGTGGAGAAGGTTCATGTGGAAGGTGGCCATGGCGTCATCAACGCTGCACACTGGATGCGGCTTCCTGCGTGCGTCCTTCAGACTCTAGTCGAAGTCTCACGTCGGAACTGACGCGTGACTTGTAGACTCGATATCATCGGAAGAGCAGTACGACTCGGTCACACGGCTGCTAAAACTGTGGCTGATTGTGGCTCTTTGTAGGGCTTCAATTACGACTTCGGCTGCGGCGAGAGTGATGATGCGAAAGGTGTATGGGAACGATTCGACGAATACCTTAACGGCAACTTGAATCTTACCGGGCTCTTGGTTAGCAAAACTTCTCTGCTGTTTTGATCATGCTGCTCACTTTGTACTGACCTTGCCGGTGTTGTAGGCTACGAATGCCCCTCGATTCTTTCCAGCAATTGCCAACCTGCCGATCCCGGCTCTACAGACACAGCAAGCGACCAAGAAGCTGATCCACGTATGTCAAATCCCTGCGCAATTGATGCCAATTCTCTAAGTTGATTCCCAACTTCAGCGTCTTGGCCGCGAGATGTTCAGCCGCGAGAAGCAGCCGCAAACCGGGAATGACTTGCTCTCAATTCTCATGCGACAGGCTGCCGCGACTGGCAACGGCACACTGGAGCCGACCGAAGAAATGTTAGACCATGTGAACACGTTTGTGCTGGTGCGTGCTTGAGGCAGTACAGTTGGGCCTAGGTGAGAACCACGACGTTGACCTTGTGAACCTGCAGGCTGGTCATGAGACGATATCAATGTCTGTCGCCTGGGCGATGTGGTGTCTAGCGTGCCATCCGGAGCAGCAGAGGATGCTGCGCGATGAGGTCAGAGACTTCCAAGGCACCCCGACTTACGATGACCTCAACGGCTCGCGGTTCCCCTACCTTGACGCGGTGACCAAGGAAAGGTGGTTAGCTCTTATTTCTCTGCAACAAGCTCTTAGTATTTGCCAGCTTGCGCTTGTACCCTCCGGCCGGCCACGTCGAAAGGGTCGCTATGAAGGACGACGTGCTCCCACTTCGGTTCCCGTCCGCTCGCACGACGGCTCGTACATCAGGCAGCTGCCTATCAAGGCCGGCCAAGCAATTATTGTTTCAGGCTCTACGGTCGATCGTTTGAGTTACGTTTGGGGTCCAGACGCTGAGGCTGGCGGCCGGAGCGTTGGCTCGACGAAGGTGCTCTGCCTCTACCCACCGACACGACCAGTGGCTGGGCCAGGATTTTTGCGTTCAGCCAAGGCCCTAGAAGTTGCATCGGCTTGCGACTGGCGGTATTTGAGTATAAGGTATGTTCAATCCCTCTCCGCCGGATTTTCTTCACGCGAGGTGGCTGATCTGGTGACACAGTTTTTCCTTTTCCAACTTTTACGAACGTTCAAGTTGCACGACACCGGCGCCCCGATCACGCGCAAGGCACACAAGGGTGTGTTGAACACGCAACCATTTATCATCGGCCGCGAAGCAGAGGGCACGAATCTTCCAATCGGTCTCACTCTTTTGGACTGAGAGACGCTGTCCTTCAGCCCGCGACGCGAACCGGCTTCTTTGTGGCAATGAAAGGCAAACCAAATGTTGATGACAATAATGGACTCTATTTGAGGCGCTTTTCCAACGACCAGAATGTACTGTGGAACACGTTCCGCCTGTGTAGGAACGGACCATGATTGTGTAGCCATAGGTCAGGTTGTACAAATAGCATTTTTGAGTACATAGTCTCTTGGCCGTACTGCCGACACCGATCATTCTCATCAAGAGCCCGGCAAATAATGTCCAGACAACACTGACTCGATGCAGGGCACTGGCATGTGAGGAGAAGGCTCGTAAGCATGAAGGCGATCAGAAAGAAGTGGTAGCTTACACTCGAATTGCTTTAGCCAAATGAGATCAACGCAGCACTTGAGACGTTGGTTAACGCGAGCACAGGAGGCGCTAGGCTCTGAGAGAGTAGATTACTTCATCAATCGCGATCGACAAATAAGTTCGAGTCACATTAGACGAGTAGGTGCTCCTCTTGATTATGTACACATTCTTGTTAGGGTGCGGAAAATAGTATAATATTAGGAATGCGAGATGGTGGCCACCTTGAGTTGGAGCTTTAGCTTGATCAGCCAGGGAACGGCTTCGGCAGCTCGCCCTCGTTATCAATCTGGTACGAGACAATGCACTCGTTGAACTTCATCTTTACTTGTCCGCTGTAAAAGTCGTCATACTTGGGCGCCATTGCTTCCGCGAGGGTCTTGACATCGCCCTGCGGGTGCAGCGTCGTCCACGGCTTGATGCATTCCGAGCCTATGCAGCGCTTGACAGCCTGAACAACTGCATCTAGACGGTCCCAGACGTTTTGGGCGGAGTATTGTTGACCACCTATCTCGATGGTCGCATTGGCTACTAGACCGCTCGCTGGGATGAGATTATTCATTTGAACGCCGTCGAGCGTCATGTCGTATAGCTCGTAATCGCCTGAGCACCAGACGGTATACGAGAGACTATAGTCGCCCTCGCTGAGGATACGAAGAGACTTGTATGTGTTGAGAGGTCGGTCGTCGCTGCCACCGTATTCACCCTCTTGGTCAACATCTCCCCAAAATTCAATGCTGGTGTGGATGTGAGATCAACAAGACACGAAGGTTAAACATGTCGAAAGCTCACCCAACGTGCTCCGGCCTGGAGTCAGCACTGGATGGAATCTGAGCGAGTGGCATTGGCGTGCCGTCGAAGTCGTCACGGAGTGGAATGCCAGCGAGTGAAAAGATGGTCGGGAGAACGTCGATGTGGGTTGTGGGGACAGTAACGCGCCCACCGACTTTGACGCCTGGCCCCGGATGAACATCGGGACATGTACATCTGTCTCGTAGGCGCAGCCCTTCCCAGGTTGAAGACGATGCTGCCCGATGTGATAACCATTGTCGGAGGTATAAATGATGTACGTGTTGTCTAGCAGCTGGAGGTCTTCTAGCTTCTTTACGACCGCCTCAACGAGCTCGTCTACCGCCTGAAGCGCCTGTAGCCGGCGACGATAGAACCTGTCGTTGAACGCAACATTGTCTTCAGATTGACGGTCGAGTCCAAGCACCCAGCCGCCTCCGCTAGCCTGGTGCAGTGTTAGCAAAATGATTATGTACAATGGAGCCGTCTCACCACAGATGGGTTGAAGTTGTCCGTCCGGGGGACCGTAGCATTTGGAAACAGGTCTTTGTGGCGCTCTGCGGACTCCGGTATTTTTTCAGCATCACCCAGAGCGGGAACATGCTCGTGCGGTCCGATAGGCGCGATCCCGACGAAAAAGGGCTTGCCAGTAGCGTGAGCCTCATCGATGTAGGCCAGGCCTTTGTCTCGGATGACATCCGTGGAGTACTGCCCTTTGTAGGACTTGTTCGAGCCTTTGTCGCGGCGCATGAGCGCGTCATAGTACCAATACACATTTGGAGCGAGGAGAACTGCGATGTCAATGTAAGCGACGGTCGTAGCGAATTGCGTTAGATGGGTGCGACTCACTGTCAGAACTAGTCCAACCCTTCATGTACTGCATTGTCTTGGTCAAGCCATAGGTCAGAGAGTCCATGCCTACCCGATCATTAATGAGTTATCCACTATAGTAGAACAAATCATTGTACCGTTCATCCACTTTCCAACGTAGAAGTTAGAATATCCCGCTGCAGATAAAAATACGGGGAGGGTATTTCTCATTGAGACCCATCTGAGTGAATTTTCCGTATCCACCTGCACGCTAGAGCATCAGCTATCGAAGTCTAAAGGGGCGTGACATGACTGTGGCGCACCGTTTGGCAGCTCTACATCGGTAACGTTGGTGTTGTGTGTCGCCTGTGCCCAAGGGTGAGTGACTCTTTGCCAAGGTCTTTTAAACGACGGACCTTTCCAGTCCATAAGGTAGCACGACTAGGGCAGCATTGGGCGGTAGTCACATGATGCCTGTCAAAAGCCGTGCCCTGCTGGGCGATGTGCTGCTTCAAGAGTGGCATATAGTCGAGCGACCCCAAGCTCATAGTCCTGATCGTCCGCCAGGATAAAGACAAAGTTTGGCTTGCCCTGGGCCGAGACGGCGACTGCCAGCGAAACGAGCGGGAGGAAAAAAAGCAGACTTCATCGCGGTGAGGCTCCAACAGACAATCGTTGGCGAGGAGGCGAGGAAGTAATGAACAACCATTGACCAAAAGGCCGCGCGCTTTAAGTAGGTTCACCATGGCATTGAGTAGAGCAGATTGCACACGATGAACGTTGAAGGCGCAGTCGTTCTCTGGAATCCCGCGGCCCGCGAGAGGATGATCACGTTTGCGAGCACCAGAGTTGCGATATTCTTAGTGGCAGATAGTCACACATTGCACATAAAGCATCGCCTGACGGGCGTTTAGTGGGCATAGTTGGGGGTGGCGCGGCGGTATTGACATTCAAGTGCCAATTGAATCGCCGCAAGACCATTCGGCTGCCGTTGTCATAAACGCGGCTGCCGTGCACCACGCGCGTCGCGCAGGTTTACTATTTTCTATGGCTGACAAGAGCCAGCCGACTGTTGAAATCTGCTGATCAAGCCGTACAGCTCAAGCGAGTCTGTCGGAAGAGAGTGGTGGCACAAGTTTAAGGAGTCTCACAGGTCGTCGGCTGCGTTCCGCAGGCGGATCATTGCCGTTCCTAGCGCGTCGCTCACCTGTATCTTCAGAGCCATATTGAACCTTGCAGTCAACATAGCCTCGCCAAGTCACGTGAAATGGGTGAATTCAGTCAACTTCTCGCTGAACTCACGTCCATTCTCTGTCTGCTGAGACTTGGGTTCCACTGTGGCTGTCAGAAATTTGCCATCACTTCTATGAACACTATGAAACTGCTCTCTGATGTTCTTTCTACAACCGACAGTTTCCGGTCAGTTTTAGACATTACATCTGGCCGGCTTGGCGCTTGTACAAACATAGCTGTCTGGTGCTTTGCCCGGCTGAGATCCAAGATAGCCTATCTCAGCCACCGATGTAGTCAATCGGCGCCCGTCTCGATGATGTACGCACAGCTCAAGCCGAGAATTTATTTTGGCAATCATGAGTGTGATTTTATCAGGGTCAGAGCACATGAGGGGATTGAGATGTCATATATTTGTGATGATAGGCACCCGAGCGGCGCGGTAATACACTCTGTATCCACTGGGCAACGTATCTCGCTTCAGGCAATATATTCTTGCTTAGATAAAGCCAAGGCAGCCAGTGGCAGGTGTCCAGCAGCCGCCGTTGATGCCGTCGGGGGAGCAACATGCTGACTTGCCGGAGCCGGGGCAGGTGACTGCACATTGCGATCGCTTAGCGTGAGTTCTTCTATGAAGAGTGGGACAACTCACAGGTCACTCCATTAGGGGCAGTGCAGCTCACGGCTCCGACGCTAGTGGCCAGCGAGGCGAGAGCGACGACGATGAGAGTCCGAGGGTGTGAACATGATAGGTTGAGGAGATTAGTGACCTTCGAGTAGCTGAGACTTGCCCATCCGGCTTTCTATGATCCATAAACCCCTTTGGCTTGGCAGTACGCCACGCTGCGTTTGTGATGCTGTGCGTTTATGAGGAGAATCTTGCTGCGGTTTAGGTAAGTTATCGCCGAACATATGACCAGCCAAGCCTTTTGATAGTTCGTACCTCAATGCTTGTTCCCAGTAGAATCTCCGCAACAACAACAACATGCTTGCATCAGTCTTTGTAACATGATATGTCGGCCGGATTGAGCACTCATATGTAACTAGAGACAGACTGATGCCTTCAATCCTTATCAAACTGTGTGGGGTGTTGACATTACAGACACTCTTTGGTCCACGGATAAATGAGGCCGATGCATACAGCGCAGTTGATGCGTGAGAAATGCGAGTAAGTGTTCACATGTTTTCGGGTGGGTAAAAGTCGTACATCACAGTTGTACGGAGCAAGTCGTATCAATACGTCGAGGCAATCGACCTCAGGCTGTTGGTTAAATCTTCTTCAGTACCTTACCCTCACCATGAACTGCGTCGCTCAGATGGGGGGGGGGGGGATGGAAGAAGACTTCACTTGCGGAATGATTGAGAGTAGTATGGTTCTCACACACCTCAGCGCAAGATATTTTCGGCGTTCTGCGCCGTTCGAAGTATCTGGTTCTGATGGGGCTGGTCCGATAGCGACAGGACATATCACGCCTCTGTAACGAGCCAAGGCGCGCATGAAATGCGATGTGGATGAGGTGCATGCAGATATTTAATAATGCCCTTCCTCGACCATGGGATCTGTTGGGGTGTGCCGAGTGGAAAGACACCCTCCCTCAAGCCAGGCGAAAATTGAGTTGAATGCGATTAGTGCACTTGTTGTCTCTGGGTAGACCGGCTCGGAGAATGGAAAAGGAATGGCGGATGTGATTGCTACAGCGGTCGAACTCGTGAGGGCATGAGGTCAAGTAGGAGAGTCGCACATATTTCGAGCTCCGTGGCCAATGCTTCCTCCGACGCTTCGCGCCTTGCGTTGCCAACATGTAAACGACAGATCTCGGCGCGCACCGTACTTCTTGCAGATAATGTCTAGCTAAACGCAGTTTCCCTGTCGGAATGCATGTACATGAAATGAATGTGCCTGAGTCGATGGGTCGCACCAGCTTGTTTCCTGCTCTCGACACATCATGGAGCACGCATCACCGCTCGGTAATTGCATTTTCTCGCCCTCCTCTCATGGCCAGGTCAATTCCTCTTAGAAACTGCACTAAACACACTTACTCTCCACTTGGGTTGATTGCTGAGAGCATGATTATCATAGCCGCACATATCACCGGTGACCGCGATTTAGAAGTCCCCGTCGTTCGGGGCCGGCATAACCAGATTCTTTCAGACTTTCACCATGACCTCGTTCTTGGAACGCTACGCTAGCCAGTACCGCGACGCTACGACGTCACGCGGTTTCAAATATCATTTCCTCGCCATCGAGCCCGCTGCTGGACAACCCACGCTGTTGTTTTTGCACGGATTTCCTTCGCATTCATTTGATTGGCACTATCAAGTCGACTACTTCCATTCCAAAGGTACTGCATTCCATCGCATTTGTACTCACACGCTAACGGTCCTGTAGGTTATGGTCTGGTTGTCCCAGACATGCTTGGTTACGGTGGGACGGATAAGCCCACTGACCCTGCGCTGTTCAAGTACAAGCTTTTGTCCCAAGATATGATCGACGTGCTCGACAGCATCAGTTGGATCAAAGACGCAAAGGTCATCGCGGTCGCGCACGACTGGTGCGATCACGAATCTCTCGCCGTCGTCGCATCCTGAACTCATACTCATCATAGGGGTGCCGCTTTCAACTCGCGCCTGATGCTGTACTACTCCCGACCGCTTCATTGCGTTCGTGTCCATCTGCGTTGGAGGGGTGAGGATCTCCAATGGACCAATCGAATTCGATACCCTGCT
The DNA here is from genome assembly GCA_020744175.1 of Auriculariales sp. MPI-PUGE-AT-0066. Lineage (NCBI taxonomy): Eukaryota > Fungi > Basidiomycota > Agaricomycetes > Auriculariales > Auriculariales sp. MPI-PUGE-AT-0066. The sequence goes on from JAGTJP010000375.1 coordinate 18,522, forward strand.
GCCATTGCTTAAGCAAGCCACTGGATATGAACTCCTGGCCTATCAAGAGTTCTTTACCAAGGCTCCCGATGCTGCCCAGGTTATGGAGAACAACGTGAGTGCTGGTTGTTATTGTCCACATTTTCTAGCTCCCTAACCTCTACCCACCATGTAGATCGAATCGCTCCTTGATTTAATGACACCAGCAGATGCCAGCGCGTGGCTGACATACCTCTGTGTTCGCGGAGCCACGGAGGAGTATATGCGCGGCGGAAAGCGCATCCCGAGAGCATCCTTCATGAGCGACGAGGTGCATACACCTTCTTCAAAGGCTTGCTTGCTGAACTAACAAACTTCCTCGCGCGCACACAGTTCGCCGCCGCAATCAAGGACTCGTTTCAGCGCAACGGACTTTCGGCGCCACTGTGCTGGTACAAGGTGTTCATCGAGGGTCACAACACCGAGGACGACGCCACCCTCCAGGGCAAGACGGTTGACAAGCCAGTTCTCTACGTCGGCGCGACGCGCGATTACGTTTGCCCTCCCGCCGTGCACAAAGCCATTCTCGGATCATTTGCGAGCAATTTGTCGACAACGGAGTTTGATACAGGCCATTGGGTGTTCATGGAGAAGGTAAATACATATAGTGTGGACCATTATCGTGACG
>JAGTJP010000376.1:0-19053 GCA_020744175.1 Auriculariales sp. MPI-PUGE-AT-0066
GTCCGTGACGCAGCGCGAACCTTTGGCTTACCGAGCCGAGGGGTATATTTGTGGTTCGTTTAGTGTCGGACATTTGGGCCGAGTCAGTAGCAAACGTTACGGAGGCGAACGAGTGGCCCTTCGAGGCACAGCAACCTACGCCGGTTGCCGCACTCGGCCGAGCGGTCCTCCTTTCGACTAGCGGTGAATAAAGAGATGTCACCACTTGTGGGCCAGCGGCCGCTCGGACCACTGGTCTTGTGGCAGTTGGCCGATGGCCCAACAAGGGCCACTGGTCGAACGGTGGACCAAAGAGCTGCCACTACGTGTGGGTCGCTCTCAGACCACTGGTCTTGTAGCCGTTGGCTGACGGCCCCAACAAGGGCCGCTGGTCGAACGGTGGACCAAAGAGATGTCACAAGTGTGGGCCAGTGTCTCTCTCTCAGGACCATCGGTCAGACCAATAGCAGAGGTGCACCGCGCGCGATCGACATGTTATCCTGCCTTCAGCGTCTCATTAGGTCCCTTTTCTGTCAATTTACAACGGGAATGCTCTCAGGTCCTGACAGCGGGAATTGGCGCAACGTGTCCACCCTCGCTTTAGCTTCCCCGAGAATCAATGGGTACGCCGCTGTAACTAAAGTTGAGGGAAATATTTATACCGTTTAATAGTCTACTTTCCGCCGGAAACTATCACTCGCATGCTGGAGTTTGTCGGCATCGGCGATTGGGAAAGAGCGTGCCAGGATGCTAACCACGATTACTTGACCACCATGCACATTTCATGGAAGCACGTCTCTCTTGTGTGCACCGCTTGGCGAGCTATTTCTCTACAGACTCCGGACCTATGGCGCTGCATTTATCTCGACTTGGACTTTATCGGGGGGGTGAGGAGGAGTATGTGCGCGCTATCCTCGAACGCAGCTGCAAACGCGGCCTGTTCCTTCGCCTTCACAATGTTCGCATCTTTCATTACCCCAGCGCCAAGGGCTTTTTCGACATCAAACTATTGTCCACGCTATGCAGCAGGGCTGATACAGTCCAGTGGGTATGGGCTTTAAACCCACACGTCTCACGCCTCAAGATGTACAGTGTACAGGCGCGACGCGGGGAGCTACAGACAGTGGAAATGCCCGACCCGCCAGTCCCAATGAATGCGTTAGCAAGCTGTGGGAGCGCCCTTCAAACGTTCATCGAATATTCACCCTCATTCGATATGCTGCCTAACGGGTACTTTCTTTTTACCGATGTGGCTGCGTTTCGGTCCGACCTTCTCGCTCAGGCATTTGCGTGCACAACTATACGGTTCCCTTCATACACCGTTGTTATGGAGTTTGCTGTATTACCCGCCATGCGCCCACAGCGTGCTGCTCTTGGAGGCTGGCATAGTGTGTGGTCGCTGGTCGACCGCTCCTGGGGCGCTTGTCTTCGCGAGCTGGAGCTTCCACCGCAATGGGTCGCAGGGGACGGAACGGCACAAGTCACCAACAATGTCGTTTTGAGCCATTTGGAGGTACTCCGCGGTCTGACACCCAAGAGCATGGCGTTCTTCATCAATCACAGCAGGTTCCCTGCCCTCCTCGAAATAAACTTCGTGCTACCGCTTCATTTCTCCCCTGTGGCACTTTCTGGCGTACGGCGATTTGTCCGTGGGGGTCTGCCACGCTTATTCTCACTGGTAATTGTGTCCGAGAGCGGCAGTGACATCACTCAGAGGCATGTACGTTATTCAACGACCTTAGGCGAACGATCCAGCTAACTGCGAATGTCACAGGCAGCCACTCTCATTGCCGAGATTCTCGCTCATGCGCCAAATTTACGCACCCTAATGTTTGTCAAACTGACGGGTCTGTGTCTGGAGTGGGTCCTCTTGATGTGGACGATGAGTCTTTGTCCTATGGATGTGGAGGAGGTGACGTTCGTTCACTGCACGATCATCGCAACCCAGCTGGTCAAGTTTGCCACATGGGCGTCTCAACAGCGCTCTCAAGGGTTCCGCCTCTTTGAGTTCGTCAACTGCATATTCATCTCAGTCGAAGGTATGACCAACGACGGTAGTGACGAAGTCTGGGCGAATGCGGGCTTGATGTCCATCAATGCCGAGCGGCTAGATGCTCAGGGTGTGCACGGAGAGCTTGTACCACTCGTTTTCAAAGTTTTAATGCATTAGCGCATGTAAGACATGTCTGTTGTAGCTAAGCGGTTGATCGAATCCCACCAATAACTTCTTGCCGGAACTGCGCGACGCTGTACGATCATGGACTCATATACCAAGGCAGCACTTTGAGAATTCCAGCGAACCACACACAGCTAATAGGCACACATTCACCTTTCTTGAAGAGATGGCATTGATTGGCGGTTCATCGTACTTGTGAATGAAGAATCATCCGCTGGTCAGGGATCGGCCCATGAACAAAAGCATGGTGGCGTGACAGTGGACCGAACCAAATATATCTGGTCTATTATCAATGGCCAGGAGGTTGGGATATGTGGCCGACGGCTCCGACAACGGGCCGACAGCCACTAGCGTTCAAGACCAATGGCCCAACCTTCGCTTTTTGGCATCGCGGAAACCAGCATATTGAGGGCCAATGGCTCGCGCTGAAATACAAGGTGAAGACCCTGACCCCGATAGTCATGGCCGTTGGCCGTCTGCACAGACCAACGGCCAGTCAGTAGGACAAAATTGATTTCAGACGTCTGTGAGTAGATACACCAGATTTGGAACAAGCTATTTAACCCTTCATAGGCTGACTACAGGGAGTGCGGAGGTGCCCAACTTTGGCTTGCGACTACCTTGGTTTGCGTCATCCCTTGGTTCTGCCCTGTCGCCACACCGCGCATCCAGCCGGCCACAATAAATCTCAACGACGTGTGAGTGAGAAACATTACAAATCCCAGAGGCGTGAATGTAATTCACCGCGTTCGTCACTCGATACAACATTTTACCCGTAATGCTAACTCGGTGCCTAGCGGCACCTCGATGCAAACCACTACTTCTACCAGACGAGATCCTCAGCGAACTCTTCCACACAGCCATCGCATGTCGTATGGCCGATATGAGCTTGGGACGGGGCAGGCGGACGGGAAAACTGCGAACGTGGTCTTTGTTCTCGCGGCAGTCTGCAGAAATTGCGCGCTGTAACGCTAGCGTTTCCCAAACTCGGGAGCTATATTGTTCTGGATATGGCTAGATGTGTCGACTGGGACGTCTACGCCGATCTGATGCTGGAGTCGTGCGAAAGCTGCGTCGATCACCGTGGTGGTGGGAGAAGCCCTGCTCGTCAAGGTGCAGACCTGGTTCACAATTAGCATGCTTGCGCGTGTCTGTAGCAAGGGTCTTCATCATTGGAGATGGTCGGGCGAGGTTAATCGCCGCCAAACGGACTCACGAGGCCATCTCGCCATCGGACAATGTCGACTCCGATCTCCAGCGTCTGCGTTGGCTTCCTGCGGTCCGAAGCTTATCCACTTCGAAGAAATAGCACCCTATGGCAGCCGCTTTTGCGTATTGTAGTGATCGACTGAGGTTTCACATGGCACGGATAACGATGGCTCTAGGCGACGCGGCTAATTGCAGTACATAATCCTGTGCCCAAACTCGATCATCGGACCGAGGATCAATACCCGCGGTTCTCTCACCAACGCGGCTATCTATCCCCGCCTGGCTATCATCGGAAGGAAGTTGGACGTGGTCGCGAACCGTCCAACATTGGTCATCTGCCGTTGAGTGGTTGGCATACCCATCCGTACCCAAGACCTGCGGCGCGTTGGCAGAAAGAAACGAGCGCGTTTTTCACCAAGCTACACACGCTTACGAATGATTGACGACGGCAACGATGAAGTGGCTAGGCGGCTACAAGTTTGTACCAAACGTCCGCAACATGGAGTTTGCTATTACGAGTTGGGCTAGCCCACACGAAGGGCGCGACACAGTCATACGTTTTCTCCGCGAGACCAAAGAAGACGGCCCACTCACTCTGGACTCTCTGACTTTCACCCTCACTCTCGAACCACCACTGCCGCATGAGGTGCGCCGGATTAAACCCTGGGAATCATTATGCTCACTTATCAATAGATAGCACTCTTCGTGTCCGCCCGTTCTGAGGCGAACAACACCCAAGTCATTCGATTTCGAGGGTTTACGTCCGAGCTGCTCGATATGGTCATGTTTGAGTGGATGTCCATCGGTTGCGGACTATCTGTGCGTACCGTCATCTTCGTTGCGTGTGAGGTCGATGTGGAGCGCCTCGATCGCTTCGTCAAGTGGAAGCGACGACAGAACGGGTGGAACGAGGACGTTGACGCAGGTACGGGACTGTCAGTGTGCACAAGCCCGGCTGCACATGTCCACTCAAAATATATCCCCGCGAGGACGATGGTAGGTTTGACTGGCTATTGAGGCCGAAGATAGTGGGATTCCGGGTTCGATTCGCTCGTATTCCATAACACCCGACTGATCAGGGACTGGGAGCGAAACTGGGTACACCATTGTCTCCCCGAAAGTTCGGGAACACCTATCGGGTGAGCGTGGGGACCTCCGAGCTCATGGAGAAGTCCAAGGAGGTGAGGGTGGTTAGCAAGTTCTCGGTCATTTTCAAGACGATGATAAGAGGTGGATGCCGTTGGTCTGAGATTGACAAGGAGGAGGGAGAATATTTCTTTTTTCGGGCAGATGGAGGATGATAGTGCAACGTAAATATTCCGACTGTATGCTTGTATTCTCCTACAAACACCATATGACCGTTTGTCGGACATATCGCACGAATTGACCACAATAAAAGCCTGGTTATACATTGACGTACTATAATCGAACACATGGGAGAGGAACCAGTCTGACTCCGCCGACCTCATCTTGCCACAAAGGAGACGATTGGCGCGGCATCATATAGAATAAACATGCACGCGGAAGCTTACAAAATCGGTTAATTCATATATATTCTGCGTCTGCGCACTAATTATCTGCCAATTTACTCCTAACGAAATAACTATCAGGGACTTTGGTAGTTTATATTTGATTGCGCTGTTAACAAGCTCACATAGACTCGCGCATCGGCGATAATTTGATATACAGTAACAAGAATCATAGCCCTCGCATTGCGAGAAGACATTTTTACACAATTTTGCTATGTTCAGACGGTGGTGAGTCTCAGCGAAGGTCGCTCGGGGCCATCGGCCCATGAGTGGGCCGATGGCTGGGCCGGGGTCTGCCGCAAGATCACGGCGAGGCCTGAATGGCCGGCGGCCTGGCGAAGGACCATTGGCCAGCCAAACTGCAAGGCCGCGGTTAACCGCGGCCCAGCGTAGCAGATCTTCATGGTACCATTGTCCAAGCGCAAAGGTTGTATCTAAGAGATATCCTGGGAGGGCAGCCTGAGGTGCAATCTGAATCCAACCCGGCGCAGAAGCAGGTCATGTGGTCACTGTAACGCCCTGATGGGCCCGAGCTTGGCTGCCCGGCCCCCGACGAGAGACCATGAATGTTCGAAAACGGCTTTATGGTCGCTCCTGGAAGAACGACCAGCATCGGCAAGTCGCGGCATACACTAGACTCCGAGGGAGACTACCGCGACGGTCGCGAGCGGCCCGGTGAAGCTGGCATGATTGCTTGCTTCCGCATCAAAGGCATATCATCAGCTCATCTTGATAGTCACTCCATGACCAGTAAAACAAATATTGGTACTAATCTGTTGCCTCGAAACTCTTCGATGAACCAATTTACAACCGTGCGAATTAAGCACTCGTGGAATGCCTAGAACTAACTCACCTTCCACGTTCATTGGCATAAGTCTCAAGACCGTCCCGACATCGAGGCGAAGTCGACTCTGGGTAAATAGACCGTTGCTGCTTTGCTTCAGCCAGGAGTTCTTTGATGATGCCCGTTCTCATGGCACGTTAGAAGAGCATGTTGAGCACTCAGAGACCTCAGATGACTCTTGTTTTGAGGAAAGATGTCATTCATACTATATACCCTTGAGGAGAGCATGAATCATATTCTGAATGACCTGAAAGTACACGTATCACATAGGATGAGCTCGCGCAACGAGATCTAGATTCACGACAAACGTCAGCTGTAGTCCCGGACCTCTCGGCGAACGCTCGGCGAACCCGCCACCAAGCAATCTCACGGTCACGAGTAGGCCATTTTGGTACCACCAAACTCATGTGCCGCAGTTCCGCGTTCGCAACCGTGACGCGACTAAACCAGTACCCAATCCCGCCATTGCGGGAACGTGCAATGCCACCACCGCGTGATCGCCGACCACGGATAAGTCGAAGAATTGTGTCCACCATGCATGTACCACTACGACGACGACGAAGAACGCGGGCGGGCGAGGTAGAAAGGATGAATCAGTTAAAAAGCCGAAGAACAGTGACCGGGAGCGGGAGGAAGGGACGCGTGGGCTCACCGCGCCACAGTTCACACCGAAGACAGTCTTCTTCAGCTTTGCCTGAACTTTGTCGTGGTATGCACGCTCGGCAATCGCTGATATTTCGATGGTTTTGTTGTGGCCTTTGAGGATGGTTTGATCAGTTTGAGCACGAGGTTCACGCCGCTGCCAGGCAGTGATGCAAAATTAATGTAACCGTAAACAAAATTGACAAGCCAATGAATGAATGGATGAATAGCGGGCTCACTTTTCAATTCCAATAATGGCTGAAGTATGACCCGTATTGGAATTAGGTCCGAAAATGATGAAATAGTTTGGGAATCCGTTCACGGCGACGGTCTCATACGCAGCCGGACCACCAAACTCCTTACGCCAATACTCGTCCAGCGGGATGCTGGCACGTCCATAGATCCTCAAAATGCTGTACGAGAAACCGCGATCATTGGTTTTGAAGAAGGCGGTAGGTAATGGCGCGAGACCACCGTCGTTGCCTCGGAAACCTGTGGCCAGGATCAGGACGTCTGCCGGGTACGTGTTTCCTTGTTTCGTGTGTACGGCGTTTTTGCTGAAGGACACGATGTTTTCTTCGTGTAATGCGACGTTTGGCTTGTGTAGTACCGCGGCGTATTGTCCGTTTTCATCGAGCACGCGACGCTGTACAAGAGGGGTGTGTGAGCCCGTTGTGCTTACGGGAGGCACGGAGGAGGGTCGCACGACTTACTTTGCATCCGAAAGGAAAGTCTGGTATGAGGATCTTGTGGTACTTCTTGGGAGCCATCTTGCGCACATACTCGGTTGCCTCTTTTTGAAAGTGCGAGCGCATAAGATGGCCGAGGAACGATTTTGTGAAGTATGGCCATTGGATCTCGAGAAAGAAGGCGATGAAGAGACGGAAAAACTTTTGAAAGAAGGGCAGCCTGCTAGCGAAGAAACGCATGTACCCTTGATGTGGGAGGCGTTGGTCTGGTACGAGCCAATGCCTGCTGCGAGAAAGCTGAACGACTGAGTTGACTCGGTCGGCGATGGCTGGCACTATCTGCGCCGCTGTACCTAAATAAAGCTCAGCGAAGACTCTCGACACGGGTCTTTGATAATTTTGTTGTGCGTACATCCGTTCCCGACTACCACGACGCGCTTGCCGTGAAGGTCGACGCTGTGGTCCCAACGAGCCGCGTGTACAACTGGCCCTTCAAACAACTCACAGTTTGCCGCTTCAAGATCCGCCATGGTTCGCGGAGTGCCGTGTTGCCCAGTTCCACTGATCAATATTTTGCACTCGTGGGTGAATTCGATGTCTGTATCGATGTTGCGGGCTACGAGGAGCCAGCGTCGTTTCTCTTCGTCCCAGCGTGCTGACTTGATCGCGGTGCGAAACTTGGTGCGCCGTTCAAGGTCGTACTTGCGTGCGACTCCGAGAAGATACTCGAGAATTTCTGGGTATGGGCAGTACATCGAGCTCCAGTCCGGCTTTGGTGCAAAGGACAGCGAATATAGGACTGGCAAAGCGAGGGACGTCAGGAATGCAACAAGTATGAGATTAAAGGCAAACCAGCAGGGACGTCGCAGGCAGCACCGGGGTACTGGTTCCAAAACCAGGTACCGCCAAAGGTTGAACCGCACTCATAAATGGTAAAATTCTCGACGCCTAGCTGAACCTGAAGCTGCGCGCCGACACAGATACCAGCAAACCCTGCGCCTATGCAGACCACGTCGCTATAGAGCGTGTTCGAGGCCATGAGAATACAAAGCAGAGGAAAGGGGGTTAACTACGCGAATCAGGAGGCAAAATACGAGGCTTCTATCGGTCCTGGAGTGAAGAAGGCCCACGGCTAACGCGGGCGCAGTTGCTTGGCCACTGCTGAGAGCCCATGAGATGAATGTTGAACAACGGCTTTAGCTGCTGCTCGTGGAAGAACAGCCGGAATCGGCAAGTCGCGAGTTTTAGGGTACCATGGGGAACTGCGGGGTACTCAAGGCTTGGACACCGCTACGGGCCGGAGCGCGGGCCGTCCTAGGCTCCCGCACGATTCAAAAACGCCGTTCGTCACACTGATTTCAAGAGCTGGCTTCCCGTCTCGTGCCGTCGTCCACGTCGCTCTGCGTGGACTCGACCGGCCAATCGCACGACGCCTGGCGACTTGCGCTCCCGCTTTTCAGTTCATAAACCAGCCTTCCCGGCAAATGCTCACACGCATCTCGACTTTAAGAAATCACGTGTTTCGCCGAAGCTTCTCGTTGACCTCGACCGCCATGACGCAGGTAGATCTCAAGCAGGGCGAATTCGTCGGCGCTGTCGATTGTGGCACGACGTGAGCACGCCGTAACCCCATCCATGTCGCGAAATGTTCTGACTAGTTTCCCCAGCTCGGCGCGCTTCATAGTATTCGACGAAACGGCCAAGATCATTGCCCTCCATCAACTCGAGTTCCCGCAATACTATCCCAACAGCGGGTGAGTTCGCCATATATAGTAGTAGCGCACGACCAAAGCTAATAGCTGACCACCAGATGGCACGAGCACGATGCGATTGAAATGCAGGACGCGGTCGACAAGTGCATACAAGGCGGCGTGGACAAGCTCGAGCAGGCTGGCTGGAGTCGCGACAGCATCCGAATCGTCGGTATGCACGACGAACTCCAGACTCAATCCACAGCAGCCCTCATAATAGCAACTTTAAGGAATCACGAACCAGCGGGAAACCACTGTTGCATGGGATCGCAAGACTGGGCAGCCGCTATGCCCCGCGATCGTGTGGGACGATGGTCGCACGCGAGATGTGGTCGACCAGTTCACCAAGAAACTCTCAGAAGAAGGTTTCGAGGTGCGGCCGGGCGAGTGGAAGAAGGGAGACGAAGCCAAGGAGGCGCTTTTTGAACTGTGCGAACGGCGTTTCACAAGCTAGTCGCGCTGATCTTGACAACGTTGAAATATGCAGGACGGGTTTGCCGTTGTCGACGTACTTCTCGGCAATTAAGCTCGCCTGGATGACGCAGCACCACCCAGAAGTCCGTGCAGCACTCGATGAGGACAGGTTGCTGTTCGGCACCGTCGACTCCTGGCTCATCTATAATCTCACTGGCGGTTCGGCATCTCAAGGGCTTCATCTCACCGACCCTACCAACGCCTCGCGGACACTTCTGCTCGACTTGAAGACGCTTAAGTTTCACGATGGGCTCTGCAAATTCTTTGGCGTGCCTCCGTCTGCACTGCCGAAGCTTTGCTCAAGTTCGGAAGATTTTGGCACCATCTCGACTGGTGCGCTCAAAGGCATTCGCATTGGTGGTGTCGTGGGCGACCAACAGGGCGCGCTCGTAGGCAACAAGTGTCTGGTTCGTGGCGAAGCCAAGTGCACGTATGGCACGGGAGCGTTCCTCGTGCTTTGCACCGGCGAAGAAGTCGTCAGAAGCACAAATGGCTTAGTTGGAACAGTGAGTCTCATGTTCATATTATGATTTTGCGATGCTCACGCCGCGCAGGTCGCGTATCAGCCTGGGAAGGATGCAAAGCCGGTATATGCGCTCGAAGGCAGCAGTATGTTTCTACAACTCGCCTGACGATAGCCGCACTGACGTGATCTCTCCAGTCGCTGTTGCAGGCTCTGCCATTCAATGGTGAGGACCTTCTCCAGCATTATCCTGACGAATCTCACATCCATCAGGCTACGCGACTCCCTATCCCTCATCAAGTCCGCACCCGAGATCGGCCCACTCGCCGCCGAATCGCCTGACGCCGGCGGCCTATACTTCGTACCGGCCTTCGGCGGGCTTCTCGCGCCGTACTGGGACCCAACAGCCGCAGGCATTCTCATCGGCATCTCGTCCTACACGAACCGCTCGCACATCGCACGCGCGACGCTCGAAGCCTGCGCGTTCCAGACGCACGCTATCATTGACGCGATGCGGCTCGATAGCGGGATTGCGCTTGACAAACTGCGGGTCGACGGGGGTATGACGAATAGCGATTTGGCGATGCAGCTCGTGGCTGATCTCGGTGGGTTCGAGGTCATCCGACCTGAAATGCGAGAGTGCGTGCTTGTGGTCGTCGTCGTATTCTATTGACTGGTACGCATTGGCAGGTCCACTGCGCTTGGTGCGGCGCTTCTCGCGGGTCATGCGATCAAGCTGTTCGGGTGGGACTTGACGAAACCGGAGACGCTCAAGAAGGTCAATGAACGTGGAATAACGGCTTTTAAGAATAGTTTGGAGGAGACCGAGCGGCAGAGGAGGTGGCAGGCTTGGAAGGAGGCCGTGAGAAGGTCATCTGGATGGGACGAAGGGAGGGGTCGGGGCAGTAAGGTTTGAGCTGTGCTGATCATCCAGAACTGCGTCTTCATATATTATTGCTGTGTTGTCCTTTACTCGATATCTGACCGTGGTTTCTGAGTCGTTTGATTCGTGAGATCGCTCTACTTTCAGAAATCTCATATCAATCCATGCCTTGTCTTCGCTCTATTTTCCCGTCTGGCAGGCTTCCTGTGGCGTTGCGAGTCGGCGAAGCTCTCTGTTTCGCACGAAATGAGAGCAAGGGATATAAGACGACGTACTATAGGTGAAGTGATAGTCTTGGTGGAATGGCTCTTGCGACAACGTGCGGGAACAACGGCGACTTGCGATCGTCAACATGGCTCTGGTGTACGACAGAATCTTTGATGTGATTCAAACACGCTTCCCATATAGGCATCTAATGATTGTCTGTCATGCAGCGGTTCTAAAGCACGGAATTGCATTGTATCTCGGCGGTGCGACGTTGCTTCCGTTTCTGGCTTGTCTTCTTACTACAACTTGACCTCGAGCTGTCGCTTCCTGGCATCCGCGAAGCAGATAACCCGCTACGACATGGCCTCCGCTGTCCCGAATGAAATCCTCTTGATCATATTCAATGCTGTTACATCTCCAAAGCCTCTTCCCTGGCCGAATGCGATATACGACCGTGAGCGCGCAAAGGCGCCGTTCACCCTTTCGAGAATCTGCCAACGCTGGAGACGGCTTGCCCGGAACAGGTCAAGTTTGTGGACGTACTTCGGATTTACAGGCGATATAGCCGATGCAGCTGTTCATGCCCACCTCGACAGGCTGAAGCTGTTGCAGGCGCTTTCAAAAAACCACCCCCTCGACATTGTATTTCGCTGGGATCTGCCTCTAGGGTCAAACGCAGTGCGACGCAATTACCGCATACAGATCGTCGATGCGCTGAATAAGGTTGGATCACGCTGGCGCAACGTCACGTTAGCACTCAACTCGGCCCTTGCGCCGCGATTGGATGTGTCAATGAGCGGAAGCTCACCTGAGCTCGAGACGCTATCCGTTCGGCTTCTATCAGAAACGACCTACCTGCCGTGCGCTCCGCGACTTCAGCGGCTGTATGTGGAGGCTGCTGGCGGCAACAAGGGTTATAATGCGACTACAGCTTACAATCGCTGGCCGTCGCTCACGTCGCTGGCAACGTTTACTAATGATCAAACACTACACAGAGCCACATGCGCCACGCTTCGCGAGCTTTGCATCCTCGCGAGTCTCGACCGCCCCAAAGCGGCGTCGTTGGTGACGCTTCCTTTACTAACGTCGCTCACGCTGAACGATGCGGAACATCTGAATGCGATCGACGCCCCGAATCTTCGGTCTCTAACAATCAACTGCCGCGCAATATACTCTGTGGACAGCACATCTTTAACCCGATTTACAGCGGTGGTTCAGCATCTCGGCATTTTCAATTCCATCGAACCCTCTGTGGTGGAGTACCTGGCGAAGTTCTCGATCATCGAGAGCTTCACAGTTGAACAACCGTCGATGGCACGGTGGAGGCTCGGTAGTCCTCATTTTGGTGTCAAGTCACGCGCGTTCGCCCAGCTGGCAGCGGTCGAGCCTCCGGTATGGCCCAAACTCCAACATATGCGTATCACCGATTGCTACTTCAACGACCTTGATATCGACGCCAAAGGCGAGGGGCTTTTCGACTTTATACACGCCCGCACATCTGTGGGTGGGTTCCCGCAAGAAGTCGATGGACCAGTGCAACTTCGAAGCATTGACATTGATCCTAAGTTGCCACCTTCGCTTTACGCACGACTGCGGGAATTGGGCGAGAAGTCCTCACTTTTGGTTCGCCCCATTGACAGAGTATAGGCGATAGATAGAGCTTTGCCCCCTTTTGACAATAAGTTTGTTTGAAATCCAGGCGTGCTACGTTGCATGTACAAAATTCGTATTGGTGGTGTCACATTAGGAAATCGGGACTCCGAGGTACAGGGCTAGGCTTCGAGGTCTCAAATTCCTCTGAGTCCTGATCTCCATCCAAGCACTCGTTTGGACTGTACAGGCTATTCTATGCAGCAAAGACGATCGATGTGTACGGCCGGAGAAGCTTTTGTTTGTAAGACATACTAATCTCTGAGTTATTCCGCACCAAATTATGAATGTTTTAGTCGCGTTGCTTGACTGAATGCTTGACCCTTTGTTCGCGGTCACTCGCCTAAATACAGAGGTGCGACAATGTCACCGAGCTGCCTCCTCGTTAGGATTGAGCATTAGTGCAACAGATCGTTGTATCGAGTTCAAGAAGTGAATGGACGCTTTCGATTCTGTTTAAAACTCCGCTTTGGGGTTCTCTTTCCTTTGTCTCCTCGGACGTCAGGTGTTTATTACGGCTATTGCACCCATGACGTCGCGAACTCTCTATCTCCCTTTCTGGCCAACCTGTATGCCTGTCGACAGACCCTACTGAACACGAGTCGTCCGGAACATGAAAGCAGGTGAGCAGGCCCACGCGAGTGTCTAACCCTTCTTGGAGAATACGTACTCAACACCACGCCCCCATCAGAGCTATTGCCCGATTGCGCGCCAGTCGTTTTCGTGAGCTGAGCAGTCGTGTGCGCTGTCTGTCTGTCTGTGCGCTATCGATGCCGCCAGCGCGCAAGGAAGTCAAAGTCTCGGAAGGATAACAGTTACATGCCGTGCTTGCCGTGCTGGCTTCGATCCGAGGATACCGCATACGGCCTAGGGCACTCATCGATGTGCTAATGACGCCCTACGTGAATCCAAAGCTGTCACTGTGACACACCACCCGACCCGTGGTCTTCCCGCGCGTCACGGCTCGATCCGACTTGCCTCACACGACCTCTCATTATCATGGCCCACTCGCACCACGCCCACGCCCAGGAATGCACGACGCATAATAGTGGTGCCGAGCTTTGCACGCTTCCTACCGTGTGCGACCCGTTCAACAATGCCACGCATATTAGTATGGATGCCGAGGTTGTGCGCAAGACAGGTGGCAACCCGGACACGGACGACGTCGCGTTGTACAACTTGCTCAGCTATGTCGACTTTGACGTCAAGTCGGCGGATTTGGGCGACGCGGACGGTTCGCATCTCGATACGAGCATCATGCTCATGCTCGAATGTCGCCCTGTACTCAAAGATATGTTGCGCATTGCGCTCGAACGCAAGTCCTTTCGACAGGTCAGGCTATTGGGTACGTGGCATTTTACGTTTTAGTTTTTTTGCTTCTGTGCCATTGCTGACGGACTATTACAGAATTGCCTCTGGAGCCGCGAATGCAACGGTCGTCGCGCTGGCTCACGATTTCGTTCATCCGACAAGCTCAATGCTGGGGCAACGTACACGGGCCGCACGTGCCAAACGCGGACATGCTGACACCGACGGGCGAAGAGCAAGCGCGTACGTTAGGTCGCGCATGGGCGACACGCGCATCGACGCGATCCACTGCTCGACCCTGAACCGCGCCAAGCGCACGGCGGCGGCCCTGAAGACCGCACATCGCAAGCCCGTGTCGGTACATGCGACCCGCTGGCTCGTCGAGCGCAACGCACCCGCCCGTCCCAAGCGTGGCGTGGTGTGCTGCCCGAGGGTCACGAGTATCTCGCCGTCGCGCCGTCGCATGAGCACGACCAGGAGCACACGCACGAGGCCTGGCGCGACGAGATGCCCGACGGTATTGGCGAGACGTATGCCGACGTCGCTGCCCGTGCAGTGCACTATCTCCTATGTCTCTTCTCGTACCACGGCGCCGCATTGAAAAGCGGGACGCAACCACCGCCCGACTTGTCTGGACTCGCAGACGACCAGCCGGACGACGTCCCGATCGAAATACCACACATCGTCGTCGTCGCGCACAACTTTATTCTGTGCGAACTGTATGAGGCGCTACTCAGTTGGAACGAAGACGGGCACGCCGCGAGCAACGCCGATTTTGCGCAGACCGGCTGGTCACGGCACGTTCTCTGTCTTCACGGAGCAGAACGGGATGCCGTCGACTCGTCGTTGGGTGGTGGTGGTGGTGGTCGGGCGCGGTTGTACGGCCGTCTGGAGCAGACCATCCTCAGGCATCCGGATGAGTACAATCCGGAAGCATGCAGCTCAGGTGAAAGCGTGCAGGTTCCGACTCCATGCTCGACACCTGCAGCAGGCACGCCGCATAGCAGCGGGGTCAACTCCAACACTCCTGATATCCCTCTCGTCGCAGCATGACACACCTCGTTCATTTAAATGTTCTCTGTTTAAAACAGAGACATGAAATAACGCTCTTGTTCATCGTACCCCCTGTGACTTGAGTGTCCTGGCTAAAGCCAGTCTCTTTCTCGACAGTCAACACCGTCTTCAGCACGTCCATCGTCGCTTCTTTTATCGCTGCCACCGTCTCGTCCGCGACCAGCTCGACCTCTGCGATCCTACACCGCTACCTCCCTCCCTGACTGGTCGCAGCTGGTCCGAGCACGGTCTCTACTCTCACTCGCCCGGCATCATGGTGCTAGACTGCGGCCTCAGCCTGCTGCAACGACCGCGCCACCCGGTGGCGGCGGCGACCTGTCTTCCTACACTGTTGTGGCGTCACAATCGAACGACCACGACTATATTCACGACCGAGCGCGAGCATATCGGTGGGACAAAGGGCGGCGCCCAGTCCGGAGGTGGGACCATATCTCGGTTTGGTTGACGCGAAGAATCTCGTCCGCTTTTTCGTCGTTGCCCGCTGGTAGTGTGGGCAAGTGAGGAAGTGGGTGGTGCGAGCCGAACGAGTGCGCGGTGGACGACATGTGCGGTTGCCCTTGGTCTGCTGAACACGAATGCGCGTGTGGGGATGGGATAGGAGGGTTGTGCCGGTGGAGGCGCCGTTCTATGACCGCGATATGTCGTGTGCCGGGGACGGCAGTATATTGGTGCGGGAGTCACTGTAAGATCAGTACGTTCGCTAAATTCACTTGAACGCGGTCGTGGCTTTTCTTGGAAGACAGCATCGAACTGCGACATCGGTCATCTGAATGGATGATCTTTCTGATTACTTTGTGGGTTCCCCATCCGATGGGATGCGCGTGGCCTTCCATACTCGGCAGGCCATCTCGCTTGGCGACACGCCTCTCGGATCCTCACTCCGCACAACCTACTCAGGTACATTGTTCGTGTTGCAAGCATCAAGGTTCATACATGCAGACATGTTCTCCAACACCGCAGTCGCCGCCTTACTTCCGCGACAACACTCGACCAGAGTTGCACGAAATGTTGATCCGCTGGCATGCTGCCGTTCAATCACACGCCTTGAAACATCGGACATCCGAGCTTTGTCTATCTGTCGAATGTCAAACCCATGCAGGCAGGTATAAAACATGCACCGATTGCTCCTGAACCTTTTCTTCGCCAGCTCAGTGACTCCCGAAGAAGAAGAAAAAACGACGGGATGAAGCCAAGCCTTGCCTTTCCGACGCTGCTCTCGCTCTTCTTTCATCAAGCGCATAAGGCGATGGCGACGTGCGGGACGGATGCACCGATCGGGCTCTGCTGCATGGGCGTCGCGCTGTACAGCACCAACGCCGGCGTGTGGGGTCCCATTTGCGGCTTCAATCCTCCGGACAATCCTCTTGTGGGTGCGAGATGTATCGCATACAATGCTACATCCGGTTGGTACGTTTTGCTTGGACGATGGTTCGCGGCGAGCATGTGCCAGTACTGATCGTACTGCAGTCCATCGGGTAGCATAGGGACTTGTTGCAAGAACGTCATAAGCGGCCGTGAGTCTGTAAAATATACGACTCTTGCAGGATATTGTCTAATTCTAGGTTGATAGAGTGCGCTCTTGGCACGTATTGCGGAGGCACGCCGTCACCTGACCTCAGTCAACCACATCGGTCAACACGTCAACTATAGCGAGCTCTACAGCTTCGTCTGTTTCCGTCCCGACCATCACCTTGACCTCATCGGAGTTGTCGACAATCACCGCTCCAACAACTACCCTACCACTCGCCACAACCTCAACCAGCGCATTTGCGACGGCCAATCCTACCGTTCTCCCCGACGGCTGGTACACGGCTGGTCCCTGCGTGATTCTCAACTCCTTTTCAAATCTCAGCATCACCGCATCGTGGAGCCTCAACACGCCGGGAGGCTGCGCTCAGTATTGCTCCACGGCGCCGGGCGGGGATATCGCTCCATACACCGTCGCCGGCGTCGCGAACAAGTATGATTGCCATTGCGGCTACGACTATCAGTATATCTTTGCCGACAGAGCCTACACGGAGGAGTGCGACCAACCGTGCCCGGGCGACGCGACACAGACGTGTGGCCGTTGGGACCGAATCCAGATCTACTCCTCGATTCCACGGGAAGAGATGTTCCTCGGGAACCCGCAGGGCGTGTGGGAGCAGCTGCACGAGTGCGCGGTCGATACTCCCGAGCGTATCTTCACAAACTACACGGCCACCCATACAAGAGATGGTCCCTGGCAACTGCAGATTCTACTGCGAGTCGCTCGGTCCGGAGTATACTTATGGTGGCGTAGAGAACGGCAACGAGTGCGCGTGTGGAACGGCTTGCGCGGTGTTGTGCAGGAGGCTCCGTTTTACGAGTGCGACACCAAGTGTTCTGGCACGGTACGATTGGATGCGGAGGTCCGTGGAGAATCAAGACATTCACCAAAGTTACTGGAGCATGAAACCAAGTTATCTTTTCTGCTTCTGGGGCTAGCCTGTGGTGGGAAGGGCACGGAACACTTTTTGTTTTGGCTTTATATTCTGCTGCTGCTCGTTGTCTTTGCTGATGCAAGCATTTTCACTTTTTCGAAGATGGGTCTCCGACGCTTACGTTTATAGGCCATGTAAATGCTTCTATTATGTTTCGTTGAAGAGGACAGATACACGCGATATTAGAAAGTCTTAAGTCGTTTGTTCCAACACGAGCTGACCGGGATAACGACTCGGTAGAAGATAAGCTAGCAAAAATACATGGGTCTGATAGTATATAATGATCTCGAGAATGGCTTGCTGAGGCGATTGGTACGCCAGGAAAAGAGAAAGCGAGCTCGGGCTGGGTCAGCGCGCGGTCCAAATATGCCTGCGATTACGGCAGCTGATTCGCGCAGAGACCTGGTCTACGCGCGTCAGCATGGAACTTTGCTGTTTTCCTCGAAATAGCGCGAGCATTTGTACTACTAACGATAGAGCTATACAAAGCCGGGTAGGGGTTAAAGATTATAGTCCGATTCTTATCTTGCATCGTAGATGCACTACGATTTGCCGATATCTGATTTCCCCACCGGAAAATGAGTCAGCGCTTGTCCCATGCACCTCTGATAAAGCGTGCACGCAGGGGAGACTGCTTCTGGAGCTTGGATCCCCTCGCCAATGTCTCGCACCATCGCGCTGCTATCTGCATTTCTTAGCGCCGCCGTTGCGCTGAAAAATGATACAACACACGCCACCCTCGTGGCTGGACACGTACGGAAAGTCCATAATTGAGCCAGGCTTCAGCGGCATCGTCAGCTTCTCGCACCTCCCCTATACTAAATGCCTCGAAACGTCAGAAGCTGCTTTCGACATTGCAATTCTTGGCATGCCCTTTGGTGAATACACCTCGCAAGCGCTAGATGATCTATGTTGCTAAGCTTGGGGCAGACACCACGACGACTTATCGCCCTGGCGCGCGGTTTGGGCCGCAAGGTGTTCGTATGGGGAGTCGGCGCCAGCAGGCACACTACTCTGGCTTCACGACATTCCTTGGATTCGATCCCTACAAGCAGGGAAAGACTGTAATTGACTGTGGCGACGTTGTAAGTCGCACACAGGCGCCATGGCTTGGGCAATTGACCTCATTTTTGCGCCCAGCCTATCTCACCATTCGATAACCTTGTTGCGCTAAGCAGATGGAGGTCGCTTACGGAGATCTCTTGGGACGTAAAATCTTGGACCCCAAGCCTGAGACGAGGAAGCATCAAATGAGCAAGCTGACAAAGAGTGGGACCGAGATCCCTCGTATTATCACCATTGGTGGTGACCATACCTTGGTATTGCCTATTGTGCGCGCCCTGGGGCCGCACTATGGTCCTATCTCGATAATCCATCTGGACTCGCATCCTGATACTGGCCCTATGCGGCCTAACGACCCCATCCAGTGCGTGTTCACAGCTCTCATGTTGCCTCAGGTATCCTAACGTTTTCTCAGCCACGGTTCTTACTTTACTGCGTATGTGAGACCCCTACGACTAGTCCTAAAGGGCCATTAATGGGCTTCTCAGTGCATACGCAGAGGGTCTGTTGACAAACTCGTCCGCCCATGTCGGCATCCGCCAGAAGGTACGCCGCTCGCCCGGTATATGTATTCTTCATCTAACAGGTCACAGATGAACATGGAGTTTATTTCGCATGACAAGGAGGTGGGTTCGACCTCATCCGGCCGAG
>JAGTJP010000377.1:0-18973 GCA_020744175.1 Auriculariales sp. MPI-PUGE-AT-0066
ATGACAACAAAGAGACAAGTCGCACAAGCGTAGTGACGTCCAATACTGCAGGCTGTTCACGCAATGGCGCAAGGTGAGTAAGTATCTACCATGTAGTTAGAGCAAATGCTTGGTTGATCCTCCGCTAAGTACTATTTGGGATTAAATACACTGTTTGATGTGCGGCCAAACAACCTTGACCTTCATCCCCCGGGGACTGCCACTGAGACAGGCACAGCATACTTCCCATCTGCAGAGTTCCAGTTCACTTATTAATCTGTAGAGCAGCGCCCTGTGCCAGCGAGAATTGGCCCGACACCATTGGTCAGGCAGACCCAGCAATATCTACCACATGTAAACGCTTTTCCTGTGTGCTCCGCACTCCATTCTATTTTAAAGCTATTAGCATGTAAAATCATGTTTTAGAGTATATATTTTACTCTGTTGCCTCCGGCAGGGTAGCGCGCACAAAGCTTTCAAACTGATGGGTTGAAATGTCAGGGGCAAGTAATGAGCACGCGATTATATTCTCATCCAATTGTGCTTGAGCTAGGTAATAGCTTTGACCGCCAGCGCCTTCAATTATCAAATGAAATGAGCGAACACGTCATCTGACCGGTTAACTGTTGTGGGTGTTGTGTAGAAAGAGGTATTTAGGTAAGACCTAGACGTTGATTGCGCGCAGTGTTTAGACGTAGCTAGCGAAGTGAAATTTATATATCGTAGTATACCGCATCAGTCCGCCACGATATACTTCCACTCTGGCTCCAGTTCTGTGATGGATGGGGATGGTAAACATAATAAGCTACAGCTCATCTGGTTTCTTACTCTGGTGGTCGTGATATCCGATCTACTGCTCCTCTTGCGACCTTCCTGGAGGTAGGGGTTGCGGGTTCAACCTTCCAGTGATTGCACGGCCGAGCAGTTCATGGTTCGCGACGGGTAAAGGCGCAGCACGCAGCGAACGCAAAGAGGACGAGGGGGAAGATGCGCATACAGGGCTTAGGGCAAGCTGTGGCTGCCGCTGCATGAGAACCGTCTTGATAATACTCTTCGACCCTGGGTCGTACAGCCTCGCCCAAGTCGTCCACCTCAGAGTCACAGTCGGCCCTCACCCTTCCTTTACGTCAAGCTGAAGGCGCGCTCAGCCTAATAATAGTGCATTAAGGTGTATGTTAGCAACGTTGCATATTATTGGACAGTCTGATCCAACATGCCTATTCGATCACACGATACTAGAAGCGGCGTTCGCGAGGTCCTTCTGACAACGTAGTCTTCTCCGCGCGGACAGAAATCTTCACAGAGCACATAGGTCAACAGCCGGCATCTTACGCTACTTGGTGCCAACTCACGTGCAGATGATACTAACCGGAGACACAAGGACGAAGGGTGAAATGAAAACCAGGATGGCACTAAAATTAGAGAAGATGGGCCGAGATGTTCTATTCCTTATAGAAAAACTCGTGAGCGTCGTACATTGATAGGATGTCCGATATATCCACTAGGCACGAGAGCAATTAGGTTCCTGGCAAAATCATCTCCAGAAGAGTGTGGCTACAGTATTTCTATAGCGGACCGATGAATCAAACTTCGGAGCCCCTTTGAGTCAATGGAACTCTATTGACATGTGTCAAACTACCTATTAGGCACGAGAATTTGTATCATGCAGTCTAAAGGAGTCGTGGAAAGCAAGTCAAAGTCGCAAGGCTCTACATATTATTCAGCGGGAAACTGAACTAACTTGCCAGCTTCGAGGGAACATCCTGCCAGGGATTGGGCTGACAACCTCCCGCTCGATGTCCCATCAAGTTCGAGAGAGTACTTTCGACGGATTCATCTGCCATCATTCGGTTTAGGGTTGGCTGCTGGTGATATGTTAATTTCGCAACATATTGGAATACGGTCACTTTACGCTGTCCTTTTGCAGGACACTTGCATTGTGAGCAGCGGCCAATATTTTACTATGCTCCTGTATCTTCGAGGTAAAGATGGCGTCGAATGTGTCGGTCACCTGCTTTCGGCGATGAGATACTCCTTATACACAGACATGGGTAATTCGTCCGGTATACTGGCTATTGATACGTCGCTGGCGATGCACTTCTTCAGGCCGACTCCTTGAGATGAAGCCAGTCATACCGAGAGGCCAATTCCAGTTAACAAATGGAGTCGACTTGAGCGTCCATGCGAAGGCTTCGAACGTGTTTCTGATATATCCTCCTGCCATGGCCATGCCGAGTTTGTCTACGAGACGCATCGCTTCTTCAAAATTATGCGTCGTATTCTCTGCGAATGATGGCCGATCGCCACGGGCAATTGCAGAACGACCGCCAGGGAAGACTATGGTCGTCCAATTTGATGTGAGGCTTTCTTTTGTCCCGCTCCGGGCAGCGCGACGCTCGCAAGATGTACGCGGCCGGCGGAGAAGGCTGCAGCAGCTCGCATGAATTCCGATGTCGTCGCCAAGTGCACCGAGTTCACA
The DNA here is from genome assembly GCA_020744175.1 of Auriculariales sp. MPI-PUGE-AT-0066. Taxonomy (NCBI): domain Eukaryota; kingdom Fungi; phylum Basidiomycota; class Agaricomycetes; order Auriculariales; species Auriculariales sp. MPI-PUGE-AT-0066. The sequence continues at coordinate 2,459 of JAGTJP010000377.1, forward strand.
TGGAACAACATGCTGTCGGAAGACTCGAGTACGATTCGCCGTCCTCGGCGAGCAATGGGTGCCTCTGCTGGAATTCTGTGAATGCGGCGAGGACTCGACCGAGGTACAGTCTCAGTTCGGCTGGTCTCTTTTGTCATTTCTGGGCACGGCAGAGCAGCTGGCGCTCACGTAGCAGATCCATATTAGCAGACTTTATGACAAGAACAGGTGCATAACACAAATGGGCGTTCGTTAAGAGTCCATAGTCTCAACGACAGTAGAACTGGCTACACGAGCTCATAATATGAAGCACTTCCGCTTCTGATCCCGTTCCCAGACCTCTCTCGCAGCGCCGCACGAGTCGCATGTTGAAAACCTCCCGGACGCCCTCGCCGTCTTGGCGCTGCACTCGAGGTATTGTCGTACGCCGATCTTTTGGGCCATAGCGACGGCCTGCTCCTGTGTACTGGGTACTGGCCTTTTGCGCGCAATGTCTCGATCGTTTTGCGGTCATGGCGCAAGTCCTGGCAAGATGATTTGACCCTCTCAGTCAACGGCGTAGCAGAAAGCGCACCTTTTTGCAGCCGACAAGGAAGATGGGTAGGGTGGGGCAGAAGTGCAGTACTTCCGCTATCCACTACGTTGGGCAGTGAGTAAATGCAGCATGCACTCGCTGCATGGTTTCGCACCTTTTCAACAACGTTGTCCAATGAGTCGGGAATGCTGATCGAGAAGCAGATGAGAATGACATGCGTGTCGGGATACGATAGTGGGCGAAGACGATCGTAGTCCTGGAAAGATGGGCCGTGAGCATCCTGTACAGAAACCTCACGCGAAGACAGAAGCGCTGACGCCCGATTCAGGAACGTACCTCCTGACCGGCAGTGTCCCAGAGGGCAAGCTCCACTCTTTTTCCATCGACCTGCAGGGCGGGCGTGTCAGAGAAAGGGTTCAAAGGGTCGCCTGTCATCGTGCGAAACATCGACCGAGACTCACCTCGACATCCGTCACATGGCTTTCGAAGACCGTCGGCACGTGTATCTGCAAAAGAAGTGTCGCAGATGGCAAGGCAAATGTAAGACGACGATGTGCGCCGATCGGGATCCACGGATGGATGCAGAGCAGGCACCAATGAGGGCGGTGCAGCGGGATTGTGCGGAGTGGCACCATGGCGTGCGGACAAAACGCCGAGCATGCGGAGCGGACATACAGCAGCGCATGCAGACAAAGCATTCGGAAGTGTCGTGTTTTGCGGGAGCGAGCATGTGAGCTAAGATGACTTCCTCGACGCATGGGGTAGTAGGTGCATACCTCTGGGAAACCTCCACCTGAGAAAACGATGAGAAGACATGTCTTGCCGCATTCGCCGTCGCCAACTGCATTTCGAAGATTATACATAAAATGTGGATGCGTGATAGAGAATACGACGCATGGTGGCGCGCATCAGCATGGTCGTGCTTGGGCGACAAATGTGCGCACCAATGACGAGCTTGCGGCGTTCGTACGCAGGCGACGAGGTGCTGTGCTGGGTGTTGTTGTAGCTTGGAGCGTGAGAGTAGGACATGGCAAGTGCGGTCTAGCTATGAGCTGGGAACGAGAGCAAGGCTGGAAGCGCGCCGCAAAGCGTGCCGCCGGTATTTGATCTTGTCCGCGCCGCACAGCCTCCTTGTCCTTTCTGGTATCAGCGCGCACGCCACTCTTATCCGCTCTGAGTCCGCTTCAGACGATGCTTCTAGTCCGATCAGCCGCTGCATTGCCTTGTTGACTCGCGCGCGCTCTAGAATATCCGGATCTTGCCCAATGGGCCTAGGACAACTTCGTCTTAGACGTGCACCCGGGATTGAGGAATTATGACACTGAACTAGCTCACTAGAAGGGGCCGACAAGCGGCAGGGCACCTTGCGGACGAGAGAGCAACAATCACGGCCAGTAATGAAAGGACTTTCGATACCAAGCTACATACATTGTACAGACAGACATGTAATACAAAGTAGTCACGCATTCAGGTGTTCAGCTTGCGCTTAATAGGAGAGGAAGGACCGACGGGAGCAGCATCAGACTTGATGATGTCAGTTATTGTGGACCTGGGGAAACCTGCATCGGGCAAACTATCACCATTCAACTCATATATCGCACTGTCTCGGGGGAAGGGACGGCACGCGATTCGCATTCTGCGACTACCCGACTACAGTATGACCTTCTCACTACACACCCATGCGAACACCTCAGAAAGGAGGATACCCGCGTGGAGAAGCTGAACAAGTCGACGAGAAAACTGTACTTTAATAAAAATGGAGACTAAGGCAGACAGAAGGGTGTGGGACTCGTCGCAACAACACGTGACGACCGAGGGGCCAAGCGTCCGGGATGGAAGGCGAAAAATAAATGCTATGGCAGAAAGGCGAGACACCGACGCCACCAGGACTCAGCTGTTGGCAAGGCCGAAACGCGAAGGGGCGCGAGGGCGATCACGTGAAGACGAACGAACAAGAGAACAAGAGCACCACACGTCGCGAAAATGTCGGAAAAAGGTGTCGTGGGCGCTTATGAATTATGGGCAGGAAGGTACCTAGCTGCGCAAGGTGATGCCGTCCTTGTACTCAGCTACTCGGCTCTTAGAGCATAGCTCGAGCGCAGGAAGGGATATAGGCAAGACGGGAGTCAAGACTGGACAGGATCCACCGGCCGCCTAATGATGCATTTGCGCCTGATGGGACATCTATTGAGGACGAGAGTTAACTCTATGGTGTTCACTGCATATACTCTGCTTGGCACACAAAATTTGCTATTAGTACGGTAACAAAATGCTGCAATATCAAGCCAGTTGAGGTTTTCACCGTGTTGTCACAGTTCTCTGCTTTGGAGGAAAATGATGCACTGGCCCATGATAGCGATCAATTCCCCCCACCGGTCTCAGATATGAATGAAACGTGCCACACACCTCACAATTAGCCGCTATGAAAGCGCCAATAACTCTTCCGTGGCGGCTTACAATGGAATACGTGTCAGCGATGACCGCGATCGAGCATGATCGAAGATTACCAAGCCGGCTGAATCAGCTAATCCATCTCGTTCAAATACCAGGTGTAGCAGCACGCTCAGAAACACATCCCTATATCACCAGAATGGCCCCTATTGGACGCTTGACCATTGCCATCCCGCGCCAGACGCAGGCACTCGCGGTGCGCCTGCTCATTTGTGTACCCTCGCGGTTCACGTATTCAGCTTAATTAGGCGCTCGCCGTCGCAGCGTTGACCAGCACTGAGCTACTACCCACGTCCGACGATTATCAGCATTTCGCTACAAACGTCAAGCCCGAGTGGACGGCCAAATTCACATTCGGCAAGGTCCCCGCCTTCGAAAGCATCGATGGACTGGTCCTCACTGAAGGCATTGCGATTGCGCGCTACTGTACGCCTCGCGTTTATGTAGTCAACTAAAACTCACGCTTTTGCTTACGCATAGTTGCCGCACGCGCCGGTCGCACAGACTTGCTTGGCAAAACAATCGTAGATGCCGCCCTCGTTGACATGTGGACAAGCTTCGCGTACACGGAGCTCTGGCCGCTACTCATGCGTCACACCCTCGTGAGCAACAGCTACGTGCCATACCCTGGACAAGACACAGTGGACGGTATCAACCAGCATGCAGATCGCGCGCTTGAAGCGCTCAACCGTCACTTGATCTTGCAAAAGGACAAGAGCGAGCAGTTTGTTGCCACAGCCTACCTGACGGTTGTGGACCTCACAGTCGTTGCGATGCTCCGTGCGGGTTTCGGAAACTTCATCGATGCACAGAGACGCAAGCGCTGGCCGGAGCTGAAGGTTTATACTGAGCGCGTACTTGAAGATCCGATTCTGGCAGATGTGTATGGTGTGATCGAGTACTGCGAAGAGGCTTCAAGCTATGTGCCCAAAGCCTGATGCCAAATTGTTCTTATGTTGTTCTGAATTCCCAATCAATTGCCTTCATTTGACGCCATAAATCTTCGGCAGGGTATTATCACCAGTACAGCTCTTTCCCCCGACTTTTGGAGCGGATGGAAGTGCGGTAGTGAGTTTCGTGGAAAGAACTAGAAATATGAGCAAACGTCGGACGGAGGTGATTACAAATAAGCGACACTTTGGCAAAGTTCCAATTCATGACTCAATATACCCACTCTACGTGGCGAGCATCAATGCAGGAAGCCGTATATCAATATCGAACCAGGCATTATGTTCACAGTCCGACCGATGCTCCATCAGCCACCGCATCTTTTCCTTGACATTGTCATCCTTGAGCATAGCGTCCACGTTGGGCTGCTTCTGGAAGGCAATCGTTGCGGCAAGATGAAACTGCTGCCAGAGCGAGCGACTGGTCCCACCCAGTGAAAGGCCACACGTCGCGCACTGGCCATCGTTGTATGACCCAAAACGCTGTTCGCGCATGTGTAAGACCCAGTAGAAGTAGTCAATCCTTTTATTGCGCTGCCGAATGACGTCCTTTAAGACGCGAGCGGGTGTGTCGTCGGGAATCGAGTCTAGGTCAAGCGCGCTTCCCACACATGTCGCCTCACTGGTGACTCTCAGTTGTTCCCAGCCGTGCTGCGATGCGAGCTTCAGCTGCAGGAATGGCTGATCTACAGCCCCCACGCAAAAGCTTCGAAAGCTTGCTTGACATATGCAGCCGCCAGCGCTACGCCGAACTTGTTTGAGACACGGATCGCGTCATCGAATCTCGTGGTGCTGTTGAGGTGCTCAGTCGAAGGTACCTCTCCTCGGACGATAGCGAGCACAATTGCGACGAATATGCTGTGCTCGTGTAGTGGTATAGACTGGCAATGTGACGAATAACTATTGGCGAGTGTTGGCGCGAGTAATGATTCGAAGTACGGGGATGCTCCAGACAGTACAGAAGCTGACACTGAGAAAAGAAACCCGTCTGAACTCTCGAGAGTGACCTGGTTTAATTCCTCGTGATTGACATGGTCAGTAGACATGAGGGGCGGAAGCGAAGAAACGTCAGAACTCCGCGAGGACAATGGTTGCGTTCGAACGCGTCGCCTGTCGTTCAGGGTGGACTGAGCTCGGCTCGCACTTCGGCTTCACTTTCTCTCCACAGCATGGCTGGGAACCTGCACCCATCCGGACTTCACGCCTAAGCTCCGCTACAGCTCTAAGACACAGTTCCCGTTCAACTTTGATGGACTCCCAGACGTAGATCCTTGGAGATACTTCGCGAGCGCCAGCACAGGGTCGAGACTTTCAGGCAACGACTAGTCCACGGTCGAATTTGATCAGCAGGATGAAGAAGAGAATTGCCGGTCGTCCATTTTATTCGTGGAATACGATTCGCACGATTGAATGTGTAGCGTGCGCTGTCGACCGGTCGAAAGGGACTCGGGGATCCGATATAGTTCTCACTCGCTCAGGCTCCACCATACCATGTACCTTTCCAAATCCCTAGTTTATATCCCTACACACGGAGGACCTTAGCCTACAGAGTGAGAGAAGTCGGGACGGTATGCGCGCGCAGTAGTACACTCAATGCAGCAGAAGCGAGGAAGAAACGACGGTGCGGGTGTGTGTTGAAGAGTTCCAAGGAAGACCGATTTGCGCGATGGACCGAGACGGGAGGACTTGCAATGTGAGCAACATAGGCCAAATGAGAAATGCAGAACAACGTTTCAACGAGACGCGATTACGCCGTGACGGCGGCAAAGTTGGTCGTGAAGCCGATGACGGCGTTGAACGCGTCGGCCTGCGCGCCGCCCTTGGTGGCATTCGCCGCGGCATCTTGCGCGCGGCGGCACACCTGCACGCCGTCCGAGTCGTTCTTGAGCCCGCAGCGGTTGATGAGGTCGAGGCACGTCGAATCGGTGATGACGGCAATGTTGAGCGCGGCGTCATGTGGGAACGCGGTCAGATCGGCAGCCTAATTAGGATGTGTGAGCTGACAGGAGGTCGCAATGATGAACGAGGGACGTACAGCGAACGCAAGCTCGTTCGGGTTGCGGCCAGGCAGGCCCTTGCCGAACTGGATCTGCGGCGCGGGGCACGAACCGAAGTTCGAGACGTTTCCGTTGGCGGGCTGCGCGTTGTTGTTCTGCCACACGAACATCGGTATCAGTGTTCAAATTGAAACGAACGATAAGCTGAGCACATACGTTGTTCCCGTTGTTGTTGTTGCCATTGTTGCCATTGTTCTGGCCCTACGCGAGGTTAGCAAGACGAACGGCCAAAACGTGAGCAAAACATAGATACATACATTGTTACCGTTCTGGCCGTTCTGGCCGTTCTGGCCATTGTTGTTACCGTTGTTGTTGCCATTGTTGCCATTGTTTTGGCCCTGCATGATGAAGTCAGTCGCTGCACCCGATGACTTTTCTGTCCTTTACGCACGTTGTTGCCGTTGCCGTTGTTGTTGTTGTTTCCGTCATCGGTCTGAGTCGCCTCAGCGGCATCGGTGGTAGTAGTCGCAGTCGCAGTCGCAGCGGGATCAGCAGCCACAACAGCATCACACGCGAAGGCAATCATGCCGCTGTCGTTGGTCTGGCCAACGACCGGGCCTACACCGGCGCTAGAGCAGTCTACGGTGTCGAAGAGCAGACACGTCGAGCTGGGGGCAGGGATGAAGAACTTGACGTCGTTCGCCAATGGGCGCGGGATCGAGAAGCACGAGCCCTTGGTGTTGGCGAGGATGGTGAAGCAGTTCGTTGTGCCGTCGGTGTTGCGGCACGCTTCAATGGTGTCCTTGATACCCGTGTCCTGGTCGCCAATGGCCTGGTTGGCGCCTCCGCCGCCGTTGTTGTTGCCGCCTGTGGCTTGGGCGGCGTCCGAGGTGGAGGTAGAGGTAACAGCAGTGGTCTCAGCCGCGCTCGACGTCGTCGCGCCATTCCCGGCATTGCCATTACCAGCATTGCCATTACCGGCATTGCCGGTGCCAGCATTACCACCCTGGTTGCCGCCACGACCGCGTCCGCCTCCACGTCCGCGCCCAAATGACGCTACGTTGGCACCACCGCGACTACGGGCGAGGTCGGCGGCAGACATTCCGGGAAGACCTCCAGGCTGGAACGTCATGGCGAGCGGGTCCGCGCGTTGGCGGCCTGAAGCAGTCACACCATTTCGTGCGCGCTCGGTGAGGCGGCGGATCTGCGTAGCAAGGGGGTTCAGCGAGCTGTCGGTGAGGCGACCGAAGCGCCAGGTAGAGTAGGTCACATCCTCGCGCGGTGTGCCAAGCACAGAAATAAGCAAGGACAGATATGCGACGTGGTGTGGCGTTGCGCAGACATTGGGATCAAAGAATGTGAGCGAAAGGGTGGTTGCGGGCACGACGGCCGATCAATGATTCCTGAGATGATGCGCGGTTACGAAATTGAACCGCCGGCGCAACGGTACAGCGACCCGTGCATCAAAAAAAAGCAACAGTCTGTCAAGCAAGCGAGCTGGGTACCACGACCGGGATTCGATGGGATGAAAAGATTGCACATGTAGGAGGTGGGAAGGGACCAGGTTTGGATGGGGAAACGTGCCACTTGAGACGACCAGGAGTGCAGTACTTACAGGCTGAGGGAGGGCTGATACAGCGGCAACGCCTGCAAGAGCGAGGACAAGGTTGGATAGTGGACCATCGTGATTGAACTTTGACTAGGTGGGGCGAGGGACGAGCGTCGAGTTCGTCTGCTGCGACGAACATCACAGCAATCACATCAGCAACCCGTCCGTTCTATTCGCATATCAAGATGGACGTACCTTTCAACGAGGAAGTGGGTTGTAAAGAGGGTGAAAAGAACGAAGAGAATTGGGGCTGGCCCGATAGAGAGGTTTCTTGCTGCTACTGCGCTTGGATGTACCTGTGACTAGTAACTTGATGTCCTTGCACCAGGCAGAGAACGCGCGCTCCCGGAGCGAAAGCAACGACTGTAATGCATAGGTGCGCATGTGTTGGGAAACAGACATGCAGAGTGCGCGCCACGATATGAAAAGACAATGATTTCTGGTGAGCGCATGTTCGAGCTAACTACAGCGAGCATACGCACCTGAAGGGAAAAAGAAGGGCGGGCGTAAGACGGAAAGGAATGGCTGGCCAGATTCGAGCCCCACGTTGCTTTTGAGGCACACGTCTGTCGTTGATGGCAACCGTCACCACCGTGACAACCGCCATCCCGAACTTTCTCCTCTACATGTCCTCTCCCAGATGGTGGTTCCAAGCATAGTACTCCGCCTCCTGGATGGGAGGGCTAGTGTTTGTCATGCATGTAGTCACTCACTCCCTGGCTTCATTCGCGCGCCGCGCCGAGAAAGAGGCTCTTCTTCCGCGACTGCTGTTGAATCACTGAGTCTGGATCATTTCTTGGCGCGACTCTTATGACGCCGCTTGACGCTGTTGCGTGCTTGTGCATGAACAGCCAACAGCCACCAGATCACATATTGTTTATCATGCCCCACCGGCCAGAGTCTGCCCATGGTATGCTCTGCAATTAGAAATTGGTGCGGGAGTCGTTAGCTGACAAAAGTGCATCTTTTAGCGCGGCAAGCTTGGCCTTTTTAAGGCGGAACATCACTAAACAATGCCATTCATGAACGACACCAGTAACGCGGTAAAACAAGTGAAGAGCAGCCGACCAGCGTTGCGCCTGGTTCACGAGGGCAACTGGCGTCGGTGAATCTCACGCGATGTTTAGCGCCACCGTTTTTCTGGTCTCGCTTTTTTTTAACTTCCCTAATCCCACTCTAGCTCGTCACTTGCTCAGGGGACAATTATTTATAGCCCGGTCTGTTCTATCGAACTTGATCTGTCGCGTGCGTCGCAACGCCGGTGCTCACTGAACTCACTACTCACAGATGATTGAATGCGGAAGAGGAGAGGCTGTGATGGCCGTGCTACTACACCCCAGCATGGTGTCTTGCACTTGCAATGCAAGCACGAGGGTCGTAATACATAAATATTCGGCCAACTAAGCGTTCCGGTGGACCCAGGCTCATGATATGACTGTCAGGGCGGGACCCTGACGGCCGCGGGTCCATCTCTCCTTTACCTCCCAGCCGTCACAGTCATGCCGACACTGCACCATCGCGACACAGCACGCTCTGGAAGGAAGATGGAAACATCGTGATCCAGGTACTGCAGCGCTGTCCCCCCATTTCAATAGCAGTGACCTGACTATAATCTCAGGCAGAGCAGACACTTTTCAAGTTGCACCGTTCTATCCTTAGCGGCGAGAGCGAAGTGTTTGCCGGGATGTTCACGGCTGTTTCAGCGGGTAAAGATGGACAGAAGACGTACCATTGCGGCTTCAACAAGTGTCCGCAACCACGCTCGCGGATCTGCTCGCCATCATCTATACTGCGTACGTACGTGTCAGCCCCCCATGAAATTGCAACTGACGGATGTTAAATCTCAATCAGCTGGACTGTGGATGAGAGTACGACTACTTTGGAGGGGTACATGGACATGCTGCGTCTCGCGCACAAGTTCCAGTTCGCAAACATCCACAGAGTGGTAAAGAAGCTCTTATCACAGCGCTTATCGATCGAGCAGCGCTTGCACCTGGCAATTACGTCATGTGGTGCAGATGACTGGGGCGAGATTGCGTTCACGAACTCGTCCTCGCCTCTGATATCGAGGAAGCCACTGATGACTCGACTCTCCTGCCGGCCGCACTCTGGTCCCGTATTTTCCGCACAAGAATGCGATCGTCCGCCTTAGAAGTCGTGCCACTCATGTGTGCAAAGAACACCAAGTGGGACTCACTCGGCTATGGCAGAGTGACGTAACTATGTCCAGCTTGCAGTCAAAGAGATGCGGAAAATCGTGGAGTACTTGCAAATCTGTGAGATAATGCGATACACGCCCAGGAAGTGAAACTCATCCAGGAAGCTTGGATCGCTGGGAAATATTTGGCACGTAGCTAGGTTGACCTTATCATGACTAGCCCGGACGTCGCATACTCAGATTAGGTTTAATCCAGATAGTCGCGAGTTAAAAGCTTTGATGACCTATGTAACTCTCGAATGTAATACTACTGAAGTTTGGACAACTGACGTGAGAACCACGATCACCAACGTACCCCGAGGTATTATTCACCGAACCGGTATTGGCCATGATTCATGCCAAGCAGCTGGATTTCTGCGCAAGCAACTGTCATTGAGCCGAATGGCCAGGTGTTCTGAGGTTATCGAGGACGATTCAATGCTAGCAAATTCGACGGCTTCAACAACAAACAGATCCTACAGTCAGACTCGCTCATTAACCCGCGTGAAGCCAATCGCCTATCCGGAAAGCGGTCTTCCATGATACCCTATTTGTTCAGCTGAGTTGAGTTGCACGCCGTTTGCCTCGTGTCAAGAATGTTTCGCTATCCGTATGCTTCCTGTCTAATTCTGCTAACATTCAATAGCTATCGATATATGGGAGAGCAGCGCGGAGTGAGTTGAGGCGGTCACGAGCCCAAGTCCGTCCGTCCATGACATCCAGAAAGGTAAACTGCGGCGTGACAGGACCCTGACGGCCACGAGGACGGCTTTCCTTTGTCCACCACACACATATACATGACCGACACCGTACCATCACGCCACAGCACCCTTTGGAGGGACGACGGAAACGTTGTGATTCAGGCAATACTAAAGTAGTCGCGTTTATCAAAGACAAGCTTACGGAATCGTAGGCGGAGCCAACGTTATTCAAACTGCATCGCTCGACTCTCAGCGTGGAAAGCGAGGTGTTCGCTGGAATGTTTGCGGCCACCGCAGCCGGCAGGGACGGAACAGAAGAGGAGCCGCTGCGCCTTGAGCAAGTGTCCGCAACTACTTTTGCAGATCTGATGACTATGATCTACACGGTGTACGTGCCAACTCACACACACATCTGACCGACCTCAAACGTCATACAGCTGGACGGCAGAGGAGAGTCCAACGAGTGTGGACGGGTACATCAACATACCCCGCCTCGCACACAAATTCCAGTTCGCCAACATCCACCGGGTGGTCAAGAAACTCCTGCCGGCGCGCCTATCGATCGAGCAACGTTTGCACCTAGCGATTACGTCGTGTGATGTAGACGAGTGGGGCGAGACTGCTTTCAGCGACCTAGTGTTTGCCGCCGACATCGAGGATGCGGCCGATGGCTCGAGCCTCCTGCCAGAATCGTTCTGGTTGCGCATTTTCCGTACTAGAATGCAGATTGTTCGGTTTCGCCGGGTCGAGAGGATGCATCTCTGCCGGCAGCACGAAACCGGCTCCGCCAGGCTCTGGCAAACAGCAAGCAGCCTGAGAATTTGGCTTGCGGCCAAAGGATGCACCGCAAATAAACATGCCCGGACTGGCATGTGTCCCTACAGGCTGGACAACAGGAGTCCAAGGAAGCCAAACTGATCAAGAGAGCTTGGAAATCAGAAACCACTAGGTACATTGGTTCGGATGACGAGGAATCACTGTTTTAGAAACTGGAACTCTAACAAACAAAGTATAAGCTGTATAGAGATCGATATGATACTTTTTCATCAAGCGCCAACGCCGAAGTAGTAACGACTGACTGTGACAACCATGATCGCCCCGCGTCCGAGGAGTGCATCACGAACCAGTGCCGGCCTTGATTACACAGCGGGGGAGGGAAGACTTTTCCTCTAGAAAAACGGGTGTGACCAGCGAGAGGTTTTTTTCTCGTTTTGTCCAAGGGAACACGCGAATAAAATGAAATGTGCAATATCTCGACGTTTTCCCAACGCGAAAATGCCGAGTAAACGATGTGTCCATTGTGCTTACGTTGTTCATCGGAGACAATGCCGAGAAAATCGAGCCTTAATGGTTACAGTGTTTTCCTCCGCAAAAACGCCGAGTCTACGCAGGTACGTTAGATCCGACGTTTTCATTGGTCGAAAATGCCGGATCTACTTACGCTGCGTGTTTCCAAGATTTAGCTGCCGCTAGAACGCGAGAAAAATGATTGTACGTATACCTTACGTTTGGTCTCCAGAGTAAACCTGCGAAAATCTCAGCTGGAACAACGTAGGGCTTGCGCACACAAAAAAACGGCGGGAATACGAAGCCTCAATTTTCCTATCGTTGTCCCACCGGAACGACGCGGCGAGAATGGACACTACGCCGCCCCTAAGTTTTATCTCAGACACAACTCTCGGAATATGAAGTAAAACTAGTTCGGCGGCACGCACGAGTGGCTCTGACTTAGCTTCTGTCAATCTTGCTTTGCAACCCATGTTCGTTTCCCCGGTATTCCGCCAAACTATTTACCAAAAATTTTACTCCATATTCCGAGAGATGTGTCTGAGATAAAACTTAGGGGCGGCGTAGTGTCCATTCTCACGCGTCGTTCCGGTGGGACAACGATAGGAAAATTGAGGCTTCGTATTCCCGCCGTTTTTTTGTGTGCGCAAGCCCTACGTTGTTCCAGCTGAGATTTTCGCAGGTTTACTCTGGAGACCAAACGTAAGGTATACGTACAATCATTTTTCTCGCGTTCTAGCGGCAGGTAAATCTTGGAAACACGCAGCGTAAGTAGATCCGGCATTTTCGACCAATGAAAACGTCGGATCTAACGTACCTGCGTAGACTCGGCGTTTTTGCGGAGGAAAACACTGTAACCATTAAGGCTCGATTTTCTCGGCATTGTCTCCGATGAACAACGTAAGCACAATGGACACATCGTTTACTCGGCATTTTCGCGTTGGGAAAACGTCGAGATATTGCACATTTCATTTTATTCGCGTGTTCCCTTGGACAAAACGAGAAAAAAACCTCTCGCTGGTCACACCCGTTTTTCTAGAGGAAAAGTCTTCCCTCCCCCGCTGTGTTAGTACCCCAGCAGCCGGATCTCTGAACAAACAAGCGACGATCAGCCGAGCGGTGTAGTGTTGAGTCAATCTCCAAGGCGGCGATCTATTGTCAGTCAGCAAATTTGGAGGTCGCAGCTCCGAATCAGCAACTTGCTGCGGCGCGACTCGCTCCTTGATCTCCATATAGTCAGTTTACCCTTTTGGGAAGCAATGATGTATGATCCGGATCGTTTCGTTGAGTAAGCTTTACCGGTAAGGAGAGGAGAAAAGTTGGACAGAAGTTCTGCTCGTATGCTGTGTGCTGACCGCAAGTCTGGTATATTGCGCCGACCGCCTGGTCGGTCCCCTTTCTAGTTCGGCGACTTGCGCTCACAATCTGGAATGCGGGGAGTAGACTCCGGTTAAACCTGTTTCCCATATCATGACGTTCGATTTTGGACTGGATGCCGCGTGTAATTGGAACCAAATAAGCTCCGTTGGAAATCGTATCGGGTCCCCTCGTCGATGGACCTATTGACTCTCTTCGTGCGATCACTTAAATACCAAAACTCTGCAGCAAGGCACGCGGTGCGCGCGCGTTTCTGCATCCCATGCCGCGCGCGACTATCTACCAGGACTGCATCTTGGATTACGGGCTTGGTCAGTTCTTGGCCATGTCAAGGGGCGCTGGTTACTCAAACACTGGTCATTTGAACATTGGTCGTGTTTGCGTTCGCAGTATGAGATCAGATCCAACCGCAATGTGCGCCGGTGCGTTTAAGATCCTTCATTGTGGTGCATAAATATATATATATATAAATGTTGAATCACGGTCGAGCAACAAAAATCGAAGGGCTTCACAGTAAGAAGTCGAGGCCTTGGAGAATCCTCGCCCAATGTCCATTCCATAGGCAATTATACTTGACCACATGGCAAGCACATGCATGCACAACGAAAATAGCAAAGCCGTTCATTCAGCTATTGGGCGCGCCCGCGGCCGAGGTGCCGTTGATTGGTGCCAAGAAGGCAACAGGCGGGAGTGTGTGTGGCGACGAGCCGCGGGTGTGACGCGTAAACGAAGATCCTCGATGCCGTTCGCCGGGGGCTCTTGCAGTGGACGGACGGACAGCAGAACAATGATGAGCCGAAACAAAAGATATTACAGGAGGGAAATGAAGAGGTTTTCAAGAATGGATACACGAATATCTCGTGCGCAGTGATCCAATAACAGGCGACCAAACATTTAGGGAACGAAGCTTCTCTCAGGGACCAGGGCACGGGACAGGACCCTCTCTGGCACAGGCATTGCAGGACCGGACGTAGGTGGCCGCAGCGCGATTCTAGGAGGCCGAAGAGGAAACCTAAGATTGGAACATGTGGAAGGGAGGGAGCCAGTGCGGAGAGAGAGAGGTGGTGACGGTTGCCATCAAGTGCGCAGCTCGCCCGAACTTGGCTCACCTCATTTCTCAAAAGCAAAACGGGCGCACGGGCGCTAGATCTCGCCGGCCATCCCTTTCCTCCCTCTCCTTCTCCTCGCCCGCCCACCTCTCTCCCTCTTCTTTTTTCTTTTCCCTTTCGGTGCGTTGTTTCCGTTCTCTACGCGACCACAGTCCAGACCCGGCTGACTTTGCTTTTCGCTATGTTGTCGCGCACGGACGTTTGGACGGAATCGGACACCTGGACACGGTCACGAAGCAGTTGGTTGCCTTCGCTCCGGGAGCGCGCGTTCTCTGCCTGGTGCAAGGACAACACAGTTACATTTCACGTACATCCAACGCGCAGCAGTAGCCAAGAATCCTTTCACCCCGGGCCAGCTCCCAAACTCTCTTCGTTCTCTTTCTTCACCCCGTTTACGACCCTCTCGTTTGAAACGGTACGCTTTTATATCAACAACTTGTGCTGAAATAGACCAGGTCGCTGATGTGATTGCCGCGATCCCCGACCCAGACGAACTCGACGCTCGTCTAACCACAAAGTTCATTTACGATGGTCCAATTGTCCAGCCTTGTTCTCGCCCTTGCAGGCGCAGTCGCCGTTTCGGCCCTCCCCCAGCCCGTGAGTACTCTCTTTGTACCAGCCCGTTTTCCCCATTGTGCCTACCCCATTCCCCCTGTTCCTTGTTCCCAACGTTGTGCATCGGCATCTGCGATATTTTCATCCCCCGACGAGAGACCCTGTCCCCTGTTGCGTCCTGTCAGCCAGCTCACCCGTTTCACCGCCTGTTCTGTTGGACTGCTGGATCTACCGGCATCGCAATCTCGAACCGGCATATCACAACAATGATCCGCCGTCATTGCCCGCCCGCAGCCACCCGTTAGCCTTTTTCCTCGTCAATCCCCCCAAAATGCATATGCACGACCTCCAGTCATCTCGTGCACCAAACGTCAATGACCCATACGCTCGAATAACTATTACGACCCCTCTTCTTCTTCTTCCCTTTTCTTTCGTTCCGGCGCCCCTATTCCGCACATCAAGCCATCATGCTAAACCCGTCGATCCGCAGGTCCGCCTCCTCACCGACCGCGCACGAACAGGCGTAACCGCCTCTGGCCGCCAACGCGCCACCCCGTTCGCCATGACCTACGTACCCGGAGGTCTTCCCGGCAAGTCCGCCGACGACCTCGCCGCTGCCAGCGACGATAGCGGCGCCAGCGTCGCGTCCTTTGGCCGTGGACGTGGACGTGGACGTGGAAAGGGCCGTGGTGGTAACAAGGGCGGTAACGCTGGGACTGGCAATGCTGGGAACGGCGACGACGTCGAGCGCGGCCGAGACGACGACCGATGCTGCTGCCGTGACCGAGACATCCTCTAGCGACACTGCCCAGGCCACTGGCGGCAACGGCAACGGCAACAACAACAACAACACAACGGCGGTAACAACAACGCGGGTAACAACAACGGCGGTAACAACAACGGCAACAACGGCGGCAACAACGACGGCGGAAACGCCGCCGCCGACCAGAACACCGGGATCAAAGACACGATCGAGGGCTGCCGCAACACGGACGGCAAGACCAACTGCTTCACGATCCTCGCCAACACGAAAGGCTCGTGTTTCTCCATCCCGCGTCCCCTCGCGAGCGACGTCAAGTTCTTCATCCCCGCGCCCAACGCGACTTGCACGCTCTTTGACAACATCAATTGCGACGGCGCCGGCCAGGGCCCCGCCGTCGGTCAGATCGACGATAGCAAGATGATTGCGTTTGCGTGCGATGCCATTGCGGCTGCCGCTCCGGCTGCAGGCGCGACTGCCACTGCGTCTGCGACCGAGACCACTACCGATGCTGCTCAAGCGACTCAGACCGATGCTGGAAACGGTAATAACAACGTGCGTAGAATGTGATTTTAAAAAAAGCAGGAAACTGACTTGATCCTGCAGGGCCAGAACAACGGCAACAACGGCAACAACAACGGCCAGAACGGTAACACCGGCAACAACGTACGTCTCTCCCTTTTCTCGTTATCACTCGTTCATCTCGCTTAACCCCTGCGCAGGGCCAGAACCAAGGTAACAACGGCCAGACTGGTACCGGCACCGGCACCGGCCGTCCAGGCCGTGGTGGAGGTCGCGGCGGAGGTCGCGGCGGCAACGGCGGCGGTCGTAACAACCAGGGCCAGGGTGCGTGAACGCAAGCCCGTTTAATGCGGTTTCTCGCAAAGAATTGTAGAGCAGGCTGGCCTGACCTGAATCTTTTTTCTTGACTTTTCTCTCGCTGCTGCTATTCTATGTGTATTATGTCACACCAACGCACGCGCTCTGGCAACCAACGTATTATGGAACCCG
>JAGTJP010000378.1:0-18943 GCA_020744175.1 Auriculariales sp. MPI-PUGE-AT-0066
TGGCGTGACAATAGCCCGACAGCTTGATATGTAAGTTCCAGCATCAAAGTTTCGTCTATAGCGACTAAATTTCCTGTGAATGTCGTTTGGTTGAGGCGGAATATGAAGGATTGTGTCAAAGTTGGACTCGGGGCAGCCAGCCTGATATTCTGTCAGAACGCGGGACATCGTCGCGCTATGACCCGCCAAGCCGCACGTGCATGTGATGCAGAAAGCAGATAAGATATCTCAAGAGTGGCTGCCAGGAGTTCGTTTCATGATAACGGCATGGTGGAAGTAGGACAAGAACTGCACAACGAAGAAAGGATGGTCGGAGCCATAGCATTCAGATCACGTCACGCCAATCCGCGAACTCAGATCTGGATCTCTGGTTTTCGCGCACGCACATGTACATGCTTGGTAATCATCTACCCAAGCTAGCGCGCCCGACTGTTTGTTGAGATAGGGGTAACGGGCGCTGTCAGTGCCGGGATGTGAGCGATGCGGGCACAACGCACCAAGAGAGCATCTGCTTCGAGTTCGGTGATTGGGATGCTGGTGCGCACGAGTCGCGCAGGGGCGTCCCACCAGTTGATGGCGCCGGAAGACTTGGACGAGCTCGTTGTTGATGTCGAAGACGACGAGGACGATGATGGCGTTGAATGACTGGTGTGCGCATATCTTCAGGCAGCAGGCCAAGCGCAATGATGATTAGCGCGACCTGGTCGAAATGCGCTTCAGGAAGTCAGAGAACGAGCGTGTACATCGGATGGAGCAGCAGGGTGCGGTGAGGGCTCATGCGGGTCTACACAACCACTCAGCGAAAGTACGACAAATGCGGCACAGTCATAAGTCATAAGTCGGTCCGACACAGTGAGCCACAGAGCGAGGCAAGGCGAGACACGATTGTTGTAAACCGCACAACATGTGAATGTCGACGTTCGTCAGCAGCACGCGGATAACGCGCTCGTCAAGCAGACGCACGACTCGGAATGGGGCGCTTCCCAAGAAAGTGGATCAGAGGTTTATGAGCGCGTCGGAGCGCAACAGAGGCACGCATGGTTGCAAGTGGGTAAAGGGAATGAGAAGGCGCGGCGCATTGCGGCTCGCGCTCATTCCGGGCGCTTACGATCAGCTATGATCAGGCGTGATTATTGTGTTGGGCCAAAACAAAACTTCCCCCAGGAAGAATCGAACCTCAGCCAATTGTATACTCTCTGTCACCAATATACGCACGTGTTGCAAGTTTGCTGCCAAACGAAGCCGAAGGCGTGTCATGAGTGGTGAATGAGCACGTAATGCATCGGTCCTCAATGGTCCAATGGTTAGGATACTTGTCTCTCACACAAGTGGCCGGGGTTCGATTCCCCGTTGGGAAAAACATCTTTTGGGACAATTTTGCAAGCGAGCTGTTTGTGAGCATGTCATTCCGTGGCCGGAAGGCTCTTGGAATCTTGTGGCGTGTCCTCTGCCGACACCATTACCGCCGGCTCCGTAGTCTAAACTGGCTGTAGTCAAGATACTGGTCGTGGGTTAGATAGTGTCCTTTGAGAGAGGTGATTAATCTACTGCTGAGGAGAGAAAACAGACTTTTGGGTTCGTGCTCGAGGGCAACAAGTGGACCATCGTGCGTATATGTGAATCAGTATCCAAAGATCTAACCCGTTTATGTCTTTACAGGAAAACTACGAGAACGAGACGAGTCTGGTCGTAGACAACGCCGAGATGAGCCACATCGTCAACACCTTTGACAACGGTACGTTCAATGGCTAAAGAGGGAGAAATCAAGACGCGAAAGATGTAGCATGGTTCAAATTGATTGGTTATGGCAAGTCCGACGCGTCAGGGGAGGTTGAGTGCGGAGCTCGAACACGCGTCGAAAGCCGAACCTCTCGCTCGCCGTCATCCGCTATCGATCCAACGCCTAACAACAGGCCCCCGGCACTCCAGCCTTTCCTTCTGGGTAGAATCTTGCTTCGCCAGCTTTGCGCCGCGTTCACCTGCCCGGTTAAGTGCGGTTGAACTCTCAGACAGACCCACGCGCTCAAATCGCAATGCGCAACACCGAGTTTGTGCACGCAATGATCTCTAACTTGATATAGCTTTTGAGGAGGCTCCGCACAGCTCCCCATCAGTTCCAGCTTCAGGCGACTCAACAATCGATCGATCGAACCGACCGGTTGCCACCCCCGCAAGTCGATCAGCGAACGGCTCGCGCCAGAGCACAACTAAGCACAAAACAACTCACGCTTTAGAAAATTTGTCTCGTGCATCTCCTCCACTTACTACGACCGCGCCGCAAGTAACGCAAGTAACGGCAGAAAGACGACGTCGAAAAGCAGAAGGCGAGCTGGACGGTGAACGTCACACAGCCAGCATAATTAAAGTACAACCTGTAACTGTTGCCCACATTAGTTCATAGATGAGGATAATAACTAGTATATTTCTGGGAACTAATCTGAGGCAAGAAACAACCAATAAATGGCCAATCCCTGCCTGTATAGGTTGTGAGTGGCAATTCACTGCCGGCTTAGGCAGTGATCAGCAGAATATTGGCTGTTTTTTGCCTCAGATTAGTTCCCAGAAATATACTAGTTATTATCCTCATCTATGAGCTAATGTGGGCAACAGTTACAGGTTGTACTTTTAATTATGCTGGCTGTGTCAGCAGAAGAAGCTGCGACAAGCCAAACATCCGGAGGTGTGTGCACTTAGGGAGGCATGATGTGCTCAAAGGCATGGTATGCTCAAAAAGTGCCATTACTAAACTTCCGTGCTCTGGACCTCAGCCGAAAGCGTCTGCGCCGCTGACTATATCGACTTCGCCAGCTTCGTCTACAACCAGCTTACTTCCCGTGGCACACTTTGCTTCTTCTAGCTTACTTCCTGTCGCACACTATGCTCCTTCTGCTTCCTCCTCTTCGCTCCCTTCGCTCTCTTCCGCTACAGATGTCCGAGCTTTTTACTACAAGCCGGACGACGACTCAGGCTCGGACGACTTAGACTCGGACGACGACTCAGACTCTTGTGATGGTGATTGTGATGAAGACCGTGACTGCTGGCGGTGCAGGCTGCTCCAGACTGTGTATTCTGAGGACAACGTGTCTGCGTCTCATCGCTCTGAACCCGGTTCCCAAGCTGGACCAGTTACTGATGATGCGGGCGACACTCTCATGCCCGCTATTTTCTCCTCCTCCGCTCCTCCTGCCATTCCTTCCCCTCCCAAGACTAACGCACGTTCGCTCGCGGTGCCAAGGCCATCTCAAATACCCCAGGCCGCATGGGTGAAAACTTCGAAACCGGTGAGATTTCATGCCGGACTGCAATGTGTTGGCAACTGCTGATGCTGCCTATGCCAGATTTCAACGCGGGTGCTGCTCGTCAGCATCTAGTAGAATGCTTCGAGAAGGCAGTGTTCGCAAGTAGGCAAGACGAGCTTGCCCGTGTCACGTCAAGTATCATTCACGGCAAGAACTCTGCTCAACCACAACGGCTTCTACAAGCACAGGAGATAGCAACCAAGGCTGAGCGCAGATTCACAGCCGCTATGGAAGAAGTTCGCGAAGACGACGGTCTCTCACACTTGGCTCAAGAGTTCTCACGGTCAGTGGGCTTGTTCGTCTACAGCGTGGCATTTCCCTAACTCATAGTCAACCACAGGCCCTTGGAGGAAGGGGACAGTTTGCAACACGGCTCACTCATGGTACTTAATTACCCGCCGAAATCCCTCAAGGGGGGTTGGAGCGAGAATCTCGTGTGGACCACGGAAGGGTTGGTCGAACGAGGACTCGATGGGAAGGTGAGTGTTAGAATCACACAGCCTAGGCATATTCTTCACTAACTTTCCGCAGACACCACTTATCGATGTGTATCCAAGCCCGGTCGATGTCAAACTTGGTCCCTGCAAAGACCCCAACATGACAGCAGCACAGAGAAAGAGACAGCTCTCGGAGAGCACACTGCGAGTGAAAGGTTGGGTCTCAGTAATCGCCCGTCGTCAGGGCCAAGTTGTGGCGTTCGGAGAAATCGCGCAAGACCTCATGACGGAGGTCTTAAACGAAATTAATCTACTGCTGAGGAGATGAAATGGCCCGAATCTCGCGCGTCAACTCCGACACTCCGCTTTTCCTGCCATTTCACCGCTGCATCTCGCCTAAATTGCGAGTTCCGCTCTCCGCCTCCACCATGTCTCGCAGATCTACTAGAACCTCAACAGAGGACTCGCTGGCGAGCAGTGTCGACTCGATGGGGGCAGGCAAGCGCAACTCTACGGAGGCGCGCGGCGAGGGTAGGGCAACGAAGAAGCGCAGGACATCGTGCGACTCGCGAAGCGAGGCCCAACTGGCCGTCGAGTCGTTGCCAGAGTCGACGCTTCGCAAGCTTGTCAGCAACATTGTTGACGAAGACGCAA
Organism: Auriculariales sp. MPI-PUGE-AT-0066; assembly: GCA_020744175.1. Taxonomy (NCBI): domain Eukaryota; kingdom Fungi; phylum Basidiomycota; class Agaricomycetes; order Auriculariales; species Auriculariales sp. MPI-PUGE-AT-0066. Next base: position 4,391 of record JAGTJP010000378.1, read on the forward strand.
GGCTCCAAACGGCCGTGTTGGAAGCTGCGAACGACTCTGCCAGTGGAGCGTCCAAAGTCACCGCGCGGAGAGAACGTAGCGGCAATGTGCATGTTTTTTTTTCAAGTAATAGTCGCAACATGCTAACTATGTCCAGAACCAACTGTCCTCCGATCAATATAATGCAAAGTATGTCATCACGGCACCATACCTCGTCGACCAGTGGCCCGACGACTGCGGGCGTAATAAGATGGTCCTTCAAATCGCCGCCGAGCCGTCATCAGATCCACAAGTATGGGCGAGTTTCAACTTTCACATCATCAAAGGGGTGCTCCGCTCCTGCGTGGCACCGCCGTACTCTGTCGGCCAGTCAGTGAAGTTCGAGTGGTGTGGCCGCGAGATGGGCGAGATGACTGTGCTTGCTCCTGATGGCACCGACGGCGAGGTGGAATGGTTCTCGGCGACGCTGACGTTCCTTGGCGACGGCAAGATATAAGGCACATTCGGTTGGGAGCGCGGGTTTGAGTTCACAGGAAGTCGCGAGAACCGGCGCTAGGTACGGGTGCTGGATGGCAGAAGTGGAAGAACGAGTGGCAGGCTTTGATCGACGAATCCGAATACTAGGAATGCCAACCACTGGGTTATCTCTACGTATAGCCATTACAATGAACAGTGAATAAACAACTATTCAATGAGTAGATCTGTCTCCCGAGAACATGATTCAACGAGTAGATCTGTCTTGCCAGAATGCGAAGACTGCGACGTGCATAGGACCGCGGCCACGGCGTCTTGCACACGTATTCGAGAATTCATCGAATGGATTAGAGGATTCAAACTACAGACATTGAAAGCGTCGTGGGACATTTATCGGCGAGCCCGACGTTGATAGCTAAAAATCCAACAGATACTACTGATCCTTCTTGGTCTGGGAAACCTTGAATGCCTCTGTGCGAACAGAGTTTTGAACGCTATTGAGGGTAGTGATGCTGAAGTAGAGCATGGGAATGGAAACGCCAAGAACGACCAGCAGGGCAGTGATGATGCCAGGCGAGAGGAGCTGATAACGGGCAAGGATACCAGGCGAGCGCACAGTCTTCGGGCCACGGGTGCCAAGAATGATGGTGAGGGTGGTGGACGAAGAAGGCAGCATACGAGCAAGGCGGGTGGCTGCACCAGTTCGCAGTCAGCCTTGTGAAGTGAATTGCAGGTTAATGAACAGACCTCCGGCCTCAATCTCACTGCGGCGCGCGCTGCCACCGTGGTTGACAATTGGGCGCGCGGTGAAATGGAGGGTATGCCTGCCTGGAGCGCGCTTGCTCCACCCAAGTGCATCTGCAGCAAGATTGCTCGTCAGGACCAGTTGCAGAGCTGCGCATGTTTTTCGTACGCACCCTCCGCCTCATCGTCCCAGGCCACTCCGGCAACCTCACCGTCAGTGTCGACGAACTGGCCGGTGATGACAGAGAGAGTGCTCCCGCAATGTTGGCTGAGGTTTGCGTGAAGGCGTGCCATCTCGTCTGCGGGCTCAGTTATATGCGGCATGATGGAGTTGAACGGCGAGCCGACAATCGACGACGGCAACTCGTTCGCAGGTGGGAGTGCTGCGAGGTCGCTGATGTGCAGCTGCGACAGACAGTGTGAGTTGTAGTCGTAGGTAAATGTCGTGTGCGAGACTCACGCCGGGCCAATGAATGACAACAACCGCATCATGGTCACACACGCCAGGCGCATCCAAGATGAGCTTTGCAAGCTCGTTGGCGCTGGAGAACCCGGACGCGCTCGGCGACGTGGTCAGCGAGAATGACCTGCAACGCGCCGTCAACATTTGAATGCTGTAGTTATGGGCAGGCACGGTTGCGCACTTGCTGTTGCTCCACGCGACGAGCGGGTATGTGTTCGAGTACGCGCGGGTGAGCGCAGTCAGCGCGGCGACACAGGCAAGCACGCGCATCGTTGCGAAGTTCAGGAGGCGAGCACTCCGGCCAACACCGCGTGCTCCTCTCCCTCCTCGAACGCTCACTGCCGCACAACAAAGACATATCAGCATTACGAGAAACTCTGAATCTGTTACTATTCCAGTCTAGCCGAGCTATTGCAGAAGATTTATCTCGTAAACAAACACAATGCCACTGACGCATTTGCTCCATACCTGCTGTCAACACTCGAGTATACGCAGATCATTGACTGCAACAATATGTCCACTCAAAGTCTTATAAAAGCAATTAACGCCGTTTCTGCGGCCAAATAAGCTTTTCTTCTAACGCAATTGGAACGGTTTGGTGATCTGACCATCCGACGCTCTGGCGAAGACAATTGAAGGTGTTACATTGAAGGCCCTCAGATTCTCGGCTACCGCTCTAGACGCTATTTTGTTTAACGTGGTACATTTACTCCGTCTTAACCTACTGCGCCGACTGCTGCAGTATGTTCGATAAATGGCGCTCATATGTTGGCAGCACCTCACAAGTCTCTACCGCCGGGTGATGACAGCGCACAGCTCATCCCACAGCACCGTGTACTTCGTCAGTCGCGAAAACTATGCAACGTGCGCAATATGCAAACAACACCCCGACCCTTCCATTCATGAATTATGGTCGACATGCCGACTGCGATGGCATACGTCAAGCTGTTAACTTCACGCTAGTCTTGCAACCCGGGCAGAGAACAGGTACGCCTTCAGCTGTGCGCTACTGCTGGTCGGGTGTATGTCTCTGATTTGCGCCAGTCTCGATGCTCCACAGCTTCACTACAACGACCTCAATGGTACCCTGACTGCTGCACCAGTGCAACCATATAAAGCTGCCACCGTCCGCCTAACTCAAGCCTCCCCAGTAGTCTTCATTTCTCTTTCCACCCCATACAAGCTCTTCTTTACCCATACCAGCTCTCTCTCAACGCAATCATAATGAAGTCCTGGATCTCGCTCCTCGCATTCGTCGTGGCGGCCACTGCCGTCCCGATCGACACCGTCTCGGCGCCGTTCCCCAGCGGAACCCCGCCATCGGGTATACCCTTCCCACTAGGCCCGCCGGCTTCGGGCTCAGTGTCGCTTCCATTCCCATCGAGCACGAACCTACCACCGCCGCCGCCGTCTGGCTCTTTGTCGCTTCCATTTCCATCGGGCACCGACCTCCCGCCGCCGCCGCCGTCCGGCTCTGCGTCGCCGTCGTTCCCCCACCCAAACATCACGCCGCCAGCTAACTTGGCTGGCCGCCGTAATGGCGGTGCCCGCTCATCGAACGCGAAGGTGAACGCGAAGCCAGTGTCATCGTCCCCTGCACCTGCGCCGCCGCCAAAATCGTCCCCGCCGCCGCCGGCTAACTTGGCTGGCCGCCGTAATGGCGGTGCCCGCTCATCGAACGCGAAGGTGAACGCGAAGCCAGTGTCATCGTCCCCCGCACCTGCGCCGCCGCCAAAATCGTCCCCGCCGCCGCGGCCACCGACCTCATCCCCAGTGCCTCCTCCGCCGACCTCCGCGTCCTCGCGTCCGCCTGCGCCTCCGACACCCGCGAAGCGCCAGGACACCGACACTGATACCGATACTGCGACTGATACCGACACGACTACTGCAACCGACACTGACACTGCAACCGATACCGACACCGACACTGCAACTGAGACCGACACCGACACTGCGACAGAGACAGACACTGCGACCGAGATCGATACTGATACGGCGACAGAAACCGACACCGACACTGCGACCGCAATAGACACCGACACTGCGACCGAGACGGATACCGCGACCGAGACAGACACCGATACTGCGACCGCGACCGAAACGGACACCGCAACTGAGACCGAGACCGCAACCACGAGCGTGACCGACTTCCCCGCGGAACCCACAGACCTTCCACCGTTCCCAACTGGCTCGGGCTCGTTCTCGCACTCCGGAACATTCTTCCCCGGTGGTCCTGGACGCGGTCCCGGCGGCCGACCACGGCCGACGGGCTCTTTCTCGTTCTCGGGCTCGTTCAGCGGCACCCGCTTCCCGCATCACCACACGCACAGCGGAACCGCCGTGCCTACCGACCTCCCGGCGCCGGAGCCCACAGAGACCGTGACGGACACCGAGACCGTGACGGACACCGAGAGCAGCTCGACGGAGACCGCCACTGAGACTGACTCGAGCTCGACCGAGACAGCCACGGACACGGACACCAGCACCGAGACTGATACCTCGACCGACACCGCCACGGAGACCGACGCCTCGACTGACACGTCCACGGAGACTGATACCTCCAGCACCGCGACCGAGACCGACTCGTCCACCGACACTGAGACGGACACCTCCACCGACACGGCCATTGAGACTGACTCATCCACCGACACGGACACGAGCGCCACGGAGACGAGCACTGATACCGATTCTTCGACCGAGACTGCCTCTGCGTAGGCGTCTCTTGAGCTTGATGTATGTTGTCATGGTTGGTTCTGCTCTCTTGCATGGCTGACTCGCGCTCTGTACAGTACCCATACCACGATTTCAAATTATAGTCGCACGCCTAGGGCGTGCGCTAGCCACAGCACGTACAGCGTACAAAACTTAGCATACAATACTACCCCTTGACGAAATCGTTACTTGTCAAATGAGAAGCTTGCTTAGGCTTCAGGGTCGCCAGTCCGATCTTCGCAATAGTGAGGATACGGTATTTCAGTTACAAAGTTATTGCAGAGTAACGGCAACGTTGATGAGACATGTTGAAGTTGACAAGTGTGATGGGCATAGCTCTTGGCCTTTAGTTGCTGCCACCGAGTCAACTGATTCAAGTGCCCGAACTCTAGCTCCGATATCATATTGTTTGCTGGGATTACTGTACAATTACGCTAAGCTTTTCCGCATCTCTACTGGTCGTGCCGTGTACAGCACCAACTTGAAGCTATATTTACTTTACTGTCTCATCTTGGAAGGCAGTGTAGCAACCCGTCTGAAAACGGAAAAATACCGCAATGTGGCCGTTTGGCGGTCAGGAATGTGGCACGTAACGATCAACTAGGTGGCCGCTTGATAGTCCGGTGTGTGTCCGGACAGCTGCAACAAAGGTAGATTCTCTTCAAAACGCGCCTACGCTCGCTCCTCTTGATTGCACACATCTTCCTCAAGACATGACCTCTCCGCTTGGCGGTATCGCGTTAACTACCGACTTGCTTGCGAATGCAAGCAAGGCATGCCCCATTCCTGTCCTACAAACCCTCCTGGGTCTTGCAGCGCTTGGCCTGGAGGTTGCAGCCGTTAGTTCTATTTTCTAACATGCTTTTGCGCATCTGAATATGATAAATAGGGCCTACAAGGGGCGAACCAAGGGGCACAGTTACTTGCGCGTCACGTTGGCGAGGTCGCGCTCTCCGTAACTTCAGCACTAGACGCGCTTCATGACTCTCTACCGCCAGAAGTCGAGGGTTCTTTGTCTCACCTGCTTTCGGTCGTTAGGGCTATCAACGATGTCTTGCAGCGTACCAGCACACTCGGAAGAGTCCAGAAGATTTTGCAACGTACTACACTCGCAGTGGAGGTGAAGAGTCTGCGACAAGATCTCGATGCGGCCATGCAAACCTTTCGAGTAAGCATACAAGAATCTTCATATTTTCAGCTAACGGCGCCCCAGCTCTCAATTATATTGTCCACCTCGAGATATCTACAGCGTGAGGAGACCAGAACCAAGGAGTCATCAGAACGTGTGCTCAAGATGTTAGAGAGTGTTCCACCGCTCACTGCGACGTGCGTTATCTGGTCTCAATCCGTACTATAGCCGAACTGACTGTACCGTTCCAGCTGGGACTTACTACCGCCTGCCCCACACTATCTCTTTGGCCGCGACACTGAACTTGGCCTTGTTACAAGTTGCCTGTGTCAGCGTGCTGAGCAAGGTGCCTCCCTTGTTCTCTTGGGCTTAGGGGGGTTGGGAAGACATCACTGGTCCTGGCCGCACTGCACGACGTACGATTAGCACAAGCCTATTCATCTCGCCGCTTGTTCATCTCGTGCGAGTCTGCTTGGGATGCATCGGGTATCGTGGGTGCGCTCGCAAGCGCCCTACGTCTCGCTGGCGACTCGCTTCGGATGCGAGTTCTGCATGCCCTTTCCGAGGCACCAACCCTTCTTGTCCTGGACAACCTCGAAACTCCTTGGGAGCCGAAGCTGTCACGAACACCAGTAGAACAGCTCCTCGCAGCCATTTCCAACCTGCCCGGCATGGCATTAATCGTCACGATGCGTGGTGCAGAACGTCCGCAGGGCGTACAATGGACGTCGCCGCACATCCCCGTGTTGCAGCCGTTTGATCGTCCAGCTGCGTTGCAGACTGTTCAACACGAGGCGCCTAACGTCTCCGACGATGAATTGGCGTCAGCCTCATTAGGAGAACTACTCGATCATCTTGCAGACCATCCGTTGGCCGTTCGGATCATTGGTAGACTTATGAATCATGAGTCGACTGACGAGCTGCTTCAGAGATGGAAGACGGAAGGAACGACACTGATTAACGAAGGCGGCGGTGACAACAAGTCATCAAGCCTCGATATCTCGATCCGACTTTCCCTCGACAGTAGCAGAATGCGGTCGCACCCTGACACTCGGAGCCTTCTCGCTACTTTATCGTTGTTTCCGGGAGGCATACCAGACAGCGCTGATGGCCTGGTTTTCTTGCAGCCTACCCTGCCTCGACTGCTCCAGCATATTTCGGTGCTTAAGCAAGCGAGCCTGGTGTATATAAACTCGGCTCAAAGGCTCAGCATCTTGCCTCCCATTCGGGAGTACGCTCTGCGTCACCTGGAGCCTTCAAATTCGTCTCTCGACTCTCTGACTGCGTATTGTACGCAGCTATTAGCAGCTCAGAACTCAGTCATCAGCATCGCGCTTCTCGAGCTCCAAAACTTGCGTTCAGTAATGATGTTCCTATTCAAATCCTCGGATCAGCACGCGGCTCGAGTGCTCCCATTTGTGGTTCGCTTCGACTCTCACTCGACGAAACACGGTGTCCACAACAGAGACCTTCTGGAACTCGCATTGGCGCTTGCCCGACGCCTTCACCTGGTTCATTACCAGATCGATATTCTCATGCAACTTTCTTTCCACCTCTCAGAACAGTGCACTCGTATTGAATACGCTCATGAGGCCATGAAGCTCACCGAGGATCTCGTCGAGGATGATTATCGTACGGCGGCAGCGCACATTAATTTAGGTCGCGTACTCGTGCGCGCTGCTGATCAGAATTGCGCGCATATTATACGTGGTCTCGAAATGCTTCGGACAGCAGATGACACAAGAGAAGTACTTCTTCTTCGAGCCTCGGCGCTGGATGCTTTAGGCCTCTGGCATATGATGCAGTTACACAGAGGTGTACCGGCGGAAGTAGCCATTTCGTATCAGCGTCAGGCTCATCTTCTGTACCAGCAACTCAAGGACGAAAGCGGAATGAACAACTCCCGAGCATTCATGGCGGAGTACGCTATCCTAAAGTGCGACTATCGAGGCGCCGAGTCCACAGCACGGAGTGTTCTGGATTTTGCGGTCCGCACGCAGGACGTCATGAACGAGGCTCGTGTGCTGCGTGTGCTCGCCTTTGCGACCATACCTCGTGGCGATCTGCGTCTCGGCGTAACCGCAATACGTCGACACAGCAAGATCTTCCAGCAATTGACCAACATCGTTGCGTACACCTGGTCATTGAAAACGGAGGCCGTTCTTGAAATTGAGCGAGGTCAGCTCGCACGGGCCGACGACCTTCTTGCCACAGCTCTTGAGAAGCTCAAGGAGAACGGAGACGGTAGCAGCCTGACTGCGATGCAGTGTTACAAGATCCGAGGAACGTTGCGAGCCAAGCAACGAGACTTCACGTCGTCCGTTCAGGACCTACAGTTGGCCGTTTCAATGGTACGCCGCAGCATGGCTGGGAGCGGGCTCGAAGAATCGCATTGCTTGCTCGAGATGGGTAAGATGCACAATATGGCAGACGAGCCCGCACATGCGCTCCGCTGGCTCATCACTGCAATGGCATCGTACCGCAAGGTCAAGACTCTCGATTGGATTGTTGAAACGATTGAAGTACTTGGGAAGACATTCGCGCTGGATGGCGAGTTTTCGGCCGCCTGGAACTGCTGGTCAGCAGCTTTGACTTTTCATCTGCAGAGTGAAGCGACGCGCAAGGGGGGACTGTGTTTGCTGGAAATGGCTCGGCTACAGACTGCTTCGGACACCAGCGACCTGCCGACTGACGCAGCCTCAATTTCGGCTGCGGATCGACTGCGGATGGCCTGGACGCTACTGAAGCAAAGTCATGACGATCTCGGCCTACAAGAATGCATGGAAGTAGCAGAGGCCCTCCAAATTGGGGATCTCTCGTTATCAATCAGCGTATAAAACGGCTGTGGTATCCGGTGCTATTCTTCGACAGGGTGATGATTGACCAAGCACGAGAGGAGAGCGACAGAAACAATGTAATTTCGATTCATGTGATGTTGTGCAGTTCCATAGCAAGGCGTTTCCTAGATATCTGACGGCTACGGACTCAAAAGATGGTCCAAACGAGCACGAAAGGCATCCACCCCTGGAAGTAATAATATCTCTTCCCAATATACCTCCCTGATCCTGACCACTGCATGTTGCGACGTGATATCATGGTTTCCGTCTCGCAAGGAGACGAGTTTGAGAAGACCATCTAAGTCTGCAATGAAGCGGGCGGACTTGCCGAAGTCGATGCGCTCGAGGCAATGGCCATACGGGCGGGTCAAGCACCGCGAGCTCGCCAAACACATCGCGGGCAATGGTGTACTCTTCAAACGGCCAAAAAGACAATACCTCTGGGGGTACATCGAAGGATAGCCGCGAGACACTGACCAGCTCACGGAGAGCCGGCAGCATGAAACGGCGAATCCCTCCATACAATGTGAGGTGCCTAACGGAGCTAAATTGCGAGAGGTCCGATAAGACGATAGGGTCGTTGAGCCTACTGGCACGAATGGCGAGTCGGTGGAGATCGGGGGCCTTGATGTGGTTGAGATATGACGGGTCGTCGAGTGTCAGAGACCGCAAATGAGCAAAGACCATCGACTGCGGGGTTCCTCTTTGAGGTTGTCAAAGATGCACAAGTCTGTCAGGTGCAGTGAAACACTTTTGAAAAATGTGTGTATGCCGTGCCGACCATCACCGAAGATGGTCAAGTTCATGAGTGAAGGCAGCTGCGACGAGACGCTCGCGTCTTGCGGGTCCATGCCGCCACACAGCAGGTGTAACCGCGACAAGCGTGGGCACAGCGGCATGTGTTGGATGCGAGAGCCAACGGTAACTACCAGAACTTTGAGCTGCGGCCAAAAGCCGTTAAGAAGGTCCCTTTGGGAAATGAGAAAAGTGAGTAATGGATGTTGATGACCGCGTTCTGCCAACGCGGTGCGAGTGCCAGGATATCCTGAAGTAGCTCTGCATATTCCAGAGTCAGACGTGAGAGGTTCACACCACGCTGCCGAGTGGAGTGAAGGACCACATCGATGGGTTTTCCTTAGATAGAGCGATCAATGTCTGAAGCCTTTGTAAATGCAAGCTAGAGTCATCCAAGTTCCAAGAAAACCCAAAGTAGGTCCAGAGCGAAGAAGAAGAACGTGCAAGGTCCCGCCAGCGATGGCAAACGGCTGCAAGCACGAAAGGCGCGCGCGCAAGCCAGGAGTCGTAGCCAGCGCAATACCACTCAACATGTTGACGGCTGACCAGATTATCGAAGACTATGAGAAGAGCTTCGTCTGTGATCAGTAAAGACATCTCGTCTTGGAATAAGGGTAAGCTGGTAATTTCCGCATCTCTCCATGTTGGATGTCACTTCTTCATGCCGCGTTCGTGCGTGCTCGTTCCGCCCTCTTCACCCGCCCACTCGTTACACGTCTCTCGTTTCCGCGCGGCAAGATAACGCGCACATTTCTCGGTACCGTTGCAGCCGGTAGCGCGCTGGCGGCGTACGGCGTGTGCGTTTCGCGCCGCATGACACGGTTCATGTGCATGCTAACACGGGCTGCTGTAGGCACCGACTGGACTGCAGCGACGATGCAGAGCAGAAGCGCAATATGCCTGCGCATTACCGGCGCGCGCTGAATTTGATTGCGCTGTTGCCGGAGGACTGGGAGCTCGCGAGAATCCGTCTTATTCGCAGGTTACTCCTCCTCCTCCTCCACCGTCACTCACTATACTCATGGCTGACACACCATATAACAGCACGTGGGCAGATGCTGAACGAGATAACGACGTGACGCCATCCCAATTAGCTGCGATTGGACGTCGCTTGGTGTGCGGCTGGGCAACGGCGCATATGACGACGAATCGCGTCTCGTAGCGGGTACCATTCTCCAAAGGCTACTCTTGGTGCCACCCGAGCAACGCAGCACGATCGACAGGCTGCGCATGGCCACATGTGCGCTCAATGTCAGCATCGCTGACCGTGACAATGCAACCTGGTGGCCGTTCCTCGAGTGGGCCGGCTCCGAGCTCGTTGAGGTCAAGCCCGGCATGGATGGCAGCGCGAAAGACAGGGGGGAAGTGGGATTTGCTGCAAGCCAGGCGTACTCGACTATGATCAGCTGGCTATGGAACACAGATGCCGTCTCGTGCGTAGTTGACGCAGTGTGCGTGTATGTGTGCTTGTTCTCACCTTGCTTTCTCTCAGGACATTTCTGCCGCTATGTGGCGCTGTTTATGAGAACTGGTTTCATGATCCGTACCAGGGTAAGTAGACTTTCTAACTTGAGCTGGAGCAAGTTCGTCTGAAACTTTGTAAAGCTGCTGATATCCTGAACGAATTTGCGCGACATGCAATGCTGCACGATGATACCGACACCGCTGCACGAATGCTCTTCCAAGCCTTCTACCTTGGCCGAACAGGACGTGCGCTAGCACCGGAGAACGAGCCTGCCGCAGGTGTTTGCGTTCGAATCACAAACCACCTGCTCCACGGGCTTTTGTTCGAGGTAGGCCGCAAGAAAGTCCTTCCACGAGAATGTTGCTCATGAATCACACACTTTAGGTCACAGATAACCATGCGCATGCCCAAGTAGCGTACAAGTACGCACAACTGCTCATCAAGCAGAATCCTGGACTAGTGCCAAAGGGATACATTGACGCAGCCGATAGTGGGCTGCTGCGCGTGCGCACGGCGACGGGCAAAGTCGCGCTCGACCCACTCCCACCCGATATAGACGAGGACGACTGGAACCACTGAGCACAGACGCCGGAGCTGTACTCTACTGTATGCAATCCTAATGAATACCCCACCTGAATCCGATTCGTGCAAACACGGTTCGTAGATGAACCTCGGACTCACGTGACACGTTCACGGCGGTGCGGAGGATCATGTGGGCCGCACCGGGCCGACATTGGACACCCGCGAATCTGCCAGCCGCACATTTCGCTTGACAACTTGTCTTCCCTCGCCCTCGCGATATGCAGCCCAACCAGCTCCTCGCCAACAAGGTCATCATCGTCACCGGTGCCTCGCGTGGCATTGGGCGTGCGATCGCGTTGTCGGCTGGTCAGAGCGGCGCGGCGGTTGTCGTGCACTACTTTGGCGACGAGGCCACGACGGCGGAGGCAAATGAGCTGTTGCAGGAGCTGCAGGGTGCCGGGGCAAAGGCGGTCAAGGTACCGGGTGACATGCGAACCCCGATACGTCGAGAGAGGTGCGCACACTGCGCGCTACCCTATTACGGTGTAGGACTATTGGATGCTTAAAGCAGCACCTAGATCGTCAAGGTTGCGGTGGACACGTTTGGCAGGATCGATGCTCTTGTCAGGTATGCCTCTAGTTCCCTACAGTGTTGCACGTCGTTGACTGAATTGGGTTGTGTGTGTTACGCAGCAACGCAGGCATCTGCCCGTTCCATTCGTTCCTCGAAATGCCACACGATCTCTGGAAGAAGGTTCAAGATGTCAACCTCAACGGCGCATTTTACATTGTGCAGGGTATGGCTGCTGTGACGTGCCTGTGGGACATGTGCTGAAGTCGCTGCGACAGCTGTGGCGAACCAGATGAAGTCGCAAACTCCCCAAGGAGGCTCCATCATCGCAATCTCCAGCATCTCGGCACTTGTTGGTGGAGGAATGCAATCCCACTATACACCAACAAAGTTTGTTTAGGCTGCAGTTGAACGAGACGCACGTAGCGACTGACTTGTTGCACAGAGCCGCTGTGCACTCGCTCATGCAGTCCTTGCGCTATCGCACTTGGGCCCTACAAGATTCGCTGTAACTCTCTCCTGCCAGGGACGATCGAGACCGAGTATGTCTTTCTTGCTTTTGGGGATACAAGCACACGTCTGATTATATCTCGATGAAAAATAGCATCAATAGGGAAGATCTTTCGGACGTCAAGAAGCGCGAGTACATGGAAGGACGGATTCCGCTTGGCCGACTGGGGACCCCGTTGATCTGCTGGCCCTGCCATATTCCTGGCTTCCGACCTCGCGCAGTACGGTATGAGCTGTTCTATAGGTTGTGGAAGTTCCGTACTGATGATGGCAAAGTCACGGGTTCGGCATTGCTCGTCGACGGAGGAATGTACGTTTCGCTGCAGGTACGTCACTTGCGACGAATACAGCCCAATCAGCTGAATCGCAACCTCTTTCAAGTGAATTCTTTTTGGGTATCATTGTACCTATTTATTTCAAATGAAAAAAAGAGTTCCGTCGATGCCCCCAAACGTTTTGGCGCGCGTACGGCGCATGATTGTGCCACCGTGACGGTGACCACCCGAGGCGGCTTCAATCTGATCGATTCGACCCCGTCCGCTCACCACCCGCTCGTCTTCGTTGAAACACTCTCAAGATGGCCCTCCAACCTTCGCTCAGCCCACTGCTCGTCGCTGGTTCGCCCAACGCGCCGCACACGCTCGAGTTCTTCCTCGATTACGTGTGCCCGTTCTCCAAGAAGAGCGCCGTCAACGGTATCGACGGCGTCCTCAAAAAGAAGCTGTTCGCACAAGGTGGCAAGTACGACGGCCGCGTCAAAGTCAGCACCCGTCTCAATCGCGCGCGCGCGGGGGGGAGTTGATGGCTGGCTGGCTGACCACACGGACACTGTCTATCTAGGTCATCGTGCGTGCCACACCCGCAACCGTGGCATGCAAGCTCGACGTGGGTGCACGAAGCCGGACTCGCCGTGCTGCGCGTTGCTCCACAGTCGTTCTGGGAATTTTCGCTCGTGCTGTTCAACGCGCAAGACGACTACTTCGATATCCCGACCAACGACCTCACGCCGAGCCAGATCCGCGAGAAGCTCGCCACGCTCGCTGCCTCGGTCATCGGCGCCGACAAGAAGGCCGCAGTGCTCGATCTCTTGACGCTTAAAGGCTCGCCGAATGGCGGCAATGCGGTCACGGACGACTTGAAGTACTGCATCAAGTATGGCAGACAGAACAGCATCCATGTCTCGCCAACTGTGCTACTCAACGGTGTGTTGTTTCCCTCACGCGTGTAATCAAATGCAGGACTGATACGTGATAGGTCTCATTGCATCTGAAGTCTCCAGCTCGTGGGGCGAGGATGAGTGGACCAAGTTTCTCGACCAAAAGGTTCAGATTTGACCGATGAATGGTTGGAACTCCAGCGGGACGTGTACTACTACGAAAATTACCGAAATCATTGTACATAAACCCGCTTCACGAAACCTCATCGCGTGTGAGCTTGCAGTTTCCTAAGCAGATCGGCTGCCACACTCGCATCTTCAGTGTTGTCCTGCACGACCTTGCGCAGACCCTCGACCGTAATGCTGAAATCACCTTGGTCAAGTCCCACGCTCGCCGATTCGATCAGCCATCGTGCCACAAAAATGGCGCTCTTGCCCCACTCGCTCGATCCGATGGGCTGTCTGAGCCCAAGCTCGACGGCCGCACGGTGGTACGTCGCCGCTGCCGCGCGGTCCTCGATGAACTCGTAGAGACCAGCGATCTTGAGGTGCAGCCCGACGTCGCTGGGCAAGACGCACAGTAGCGCGCGACGGAAACACTGAATGGCTTCGTGTGGCCTGTCGGGGTTTAGGTTCAGGGATGGCAGTCGCAAGAGCATAAATTCGGCTTACTTATTCAGGTCCCCGTAACAGGTTCCCATGCCCTTCCACACGCTGGCTTCGTACGGCCTGTACGCGATTATTTATCAGAGGCAGAACTTCCAGCCAGAATTCATGTTACGCACCCTGTAGTCGTCGCGCGCTGGTAGTAGTGCAGCGCGTATTGCTGCATGTTGAGCATCTCGTATGCCTGTCCCAACCCATACCACCCGCGATGATCCTTTGGATTCAGTTCGACCGCCCTCCGGTACGCCTCGATGGCCGCATGCGAGTTCTTCATCTCGAGGTATTCGTGCCCAAGCAAACACCACGCAGGGAGGTAGTTGGGGTTGAGGAGGACCGCTCGGCGGTAGTACTTGGCGCTCTTCTCGTGCTCGCATCGATGCGAGTAATGTGTGCCGGCGAGGTAGCATGCCTCGGGTGTGTTGCGGTCGAGCTTCATCATGTCGTGCGCGAGCTTGCTCAGTTTGAGACTCTTCTGCTCGATGTACAGAATGTCGCTGTAAGCGCCGACGATATCCAGGCGACATGGATCC
>JAGTJP010000379.1:0-18906 GCA_020744175.1 Auriculariales sp. MPI-PUGE-AT-0066
TCGTCGGTTAGGCCAAAAGTGCCTGGGAGTCCACGTCGTTTGGGCATCGTCACACGCAAAGATGGGGTATGTCTCTACTGAGACAATACATCTTGCAATGAAAGAGATCCGATTGGCGTAGAAGAATGGTGGTTGTTGGGGAGTCTTGTTCACTGTCAGGGCGACGCTAGGAGCACGGCGATAAGAGTCGATCTGACTAGATCGTGCTCGAGGGAGAGAGAGCGACTGTGGATGCAGAGGCTGACACAACCACCAGGAGTCTTGGTTTAGCGATGGACTTAGGGACGCGCTAGAAGCGAGTTATTATTGAGTATGTAAACGTGAGGGGATATACGCTAACCTAGAAGCGGTAATCCGAAGAGAACAAGACTGGGCGGGAAGTTCCGACGGACCGACGCGAATATGAAGCTAGCGCAACTATCAAACAAGACCAAACAAAGACACAGACATACATAATCGGATACTGGGAACACACGCGCGAGGTTATTTGGTAGCATATAGGGTCAGGCAGGAGAAATGGAAAAGGAAGGGAAAATGGGCAGAAATATTGTGGGACCATGACATCCTTCCGATTCTTCGGGTACGACAACAAACCGCTATCGGACCAAGTACCAATATCCCCTCCGTGGATTTCGCCCTTGCCTTCCCTTTTGTCGATGACTGGCAACCACTACTGGTGCCACGACTGGTGCCATGACTGGTGCCACGACTGGCGCTGTGGCGTCCTCCATGGTCACGTCTCCCCCCGGCCTCCTATATCACCTCCGCGCTTTGCCTTCATTGTCCACCCAACGTCGAGATCTGAATCGGCCTCCACGTCAACGTCTGTGTCCTCCGCCTTGGGGGTAAACGGCACCATGTCGCCATCGTCACCATTGTCCGCATCCCGCGAGTCGATCCTCCACGCCTCGGAGGAAAGCAATGTCACGCTCGAGGTCGCTCCAGGTGGAACGAACGGCGCAGAAACAGGCGCGCAACGCCTTCGTCTTGAGCTCCGAAGTGACCTTGAGGAGCTCCGCGTCGGCGTCCTTGCTCTCCCGGAGCAGTTGGAGTGCCGCCCTCGCTTATGGAAGACGGCGAACTCGGCAAGACCAACGTTGGTGATCTTGCTAACAATCGCCGCAACTCTCCTCGTTGTCCCCTCTGACTCGGGGAGCGCATTCATGAGATTGCGGACCCGTCGTCAGCTCCACTAGCATCGCCCCGATACCGGCGTGCATCTCGTTGTAAGTTAGCGTGTCGGGGTCCGCGGTTTCGCTCGACATGGCATAGAGAAGACAAGATGTGTCGGACCCCTCGCACCAGTCCGACTCCTTTTATACGCCCCCGGATAAACCCCACGGACCACGTGGATCCACGTCCATACTTCCGCCTACCTACAATATGCCTCCATTCTCCCGATTCGGTTCTTTGTCTTTTCCGATTCAGTCCTCGGGGGCTCGACCCAAAAAGGGGGATACTGTTACATCCGTGCCTCTACCACCCATATTCCAACTACTTCCGATTACTTCCGATTACTTCCGAACTACTTCTGATACTCTCCGTATGCTCCGACATGTATCCGACTCCTGCCTTAGGCCTCCGTGCCCCTCCAAGGTTCTCGGACTTTGACTTGGTACATGGCTAGGCCTCCGGCTGAGCGCCTGCCATCATTGTCAGGACCCCGGTTGATCCTGTGGACCCAATGATGGATGATATATCATCTGAGGGTTTGCTCTGATATCTCACACATCTGTTCCCGACTCATTCCCATCTCTCGTCATCATGGACATTGCTACACTCCGTGTTCCCATCTCTATGTACATGTGCTCTTCCGAGCACAGCCCGATATCTCCAAAACATTATACGCCTCCGATTGTACTTACGAGTTTCCCAAGTTCGTAATCAACAATAGGCTTGCCCTCTGTCTCTTACTTGCACTAGTTCGACTTCGCTGCTAGTACCTGGGCCACTCCGATATAGTAGCTCTGACTCTGAGTCACCTCGTATCGCGAGTCGGAGTCTTGGGAAACCCTCGGGGTTCACTGGTAGCTTGTATTGGATATTGGACTTCGCTCCGCCTACTTACATCTTCACCGTTCACATCCGTATTCGACTCCACCGTCCTCCGACCCTGGCGCGGTGTGCTTCAATAGCGTACTGTACTCTCCGACCTTTCGGGTGTAGTCCGACAATCTCCAGATTACATCCGAGACCCCGGAATACTTCCGTACCCAAGGCATGTCCTTGACAGCTAGTGATGTCTGCCAGTTGTGTCAGGGCGACACTGGGAGCGTGGCTGTGAGGGTAGATTGTGGGGGATCTGTGACTGATGAAGAGGGGGGCGCTAGGACCCAACCACCAAGAGTCTTGATGAGTGATGGACTGAGGGAACGCAATAGAAGCGGGAATCCGAAGTCATTATTATGCATGGAAAAGCGGAGGGGACATGCGCTAACCTAGAAGGAGGAATCTGAAGAGAACAAGACTGGGAGCTGAGTTCCAACGGACGACACGGATATCAAGCTAGCGCGACTATCAAACAAGACCAAACAAAGACACAGACATGCATAGATGGATACTGGGAACAGACACGTGAGGTTATTTGGTAGCATATAGGGGCAAACAGCGGGAGTAATGGAAAAGGAATGGAAAATAGGCAGAAATATTGTGGGACCCTGACAGCAACTTGAAGATGGCAGACAAAGGTGTTTGAGTCTGTCTCAATGCATCCCATTGTCCTACGTGCACTCAGCCTCCCCTCTCTCATTCATAATGCATCTGGAAATGCAGGTGGTATCCTTGTTGGCTGTATGCCTATTGTGAGTATTGTCTCACAATGTTTCACTCACAATGATGTTGACGATTCCCACAGTTAAATGATGGCGATGGTAACCCTGAAGATCTAAGGATCGGGACAAGTTCTTTGTCTTCAAGCAAGAGGTCTATCAGCAGATCTTGGGCAAGATCTTTGAGTGCATCCATGTCGAGTTTTCTGAGGGCTGTGCGCTACACTTCGCAGATGCTGTGACCAACATTGTCCACATTGGTATTCTCATTGTCTCGATGGAAATGCCTGTCATGCACAAAATGTGCTGGTCCTGTGTCCTTGCTGCCTGGTCTTGTTGAGCCAGATATGTAGTGGCAGATAGCAGTGCTGCAACTCTTTCCTATCCGGCCACCAGGCAAAGAGGCCAGAAGAGCATCCTGAAGATGTTTTTAAGTTATTTTAATGGGATTGTGAGCATGGACTTGCATCAACAGGTTTGTCCACCATCCATTCCTCGTCTCCATTGTCGAGACAGACAAACCTCTTGCAACAATGCAAATGGTTTTCATGAGTCAGGTGCGGTCTCAAATGAGTGAATGAATCCAGCTGGGAGGATCTTGCGCTCTTGGCCATGAAGGGTAATCTTGACAGATGCCACGTGAAAGCTTAGCTCATGAATGCAAAGTGATAATATGGCTCCACACCTTTGTAAAACAGTCACCTGCGGCAGCAAGAGATGCCTCTATGTCGTTGTTGTTACGAAAGCTAACTTGTACTGCGCTGGGTGAGTTGAGTATTGAGTTGATGGACCACGTACTCCATCCCCAGGTCACCGCTGTTTCTGTAAATATAAAGTCAGCATAAGACCTGAGCGGAGCATGTGGTGCTGCATTCGGTGTGAGCTGAGCAAATGATATGTTGGTCGGCGGTTGAGGATCAACCAGCGAGATTATCTCGTCAGGATGGCCGATGTGCCAGTGCTACTGGATGCAAATATATGATGAAGGCAGCTGAGGTAGACTAGCCTCAGGTGGAAGAGTATCATCTTGTTGAGCAGGTGAGATGGGTAGATCAAGTCTTGGGTGGTTCGGCACACCAGCATCGTTGGAATGTTGACCAGCAGGCTGTTCTTCAAAATTTTGGTCCTCAAAATCAAGATCAACCTTTGCCTCACTCCACGTTCATTCATGTTCCGCATGTTCCCATCTCTCCATACATGTACTCCATGGATATCCTCCGAGCACTTCCCGATACCTCTGACATATATATATATATGCCTCCAATTGTACTCACAAGTTTCCCAAGTTTGTAATCAACAATAGGCTTGCCCTCTACCTCTTACTTTCACTTGTCCAATTGTGTTGATAGTACTTTGGCTTCTCTGATATTGTAGCTCTGACTCCGCATCATCTCGTATCGTTGGTGAAGTCTTGAGAACCCCTCGGTGATCCCTTGTGACTCGTATTAGGTTTCGGACCTGGCTCCGCCTATCTACTACATCTTCACCGTTCATTTCTGTATATGACTCTGTCACTCTCTGCTGGGTCTCAGAAGGATACTCCTGTGATCCACTTTGCACGAGAGTGCTGATAAGCATCTAGTGGCCTTGAGGTTCACACCAATGCAGCAGCCAGTCTCAGTTGGCTTCTGTGGTTTCATTACAGCCCAACACCTCCTTGGTTAGCGTGCGCAGCACTCAGGACGACCTGTGCTGCATTTCATCGAGCTATGCAAAGACTTTGGTGAACTGATACCACGGACTATCGTATGAGGTTTGTTCTAATTTATAACAGCTCCTGCTGTCTCTGACTTCACTTTTCACATGTTGCTGTGTTTCCGATAGGCCAACCAAACACCAAAGAGGTTAGTCGTTCAGCAGTCTTCAGGGCGAGTTAATAACTCTCAGCACTATTGCTTCTACTTCTACTGATTATACTGGCGCTCCTCAGAATGGTTTCTGGAACGCGGGCTGCGAGCACAACCAGCGGTTTGAGATTGAAGAAGTCAGTATGCGTGCCTTTTGGGTGCATTGGACTTTCGCTTCTGCTCCTCGTCGGCAATCTGTGCCTTGGATCGACCAATATATGTTTCTGAAGCACACGCTGAGCGTGGGCCTTCAGAATCAATGACTGCTGTGCCTTATTTGTCCTGAGAGCCTGCTGCGGCTCTGTTCCGTCAGTGGTTTTATGAGCCAGAAGTGCTTACGAAGTCGGAACGTGGACGAGAGGGACTGGAATGGATATATCGGACTGGACTAGATATATCGGCTCTTAGTGGTGATTCTAACCAGAAAGGTGGCTGAAGTTGATCTGAGCAGTGTTCGGGTGTGGCAGGAGGGTGGATGTCCTCCGAATGTGGATGATGGCCAGGTGGTGTCCGAGTGACTTGAAAGGGTGGGAGGACTCTTGCTCAGGAACGAGGGTTTCTGCTGCAACAACAGCAAGATCGGCAGCACCGGAGTCACTAATTTGTACACGAGGAGGGCCATACTGCGATGGGTGTGTTTGCTTAGCATGCTGGCAATGTGGCACTAGGATGGGCTCATAAACTCGACTTTATTCCCGCTCGCAATGTACGTCTGCTTCCGGCGCCTCCAAATTCCTCGAAGGCTAAAATACGACAGTGTCATTGGCTTAGGTTGCGATTGTTTGTTCACGATTGTCGACACCTGCGGCATCCGATGCTGCCTTAACCTTGTTGTTTACATTACTATCTCCCTCCACCACCAAACTGGTATGAAATGTCTGAGCCACATTGGCAACACCTCAAATTCGGTATTGCAGCATGATGCACCCTCATATAGTAGATTACAACGAGCTCATCACTGACATTACATTGATCTGTCCATAAAGTCAAATTCTGTTCTGTTGTACCTTACCAGTACGCACACGGACGACATTCTCAATTCGCTTGTACATGGCTGTCTATATTGGTCTTTGATGACACTAGGATTCCAAAGTTAAAGAACCAGAACACGTGAAGTTCACAACCGCAATGAACTCATGAACTCGTGAATATTGGTCGTCCATTGAACAAATCAATTGTCAGGGGGATGTGATGCACTTTGCAAAGTCAGCAAACCGATTACACTGTTAGCTACACATAAACAAGTACTACCAGGGAAGTAGGCTTGACGTCCAAGTTTAACCCACAGCTATTCCCATTGACTGCAAGACCCACTCACAGCAACACCAATTTATTCCCCCTTGCAATAAACACGTTCTGGCTGGATATGATGCATTTAGCTTTCCTCCTGTATGTTAGTTTCGGCCTTGAGCACAATGTGAATTCTGTAGTTGAGAATAGATTCAGAACTTACAGGGATTGAAATGGGAAGCAGCAGTGGAGTTTGATTGTTGAGGCATGCATGATCCCGTGAGCCCGAGCTGTCAGATCTCTGGTTTGTCCCGTGTGACTGACAATTTTCTTCTTATCCCCTCTGGTGTATTGGCTGGAAAGACACAGTCTGCAGCACGTCGGTCTCGCAAAGCACTGGCATTCAAAAACTCGCCGTACCAGGCTGCTTTGATGCTGTACTCAGCTGAGGTAGACAAACCGGGAGCTCCAACGCAGTGCCCGCACCATCTGCAAGAAAGTCAAAGGCGCTCATCACCATGCATGGACAATAAAAAAGTCGGTATCCGCAAACGGTGGACGCAGTTTGTCTCACAGTGGCGAAAGCAAGAGTTTTGTGGACTTCGCGGTCAAGCCTGCAAAACGACGTTTACGGGAGCATGCCAATGCCCTTCTGAGGTCTCGACTACAAGCTGCTTTCAAGCCTATAGGAAAGAACTGGACTGAACAATTTCTGCTTGCTCACATGGGCAAGTTACGAATGCTCACTGCACGGAGGAGTCTCGAGTCGAAGCAGAGCCATACTTTCAAAAGTTACAATTTAAAAAAAAAACTTCATTTCTGCGCGCCAGTTGCACTTATTGCCTTGCACAAAGATGTACGTGCAGAACCGCATTACCGCAAATGCGTAAGATCCAGCTGAACTTGACATTTGGGGTGATGGATCCTTGACACCGTAAGCGATCTGCATCCACACATTGAGACAAATTGTACTAGATGTAAACTGTAGTTTTTTGTTCCCCAATTTGTTCAATTTTGTATGGAGTAAGATAGAGCCATTACTTTCGGCTGTGATTATGCCATCTATGTTTTGTCCAGCATTAAATGAGCGTAATGTGTCACGTTTTGCTGGTAACACGCCCCGTCAGCCAGAACTTGCTCAGAGAACAGGGAAAACACTGATGGTGACAATCCGCAAAACGGGCCATTACATTGTCTGCCTTTACACATGTCACCTTTTGATTCACGTGATTGCACATGCACTTACCCCATCATGGATATCAACTTACACTGACAAATAGAGGCAAAGCATATTTTGACAGGACGTTTAGTCAAGAGCGTAGCTGTCCATGGAAAGTTGTAAACATGTCAAAGGGCTCGAAGATTTTTCGGTACCACCTAATGCTTAAACCAATTACTTGCCGTCGAGCGTTTCAGGGTGCACTCAAGTACGCAGGGATAGACGCAGCGTTACGGCGTCACTTAACTTGAAACATACACATCGACGGGCGGGACGTAGTTGGTTTGCATCGAGATCACACGTATACCTGTATCCACTTGTACTTGCATTGTCCAGTTTCATTGATCTACGTACTCTGCCGTGACAACTACTAGGACCATTTGCATTGTTGCCATCTGACACAAGATGTACTGTCAGTGTACACTATCATTGAACTATAATAGATGGGTTTCCTTACACTTACAGTTAGACTTGCGAAGACGCTCATTTTGCCCAGCGTATATAACTCACGTAGTTTTGCACATTTTGAGTCATAAGGTAAATGTGAGTAGTACCGTGTAGTTTATTATGCAAAAATTATGAGTTTCGACATCACTGAATCGATCCTGGCTTCTCTTCCAGGAGCTCGTACCCAAACACTCGAAAATTGCGTAGAACTTTGCGGATTACTTTGAAAAAGTTGCATAGTAAACACAACTATGAATTGCTGCACCAGTGGCAGGATTTGAAATCTGCCACTTCACAGATCCAGCCGTGTATCTACTCCGGCCAAAACAGGAGGTCAAACAAAGTACATAGATTCACTATAATTTATGTGATGAAATGTGAGGACGTTTCATGAAGCAGGTTGTTATCTGTAACCGCAAACCGGTGGTCGTGTTCCCGTACAACCCACCGATGCTCCTGATTGGGAGGACATTTTGTGGGATGAAGTCCGGTTGGAACATCACATTGCTCAGCATCTGGAAACTAAGGCCAGCTGGATTTTCATCTGGGTGGCTGGCATAAACCGATCTTCAACTCCCGTAGCAAAAGTTTGCGCATGGGGTTTGAACCGGTGCACAAAGCAATGTGGAGCTGCAACGCTTTACGGATTGCATGAAGGACGTCCTGCAAGAAGCCCAGTCAGCGATGCAAACGCGCAGGAGAATATGGTGCGCTACTACAACCGAGGCAGGCACGAAGGCATGAAGTTTGAGTCGGTGTCAGGGTGACGCTAGGAGTGCGGCTGTGAGTGTCGATCTAGATATCTGTGACTGATGAAGTGGGCTGATAAATTCCAACCACCCAGAGTCTTACGTGAGTGATGGATTCTGCGGATCGCACTAGAAGCAGGAATCCTAAGTTTATTATGTATGAAACGGGAGAAGGGACAATGGGCAAACCTAGAAGTGGTGTCAAGGACGTGCTTCCCGGAGGCAAGTAAGAGGTTCCGAAGGCGCAGGTACGATACGGGATGTATTTCGGGTCGTATCCGAGCGGCTGGATAGCAGTGCGCTATTGAGGCACACCGGGCCAGGGACCAAGGGTGACAGAGTCAACGGATAAGGTGAACGAGGTAATAGGTGGTAACGGGGAAGGCTGAGAGGTACCCGAACGTATGCGAGTATTGGGTAGACACACGATGGGGAACCGAGCCCAAGCAAAGGTGACCCGAGGTCAGAGCTTTACTTGGATGAGCCAAGGTTATGCCAACGGAGTCGGACGAGATATCAGATGCACGGAGGCAAGCCTATTGTTGATTTCGAACTTGGTCTCTAAGTACAATCAGGTCGGGAGACTTATATACTGAGACCAGGAGGCTATGTACTGCTGCGGGTTATCTACTTGTGCTCGGGTTGTGGGAATATCAACACGCAAGATGGTACATCATCGGCAGGAGTCAAAGTCCGTGACAGGATCTCTTTGTTCAACAAATGGTCGGATACGGGGTGATCGGGTGGAACCCTCAGATGATTAATCATCCATCATCGGGTGCCGGGTGGGATCAACCGGGAGACCAGTGTAAGACAGGCACTCAGCTGGGAGCCTAGCCATGTACCTTGCGACTGATCCGTGACCGGAGGGGACCGTGGGTCCAGGGCAGGATTCGGGTGAGAGTCGGATACAGCGAGTACATATTCGGAAGCAAACGGAAGTAAGCAGAAGTAAACTCGGAAGTAGACGCAGAAGCTGGTGGGTATTGATGGATGGCAAGTTCGTTTGGAGTGCGAAATGTTGTACTCGTCTAGATAGTTTATACCCGCGAATATACGAGTTATGAATCTGATCTGGACCTCTCAGACGGGCTCTGAGTGTGCGAAGTTGGTACAGAGGACGTGTGAGGGGATGCTGAGGCGGCTGGGACTGTCTGTGGCAATTCTGACTTCTGAGGTACTGGGTTACTTGTTACTTGTCTTTGGGCCTAACTACATCATTCTACACTAAATACACTGGTGCAAACTCTGTGGCAGTCCATGATAATTGCCTGGCCGCCTTGGGGACGTTCGGTAGCGCGTGGTCGTTGTGTGGCGGGCCTGATGGTCCACGAGGAGATCGGCTGTTTCCGCTGCAAGCGGGCTCCTCGGCGGACGCCAGGCAGTCGGTGCGTTGGTGACCATCAGATGAATTATCTGAGGCGGTGTGATGACTCCAGAGACGTTCGGGCCGGTTGGGTGAGGCAATACTGCTGGGAGAGCGGTTTAGCCTCATTTCCCGCCGCCGATGCGCCGGTGTAGTCTCCTCCTCTGACAAACACATGCTCCAGCCTATGCTGACTCCAGAGGCGGGCCGTGACGGCCGGGGAATAGCTTGAAGCGTTGGTGGCAAGGGTGTGATGTGGGGATTTTCCGGTAGTGTTGCCTCGCGTTTGGGGCTACCAAATACAGTAAAGTTCGGTTTTATTGGTAGTATCTAGCTCAGATTAATGGTAGCCTCACAGGATGCAGGGCCGCTAAGCCCTACATCCATGGGGGTCTTAGATCTGTGGTCATCCTTGACCACTCTGAATTAAAAGCCAGAGGCTAGACACTCCCAAGGTCCCTCGAACCTTCTTGACTTATCGCTCGCCTTATCCGGCGTCTTCTCTGTCGCTTCTTGTCGTATTCCCTTGTCTTTACTCTTGCCAATTTCGTCTTCCAGTATGTCGACCATCACAATCCCTTTGCCCCTTCCATTCGATCCGACCAACCTTGTCCCGGCTGGCTCGTCCGCTGGCGACCGTTTCCACATCGCGCGAAACTATGCGACGTTCTACCGCAGCTGGCCTTGCGAGTTCGACCGTGTGGATTGCCCGGCATATCTTCTTTTCTTCAATGCGAACGAGGCGTGAGTAGCGCGCCAATAAGTCGATTTTAGCGCTGACGATCCGCGCTAGCATCCCGAACTGGACGCCTGCTGACCAGCGCTGCTTCCTCGAGGCTGATCTCACGCCTCTGGTTGACTCAAATCCGCCAGCTTTCGTGGAGCCCGAGCGTGCTGATAGGTATGTGCTTCTATGCAAGTTGCCGGGATTTGCGCTAAGATGCCGGGATCCACAGATCGGCCGGAAGGGTCCGTTTCGCGCAGGATCCTCCTCCCAGTTCCCATCGACCCTGGCGCTCGGGGCGCTCCCGTCAGGGGACACCCTTCTCATCAGATCGAGGACGACAACGTTCAGTGTCCAGTTCTGGGCGCGGTGGACCTTCTTCGGCGCGCAACCGGTCCAGCGGCCTCGGAACAGCCAGTCGCCCCGTTTCCATTGCGTCCTCTCGCACGAGCACGCCAGGTTCTCATACGCCTACCCGTCCCAACTCGAGCGACATTCCTCCTAGCTTAGAAGAGCTTCGTGGCGTCCCTTCTCTCAGCAGGTCGATGTCGGTAGAGTCTCAGTACAATGTGACTCCTCTGCCCGATAGTGGCAGCACCTCGTTCGTTCAACGTGCGCTATCCGCCTCGTACACCTCGGACATTCCTCCACCTCTCCAGCGCGTTGATTTGCTGGCTTCGGCGGGTCTTCAGGCTCCTGAGGAGAGTCCTCTTCGCCTCCTCACTAGATCGCTGGTCTCCTGGAAGAGGAGCCAACCCGCTGTCGCGCCGTCCGACCCAGCTGTCATTCTGGACCGCTTTCGCTTCTATGCAGAGGCGTTTCGCCCGGCGTCGACAGCAGGAGCTCGGCATTACTCGAGGGAGCTGATGTCGGTCCACGATCTGGCTGGCGCAAGTGCTTCGTTGGTGGGTCTCATGGTTCTTTTGATCCACGCCGAACCTGTCCTGGACGTCGAGAAGAGAAAGCCCACATCGTGGGACCTGTACGATTGGTCGCGCGACGTTTCCGTTGTTGTGGTACGCCTTCTTTTTCCTCTAGAGGCCCAGTCTCTCACGATGAGCTGAGCTTTTTCTTGCAGAGACTTGCCACACTCCTCGACCGAGTACCCGAGCTTCATGACCAGCTCAAGTCCCGCTTGGAGGATCTTCTCACGTCCTGGACCCGCGCCAATGGTCTCCGAACTTCTGGACGCTTCTTCGACCCTCAGGTGCCGGGTTTGTGGCGAGATCTTCCTGAGCTCGAGGACCGCACTCTTTCGGTTCATCTCGGCGATGTGCTGGAGCCATTCGAAGCGTTTGAAGATGCTCTCAACCTTTTGCGCGAGCGGCTAGCCAAACATCCTTCGGTGACGATGCATCCTGCTCATCCCTTTCATCCAGTCGCTCCTGCCCTTTAAATATTGAGTGCTTATCGTAGGGTCCTCGGAGGTCCCCTTGTTCGTAATTATCGTCTGTATTTCGTGGTTGTTTCGTCCTCGTCCTTCCTTCTCGCTGCTGTTCTTCTTTTCTCCTATTTATCTTCCTCTTCGTCGCTGTCCGCTGCTTCTTCTGCCTCGTCTTCGTCATCTAGTCGCGCGTCTTTATTGTATTGACGTTCCAATAGAGCCAGGCGCTCTCTGCCTTTGTCTAAGATGCGTGAGATATCGAAAGCTGGCAAAGTCGTGGGTAGTAAGGGACTACTCTGAACGCTGCGCAGTGTCGTGCTGCAATGGTGCCGTCGAGTTCTGCGAGAACATAAGAACCTCCTGCGTGATGTTTGATGACTACCATAGGTCCAAAGTATTTGTCGAGGACTTTGCGCCAGCCAATGTTCGTTTCTGCTGCAGTGTTCTTGACCATTACTAGTTCGCCTGGATCGAACTTCCAGTCGCGTATTTGGTGCGCAAATTTCTTCCTGAAGTCTTCTAGAGAAGAGTACCGGGCTGCGTAAACCTTTTCGCGCACTGTGGCGAGATCCTCTGCGCGTCTGTCGAGTGCGCGAGCCGGATGGCTATGAGGTCCTCGGTGCTCAATCCTGGTTCTATGCTCGGCGAAATGAACGTCGCTTCTGCTAGATCGAACGGTAGAACCGGCTCTACGCCATGCGCAATGTAGTATGGTGTGTAGCCATGTACTCGCGAGTGGGTGACCCGTTCGGCCCAGAAGACCAGGTGCGCCATGCGAGGCCATTTGCTGATGTCGTCGCCACAGAGTTTTACCAGTGCCTCGCGCACGCTGTAGTGTCGCGCTTCGATAGCTCGTTAGCTTGTTTGTTGTAGCCAGAGATCCGAATGTGGTAGATTTTGTACTTCTCTGCAAGCCAGTTGGCAGCTGCGATCCAAGGTGTGCCGTTATCAGTGACGATTTCTCCTATGAAGCCCCACCGACAGAGCACCTCCTCGAGCAGGAATCGACCGAGATTTTCGCCAGTTTCTTTTGCGAGAGTTCGGAATTCCGGCCAGGCCGAGAGGGAACACCTGACATGAGCGATGTAGCGCATTTTTCCACTATGAGGCATGAGCATTGAGTCGCCGTAAAGCTTCTGGAACAAGGTAGCGATACGCGAAACGCGCGGCGGAATTTTGATGTTCGTTTTCTGGCGTTCTTGACACGTCTGGCACGTTGCGCAGTACCATTGAATGTCTTCAGCGAGCCCTGGCCACCAGAAGCGGCTAGAGACGGTCGTGCGCGTCGGATATGCGCCTTTATGACCCAGTTCGTCGTGTGCTTCGACCAGAATCCTCAGACGCTTGCGCTGATCCAATATAACGACCTTCGGACTCCCACACTCGCCACGGCGCCAGAACTGTTCCGCGTGCACGAAGAACCATTTCGCGCGTTGCAAGAAGGTCGGGAGCTGGTCCTGCGGTACGTCCGGAGCTGTCATAGTCTTGAGGTACTGGAAAATATGCTCAGCGTCCACATCTCGAGCGAGTAGCTTGGCTGAGTGCGGTGGTAGAACCAGTATGTCGTCCTCTTCGAGTGTCTGGTTGGAAGTTTCAGCCGTGAGAAGAGGGAAATGTGGTGGCGCGTCGCGCAAGAATGTGCGTGCGACTTGCGCTAATTCGGGTTTTGCCGGTGACCCGCGCGATTCTTCGGAATTTGCCGGAGTGAGCGCGTTCTCGTGGCTGAGCAAGTCGAGGGGTCTCGCGTTATAACTGAGATTGAACCTTTCAGCAATAAGAACCTGTTTCTGTGTTGGTTGCGAGATGTGGTGAGTGAGCGTTTGTGCGAAGCTCCCTCTCCCCGGGGAAAAAAGAACGCGCCCCAGCGCGTGTCCATCCAACCCTCGATGTCTTCGAAATCCGGATATTTGATTCGGTATCCATCCGTTGTGCGAATCGGCGGCAGGGTGTGAGGTGTAAGGTTAAGCACAGGGTCCAAAAATGCACCAAGATGCTCGTCCAGCCAGTCCTCGGCATCGTCTTCTTCCTGTGGATCTGTTGGAGCAGCAGTTCGGCGCGATAGCCCATCCGCGGCGGTATGAAGTGTGGCAGACACATGGCGAATCTCGATTGGGAACAGGAGACAGCCTGCGACCCACCGATTGATCGTCGCATTTGGCACGACATCGGGTTGTTTAGCATCCCTTTCACGAACTGCGCGTCCGCTTCGACGACTAGCTTCGGCAGGCCATAGATCCACAGTCTTGTCGCGCGCAGAGCACGCCAGATACCAAATAATTTGAGCTTCAGGCTGAGAATATCGTGACTCGCGCTCGTTCCAATTTATCGAGTTGTAGCGTGCGGGGTAGCGCCTTCCATCCTCGCCCATCTGGATCAGTACGAAGCCAACCCCAATATATGACGAGTCCACAGCGAGAATGACCTCTCGGTCGCAGGTATAGTCGATTGGACGCAGGCACGGTGCTGTAGCAATTGCATTTTGAGCTGAATCATCGCGCGGTGGCAATCCTGGTCGAAATCAAAGGGCACATCGTTCCTGATTAAATTGGTGAGTGGCCGGGCGATTTTCGCGAAGTCTTTGACCCAAAGGCGCGACACGCCTGCGACTCCCAAGAAGCCACGGATATCGCTGACGTTCTCCGGCTGGTTCCAGTCGAGTACGCGCTGAACGCTGGACTGTTGAGGCAATCTCCCCTCGAACTGAACCTTGTAGCCAGTTACCACTGTCCAGGGACCAGCGATCTGCGCTTTCTTGCCGGATATCGACGCTCCCGAGTGGTCTAGACGCTGTAGAACACGATTGAGAACTTGCGCGTATTCCCAAATAAATCTGCGAATGCCGGTATTGCCTGAGACTGTCTCGTACTCGCCCTGTGGGTTTAGGTAGTACGATCGTGGTCCCAGCGCGAAAATGTCGTCTATGAACGAATTGACATGGTCTGGTGATTCGGGTGCCAATATGAAGGCGAGATTGTTGTGCTGTACTGAAACAGAGTTGGTCCATCCCATGGGTAGACTGACTAGTCGATACGACCAAGTGGCGTCTGGAACGTTGTATAGTCACGCGAGGCTGGATCGACCAATTGGAGGTCGTAGCTGGAGTACTGGTCCAGTGCACCTATGACAGTCCGTCCTGCGCAGCTTTCTGAGAAGTCATCAGGTGAGGGGAGAGTTCCTGCATCTCGAATGGTGATGGAGTTGAGTCGGCGCAAGTCGTGAACGATGCACAGCGACGCGCCGTCCTTCTTGACCACACAAAACCAGCCAGAGCGGTAGCTCGAGCTGGACGGCTCGTATACTGCCTGCCGCAATCTTGGACTTGAGTAGCTCTATGAGCTTGTCATGGATACCCGGTGGAATCGGTCGATACGCCTCCTCCCAAGGTATGTGGGGCACTACTGGGTATTTGATGGGGTCAAAGTATTCGGTTTTGAAGCGTCTACGCTCGGACTCCTCCCATGCGAAAACTGCTTGATGATGGTCCAATATAAATTGCATCAGCCTGATTTCTTGGGGCAGGAGCCAGCCATCTTTCTCAAGATCGAAGCCGGCCATGCGCTCCTCGTTCAGGTGCTCTGTGGTCGGTTTCCAGATCGGGGGCAATGTCGGGAGTTCCGGTAGAGAGTCCATGCAGTCGGTAGGACACCGCCTTACCACACGAAATGCTTCAGGCAGCGCCTCGGAGATAGGTTTGACACGCTCTGCGACCGGTTTGTACTGTTTCTTTGGACGCTTCGTTTTAGGCTTGGGACCTTTGGGTACTATACTGTCTTCGTCCAACGTCCTAGGAGGCTCGAGAGGCGGCTCAGCAACTTCTGAAGAAAGCACCGACTGTTCCTTGGACTTGTAGTCCAAGTACATCGCGCGCAACTGTCGTTTGCAAGGTGGTGGTACTGTCAGGTCGGATTGGACGTAAAAAGTGAGCTCAGCACCGTCTTGTACGCCTAGCGTCGTGATTTCTGAAGGTTCCAGGTGGAGGACCTCCTCCTGCTCCATTGCGCCAGCTCTGGAGTAGGGGAGTTGTCCTATTTCGTGTTCTGTAGTCTGCTGTAGTTGAGAAGATCTCGCTGAATTGTGTCCTGGTGCTGTGGTAAAAGATGAAAGCTGCTGCTGAGA
Organism: Auriculariales sp. MPI-PUGE-AT-0066; assembly: GCA_020744175.1. Taxonomy (NCBI): domain Eukaryota; kingdom Fungi; phylum Basidiomycota; class Agaricomycetes; order Auriculariales; species Auriculariales sp. MPI-PUGE-AT-0066. The sequence goes on from JAGTJP010000379.1 coordinate 15,851, forward strand.
CTGTTGCTGAGCAATGCTGTAGACGAGTTCCTTGGAGGGGAACCTGGTATTCTTGGTTCCAAGGTCCGTCTCACGCATCGCACGAGTAGAGTAAGGTTTCAAATGCGTCATATTGGCGTCTGCGAGAGATACATCCAGGCACATCGAACTTCCTTCGTTTTCTGGGTTTTTCTCGAAGTATTCCGTCAATGGTGTCCGTCGCGCGTAAAGGTCATAAGAGAGAAGGTCGTAAGTCATATCTTCGTAAGTCGGCGTATCCGCGGGGGCCTTTAGAGACGAAACCGGAGCTGTGGGAAAGGTTGGTGCTGGCGGCTCGGTCGCGCGAGTGGCGGTCGAGTCCAAGCTTTCCCAACTCAGTTTTCCGAAGAAAGCATGAGCGCGCGGCCAAAGAGCAGAGGCGCGAGGCGGGAGCGCGAGCGCGTTGGTATTTCTACCGTGCCGTCCGAGTTGGGGTCGTGTAGCGCGACAGTTGAGCCTCCATCCGAGTCGTGGCGCTCAATCGCATGGGCTAGGGCGAAAAACGGCTTTCCGAGCAGCAGATCGAACTGGAGGATCTTCAGTTATATGCAGCTGAACGAAGAACTTCATGCCTCCTATGAAGATTGGGAGGTTGGCAAGCATTCCGAGGGTTTGGTTCCTCGAGCCATTGCCGATTCGAGTGTTATCTTGGTGTTCAGCTCAATTGGATACTCGATCTCCCTGCCAGAGACGCTTAGAAATGACTGCAAATCGAAGCTCCTGTATTGAGAAGACCCTCCACACCAACGTCGCCCATCTTGCAGGTAATGTAGCGAATGGGCATGGCTTTGTCTCCCGCGATCAGCGTGTTTGGTGGGACTCCACCCTCGATTTCGTAACGGTACATCCTTTCTTTGCGCTCTCCGACTTCTACAAGGTTCGTAGTGTTGCCTGTGCCAATATCGATGCGTCTAGGCGTAGTAGCGATGCGCCAGTACTTCTGAAGCTCAGGACTCGCGCTAAGCAGTTCTCTGAAAGTCAGAGTGACCGGCCCATCAAGGGTTTTATTTGCCAGCCCTTGGACGAAGTCCTCCCCGACGCTCGGTGGCTGAAGACGAAATCGAGGTTTATGCGCGACCGCAGCGCTAGCCGGGATGATGCGCCGGGTGCCAGCAACCTCGATGTGCGGTTCTTCTGGCACAGGGCGGCGTGGCAAAATCGGTTTTTCTTTCACAGCAGGCGCCTCGGTTTCCTTGCACTGTGGTAAAGGTGTAGCTGGACGAGGTTCCTCCAGCGACTTCTCAGGTGCTTTGGCGTGGCTTCAGAGCCCAGATCTGGTCCCGCGCGCCTCCTCATTCGAGTACGCCGACTTCAGCTGTGCCATTGAGATGGTGTTGTCCAGCACGAAGCTGCGCCAGTGACTCTCGGTGTTGTCGGCGGTCATAAACGCCGCGGTACTTTGTGGCAAAGTTTTGTCCTCAAAGTATTCGTCCTGAACGCCGTACCAGTGCGCGCTTTCGGTTGTCAAAGGCTTGCCGCACTGCGCATGAAGTTCCTCATACAGGCGCGGGTTGGCAGCGACCCAATCGTCAATGTAAGGCTTCATCGGTGCGTTGAGAGGACGGTTGATGCGAGAGCCATCCGGATGAACAACGTGGTTGCACGAGTCACACTTGCACTTCCCGTCCGCCTCGTCTTGGCGCAAGGCTGCGCATTCGGGCATGCGATGCGCGCCCGAGCAGTAGTAGCAGTCTATGGTGGCCGCTGCTCCTCGCGTGGTCTGCGTAGTGGTCGTACTGGTTGTGGCAACGTTCTTGCGCTCGCTAGAGCTGGCTTTCGAGGGACTTCACGCGCGCGAGCAGTGTGGCCAATTCATCTTCTTTCTTGACCGAAATCCTGGTCGAAGTTGTTGTGGCAACTTCTGGCGAGGCGAGCCATCCGCTACCCGAAGAGCTCGCCGTCTGTTGAAAAACCAGGCTACACCGGTCTGGGTGCTGCGTTTCTCGAAGATTGCCTCAGCTGCTGCAGTCACAGTGTCGATGTTGAACTTGTATGAGGCGTCTGCGACCTCCTTGAAGCTCAGCGAGAGCGCCAGGTTGTTGCCAGCAACTGTAGCAGGATCTGGTAATAGTTTGTGGCAACATCTGTCGACGCGATGAGGTTCTGGGCCGTGAGACGGTCGGAGTAGCGTGTGAATTCGTGGCAAACTTCCAAGCTCGTCCTTGCCGTTGATGGCGCGCGACTTAGACTTTGAGACGAACTCGTTGTAGTCGGACCTCTTGTACAGCACGGTGCATTTCGCATCAGGGTAGTCCTTGTACAGGCGGGCGATGAGCACATCCCACCCATTTAGGGCTTTGTCGAATTTGGCAGGGTCTGCTTTGTACTGCGAGAACTGGCGAATGTCCGTCGAAACCTCATTGTTGCAATAATTAGGAAGGCGTAGCGCACGCTGGTAGTTGTCGAGAGTAGCTTTGTCCATGAGCGCTTTGAGATTCTCGATAAAAGCGGTGAGCATTGGCCCTTCGCCTTTGAAATGCGGTGCCGACTTGTCCGTCGGCTTGGCATGGTTGTACTCATGGCTGGAGTCGGTTTCTGAGTTGGTAGAGGAAGTTCCAGGGTAGGTGGATGCGACTGCGGAGCGGAACACGGAGGGGGACTGCGGAAGCGGAACACCGGAGGGGGACTGCTCAGGAGTGTGGAAAGGATTTGGTGTGAGAGGAGATCGAGGCGAGGCAGGTGGTAGCGCAGACGCGAGAGGTGGGTTTTGAAGAAGTTGGGAGACTTCTCTCGTCTTGCGACTCGGAACGGCGGCTGGTATCGACCTGGAGACCGGAGGAGGACGCGACCTTGTGAGCTTTGCGTTCGCCTCTACAAGGGGTGCGAAAGACGGACGGTTGATAAACGAGGGTTTGGGCAGAGCAGCGAGCTCACGTCGTTCCTTCGGGGTGAGATTGGTCGGTAGTACCTCTATGGAGAGGCGGATGGGTTTGGCGGTGGTGGTACCGTTGGCGGCACTACCACTGCTGCGAGCAGGGAGATCGCGCGAGACTTGCGCGGGTCGTTTCTCTTGTTCAGAGCGAGGCGCCAGAACGGTG
>JAGTJP010000038.1:0-280236 GCA_020744175.1 Auriculariales sp. MPI-PUGE-AT-0066
GAGTTGAGTCATGCGAGGGTAGAAGTCGCTATTCATCGGTCGTGTAGCTTTGCAAAACACGGCGGGCACTAGATTAATAACGGTCAGTCGCAATCAGAGAGGTTAATCAACACGTACTCCAGAAGGGCAAGCGCAAGTCAACTTCTTATCAGGATATGAGTGGTAGTCACCAAAGCGCTTGACTTGCTCTGGAGCATAGAATTGTTCTCAGCTTCGTGTTAGGAGCGCGAGTTGACGATATACCAACAACTGGATGTGGCAATCGTTTACGAAACGCGAAAGCAGTCTTGGAATGACTTCTTTCGCTGCAAGCACAAGGTCAGCTTGTCCAAAATCGAGCAAAACTCGATGAGATCGGGATGGCGCCAAGCTTTGGAATCTGCTGGTATGCATCGTTAGGGCCGTCGTCATCGGAGCTTTGCGAGAAGCCCCGATGTGGTCCAGGATAGCGATCCAAAGCTGCCGCTTCATGCGAACGGCAACTTTCTTGCGGTGTTTGAGCAGCTGAAATATCTCATAAGGCAACGGATGAGCAAATGGGTCCAGAGCTCACGGTGTCACGACGGTGGTTGGCGTTATGTAGCAGACGTGCTTGATCGAGCATCTTGTGATACGCATCCTTATGTTGCGCAGAAGCCACGGCAATTGCTCTGGCGTTGTGCTGGTCTTCCAGACCTTGGCGAATGTGCGAAAGGAGACGGTCATCTGGTCAGATACCGTTTGTAGGTCAGTGGTTTTGAAGCGCGACCAGCCGGTGTTCAAGCAGCTCCTTAAAGTCAGGATTCTTGAACAGCGCCTCCGCAATGATGTCGGCAGCGGCGCGATTATACGGATGGCGAGGAGTCTGCGTCAAGCCATTGTGAGGGCGTCCGGATTGGGCTGCACATTATCGCATATGAGGGGCGAGGAGGCAATTCGCTATACATTGTGGTATTTCCCTTCGTCTTGCGCTCAATACCCATACAGATGCATGCCTGCTGGCGGATGGCTTCCTGCGCATGGGAGAAAGCATGAGTAGTGACCAGGTAACATTCAAGCCTCAGCGCACCTGGACGCCAGTGTGTGTCGATCATGCTGCTTGCGTGCGCCTTCGGCCTTCAAACGCAACTCTTTGATACGACGGATAACTTCGCCAAGGTCCTCCTCTCCTGAATCGAGGAAAAATGAAGGCGGGAATTTATCAGTCGTCTGTCACCGTGATGGAACGGGCTAGTCTCACATCGTCACTACTCTCAGTGGATGCGTCGGTGTCAGCGTCTTCCATGAGAGCATCCTCGTCAGCGTCCGAGTTAAGCGTGGCAGTTTCATGGGGACGCTCTTGAGGAATATGAGGAGACGCCACGGTTGGATCAAGCGGAGTTGGCAAGCTCGGAGTAGCAGTCGCAGCTGAAGCAGTGCCACGAATAGCAAAGCGGGGAGCGAGGGGGACGAATACCGATGAGACCAGGGAATTCGGCCATGCTTGTAGCGAGTTAGCGTCGAATGTGGAAGTGCAGACTTTATAGGCGACAAAGGTCGAGATTGTGGCATCCGAGATTCGATAAACGGATGAAACAATGGCGCAGACGCGGTATTGAATTCTGTCGGAACCAGGAATACGACGATGCAAGCCTGCAACAAAAGTTTGCGATTTATTGTCATGGCAGCTTACAAAGCGAAGTCGACGGTTATTATTGTGACCTATGGTAGCGTCGGGTGCGTCACGACCGGCTCGAGAGTTGCGGCATGGGCTGCAACATGTGAACAGGATTCGGTAACACGCGGCGATTCGCCTCGAAATACTCGGCGAATCTCGTCATTTTCGCGACGCGATGATCAATGACGAGGCAAGGCGGCTCGGGCTCCCTACGGCTGCCGATTCAGGCAGATGTCAGGGTGCAGATGTCAGTTTCAGGTGCAGCTTGTTGGCGTCGGGTCGGATCTGCGGTGCATGCCGATGTAAAGTGCTGATTCTGCTGATATCCTGATACCCCCTGTCTGTGCGTGTGGTTTCCAAATCATACGATTGGATTTTATCACAATATCATTTTCACGGCATACTATACAAAGGGAGCCACATCTAGCGCCATCAGGAAAACGTGTCATCGCTCATGCGGCTAAGGAGCGGTGATGAGCGGTGATAGCGGTCAAAGCAGAACCCTCGAGGTACCGCCTCTACTCGCTTTTTGACCGCTTTTGACCGCTTATGACCGCCCACAAGCGCTCTAACGCAAGGTACCCAACTTGCCACGTTTTCTGATGGCATCGCGACCTCACTAGACCGCTTCAACTTGTAGAAAATTCCGAAGATGGTCAATCGGCTAGGCATACTCCCGCAGCCACGGGTCTTCTATGTCCAATATACGAGCAAATGAAAGCATGGGCTGTAATGAATATCTTTCCAACAAGTAAAAGCAATGCGGACGTTGTCACGGACGAACTTCACATCCTCGTGCAGAAGGGCATTGCTCACCCCTGTGACGAGCGTCGCGCCGGCCAGACTGGATGCCTGATTAAATACCATCACGACCCTGCGCTGACCTGGTGCTGCACTCGTTAGGGTTGCGTGTACATCGCGCCATATTGAAGGTGCAGCGCATCATCATCGTCACCTCGACATAAATTGAGTTCGCGGACTGTTCATCTGCACGCGTGCTGGTAGATTGTCGTTTGAAGCTAGCTCCCTGTAGTGCACCGCAATCAATACTTTTGCCATGGGCAGCTCAGCCGTAGTTCCGGGGAAATTATTGTCGAAGAGTTCCAAGTCTTCCTTGATCGCCTGGTTTCGGGGGAGCGTCCATATGCGAGATTTGCCACCTGGGCGTCGCTCAAATCCGTCGAAGGCTTCAAAGAACTCGCACACGGGCAGTGGGTTTGTGCGGGGGTGGATAATATGAGAGATGGTGCTTATGCAATGAGCATTAGTGGCTCGCACTCCGGCCCGACGGAGTGTCGTTAAATCCACTTCATGATTGACCGTGATAAACGGGATTGTCCACACGTCGACAGTGTCACTGAGGAGTTCAGGATACCTGGCAGCGCTAGCGTTGATTTCGTGGCTTCAAAGTCACTGCACAGCAAAAAAACAAGATGGTGAATGAATTGACGAGGCGCCGCTGTAGGGTGACACAGGCACCACGACAAAAAGGCAAGACTGTAGCTATTGTAGCGTCGACCATCCCACCAACAGCCGCCTGGTGGGATTCAGGGACGTTGATCACAATAACGCGGTAAATGAGGGGGCAGAATCATTTGTCGCGTCGACCGAGAGACTAATTGTAAGCGTACAGCTGTCCTGAGATCGACATCCTGGTGATGAGAACCAACACCTCAAAAATGAGCCACAAGACCTCCGAGGGAAGTATTGTGAGTGCTGCGGACGGTTTGTCGGTGAAGCGAGCATTTCGTCAAGGCCACGTCGTGATTCGGCAACCTCCGGCTGGAGGAAACGCATTCTGGTCCTTCGGCGACGGCTAAGCTTCGGCATGGACTTATTGGGCTTCTGTTTCCCGGTCGTGAGACGCGCTTTGTCTTCCATCACCACCTGACGAAAGAACCACCACGCCAGTGCAGGCCACAATACGCGACGCTTGCGTTGATCATGGCGTACTGCGTGACCCGGCAGCTTCAAACATCCAGAGGCTACATAAGCAGGTGAGCGTCAGCATGTCTGCTATCGCCTCTACAGACTCATGGGTCGATCCGGTCGTGACAACCGTGACTCGCCTCCAAGACGCTCTCCGCGTCTCTGTAAGGGAGAAAAGCCGGTACACATACTTTCCACTGATATAGAAAGATATGCTAGCAGGTTTTAAACTTATAGGCGGTTCACGGTGCTCGTACATTGGTTGAGGCGTCTATCGATGCGACCCATGGTCCAGATACTACCAGCCCTACGCATTGCCACAAAGAAATCATTATCGCTGGCCTTGAGGTACGTGTTTTGTGTATCGGCATCAAAACGGCTGAGCTGATGGTGTTCTGGAGTCGCATATCGCCCTACTCGAGTCGACGATCCAGATCCAGGCGGCTGAGCGTCAGGCCATCGAAGAGGCAAGCTCGTATTCTCGCATGATGGTACTAAAGCTCATAGCTGCGTAGACTCATAGCCAATGCCCAGTTTGCCGCGAAGCGATGCTTCGACCTTTCACGTCAGTCGACGACAATGTTGATGCCATTTTCCGCCTGACAGTTTTACAGACTCTCTAACTGCGGTATAGTCAGCTAATATTTCAATGATCTCCTACTCACGCTGGATCTTATAGGCCATAGTCTCTGCGATAGCTGCCTCAAGTTGCTCTGGAGATGAAATTACTCTCTGCCCAATCTGCCGTACAAGAATTTCACGTCGCCGGTAGCTGCTTACGGCCTCCAAGAGGTCATCAGGTCCCTCCTCAATCTACAACCCGAGTCTGTGAGAACCTTTGCTCGCTGGGAGCCCGCGGGAGATGCTTGGTGGCTCAATCGCTGCAACCACTACGAGGCAGGCGCACGGTCAGACCAGCGGCAGCCACCAGCCAGCACCCGCCCCTCAGCTGCAGGAAGGAACTGCAAGGCAGCCGCGTGTTGCACGGCGTGTGGTCAATGGGGCCGGCACCACAGCGCCAGCTGGACATGCCGTGGACAATGAAATTTGCTCCCTACTTGAGTGAATACTTCCGCATAGAGCCAACATATAAACTGTGTTTTCCGACGATCTCATTGTTGTTGCACAATCATGTGATTCCAGCGAATCCAGCGAATCAATTGAATCTAACAGCACCCCGGGAATACCGCACCGAGTGTGTCGCGTGTATTACCAGTCGGAAATATCCCGGAAATATTCGGTCGTGTGTCTCTGGGGTGCGACCGAGCTGAGACACTCTGGAAATACTTGCCGAATGGTTCTGAGATATTCCCAACAATTGCTACTCAAGGAACTCCAGGGCGAGGGATACTCATGAGGCACTCATTGAGTAGTTCTAATGTATTCACAACCCATGTATTTCAGTAGTGCAACTCGTAAAATATACTCATGAGACATTGCATCCGATATTGCCTAAGTATTATTATCAAAGAATACTCATGCGACACTCATTACGTATTACAGGGGTATCACTTTTCAGAATATACCTCATAACCACCCCAACCAGTACTCCAGGAGTACCTCAGGGGTGCTCCGATCGGTTGCACCGTGCGAAATACCCCCTAAGGTGCTCGGCGTATGTCGGACCGGAACATTGGACGGCCGTCGTCGTGCCGCTACCCGGCTCAGCTCTAATGGGACGGCCGACGACATGCAGCGACCCGCCTGCCGGCCATTGTCTCGCCCTGCGATCATTTTCGCAGTGTGATAATGACGTCATGCGGGTGGGACAGAGATGAGGCAGGAGGTGAGTCGTTGAAGCGGGCACCGTCAGCAGCCTTGGGGTGCGCTGGGGGCAGGGCGGGCGACTCAGAAGTGCTCGCTGTTGGTGGTCGTTTGGTCACGGCAGCGCCCCAGGGCAGGACTTTTCGGTCGTTACCAGATGTTGCCGTTCCGCCTCTTGGTCTTCGCAAGCCGTGCCGCTCACCACGACGGTGTTCTTCCACGCCGGAGCGCAACAAAATATTTGATTGAGGAACACGCACGCAGTGGAAATAGAGATTGCGCGCATGCCAGCCACAGACTTGTACCCGACATATCTAGCGCAGACAGCTCGCTCTATCTTGGTCAAGCCACCCATCAAAGTGACTGTCAATTCTTTCATCCGACGTGCGCAGTCTGTCGCACTCGACCACAATATTTCGTGGGTCAAGATAAAGTGCCTTCCTGAACTCAAGTCGTCCAATCTGGGCGTAACGACAGGCGAACAAGAAACCGTTATACCGATCAACGCTATTAGCAAAAAAGTGCAGGAACTGTCCGGCAAATGGCCGTTGATCCACTGGGGTAGTTTTGGTCCAGGATCGGCTCCAGGCGGTGACTTCAAGAAGTCCAAGATCCTGCCCGACTATCGCGCCAGCGTGGTCCTAAATAATGCCAATACAACCGGTACAACTCCTTGGCAGGAGCTGGTGTCGACAGGAGAGTATGAATCGGTGGGCAGCTCGGACAATGGTCAGTCACAGATGCTGCACTACCTTCTCGAACACCTGCGCTACCGCCCGGAGCTACGCGAGGGATTCGCGATTCTCAGGCTCAAATCCGGGTCTCTGCGTTTCGCCTCAGCAAATGCGTGCAGCATATTCGTAACGACCGACTGTACCGCCCGCACGTTTGCAGACGCATTGATTGCCTATGTCGTTCTAGTATACGACGCTCTCCACCGCCGAAATTCAACAATTGAATTGATCCACCGTCCCACTCCGATCGTCTCGACCGTCCCACTCCAATCATCTCGATCGTCCCGCTACAACCGTCGCAACCATCTCACTCCAACCATCTCGACCGCCCCTCCCGCCCCCACCAATCCTCGGTATAGTCTCCAACCACCTGCATCAATCTCCGGTACGAGCTCCACATACACTTTGACGCGACGGTCGCTCGTCACCGGCCGGGCCGCGGAACCTTTGGAGGGTCCATTCCGACGGTCAGTATTTCTGTAAACTATCGTGGCAGGACGCCAACAAGGACTCGCGTCGCTCTGAGCGGTTTTTCTATAAGGCTGCTCATGCTGGGGATGACAAACTTCCCGGTCTCGCGCGCATGGAACATGCTTGGATGGACGACACCCCATATTCCTCAGTCCCCGATAACCCTTACAATTCCGAAGAGTCGCGTCGACAGCGCTGTCTCGAGGTTACTGTCCTGTCTTGCGTAGGCAAGGATATCACGTTTTGCAAGGATGTTCGACAGAGTCTCGTGGTAATGCACGACACTATCGACGGTAGGCATACCTTTTACGCGCGGCGTGATCATGTTTATGACCAATTGTAACGCAGTTTCGAGAAGATTGGCCCTCAAGCATTTGATGCACCGGGACTTTTCGGCAGGCAACGTGCTCTGCGACCCAGTGTACAAAGACGGGAAACAGCCAACCAGTCCCACGTGTGCAGAAGCCGTCACCGATACAGAGAAGTAAGAATGTGGTGCAAGTCTAACAAAACCCCGGTATTGATGCCATGTTCATCCAGCCCCTCGCCTCAATGTCTGGTAATCGATCTGGATCACGCCAAACTTGTACACGGCGGAAGCGAGGATCCAGCAAATTTCGAAGTCACGGGTGCGAGGCAACTCTAAACCTTTTGGTTCGACTTACCTACGATGTACAGGTACACCATTGTATATGTCGTCGGAGCTGCTCTCGGATGCTGAGAAAATAGCCTGGACAAGGAGAAGATCCCAAGCGTACGAAAGCTCCTCCCACACTATCCCCCGATACTCTCGGACCGCTTTGAACAAATGTTCCCCGACTACAAGACATTTGACGACCTTCAAACCGCGTTACAGGGCGTACTCGATGAGACCGCGAAGTTGTTTGAGCACGAGGACTACGTCAAGAGGGGAAATTTGCCTGCCCATCCATACTCCCCGGCATGATCTAAGAGTATATTTTGGGGTAAGCACTCTATTCGAGCCCCTATATCCCAACTGACGGTTGCAACCATAGTCTTCAGTATCTTCTTCGCCAGCGCATTACCGAAGGATCTTGCAAAGGTGCCGCAGGAGAAATTTGATAAGTTCATGATCGCGATGCATGAAAACGACATAAGGGAAAAGAGGGTCCAGTCTGTCCCGGATATCAAGAAGGTCCTGCATCCTCAACTGGAAGCGCTCGCCCCGCTTCTTTCCAAGATCTCGTCTCTTCTCTTCCACATACCCTGGTGCCGTCTACCGGTCGGGCCTGCTACTCTGGCACACGACTTGGTCCGTTGCATGCTTCTCACCTTTATCTACGACGACGAGCGCAACTCAAAGATTCTGGGAACTGAGCTTGCGGTGGGCGTCGCGCGGGAGCTACGTCCACCCGCCCCTATATTCAGAAGCAAGACCGGTACAACCTTAAAGCGCGCGCGTGATGCTGGCGACCAACCACTTCCACCTAAGAAGAAAGTCAAGCGCGCGCGTGATGCTGGCGACCAACCACTTCCACCTAAGAAGAAAGTCAAGCGCGCGCGTGATGCTGGCGACCAACCACTTCCACCTAAGGAGAAAGTCAAGCGCGCGAAGAGGAAACCAAAGAGGGGATAGTATAGGGGCATGCAATGTGAACTACAAGCGTCCCAAAGAAGCGCAATAATAGTAACAACTCATTAGCTCCCACTCCACGAACGCGTCGCGTCGAAGCCGGGAGGGTGAGTCTTCTTATCCTGATAAGCGCTGCGCGGCGTCGTAGAATCTCCTACGACCATTGGCAGAAACGCCTTTGCGCTGGCCGGAGGCGACCGCGAGATGTCGACAATCGCGTTGTCGAACGACATCGATCGTGCAACATAGCTTGCCGGCGCAGCAACCTTGAAGTTGGTACTGCCGGTGATAGTGCCTTGACGTGTGCGAGAGGACGTAAAAGTCGATGCAGCAGAATCTTGCCCGAAGATGCAGTTGTTGTTGAGGGTAAGGAATGTGACTAGTGTTGAATAGATTCCCTAGAGAGACTGTGAGTCTGAGCGAGGTAAAATAATCGGAGAATATACGACGAGCTGCTGGAATGCGCTTTGAAGCAGGTTCATAGCGAACACACGCGACCTAGGCGAATCATGAGCGGTGATAACTATAACGAAGCAACTCCTACATACCCAAAGAAGAACGACTGTGCGGAGAATTGCCAGAACAATAGAGAAACGAGAGGAATCTACAGCAGCTTAGGAGCCACCCGATACTGGTACTGCACTTACCCAAAGAATGCAGAATACGGCATTGGACACAGACAGGATATTTACTATGGCATTCCTGCGAATGCCCGATTTGTGCAGCATGTGTTGATGACTCCTGCAATAAAACGCCACTTAATCAGTGTCAGTCATGCACGTGAGCGGAGATGCTTACCACGCGATACGACCAAGCTGCACGGTTGAGAAGAGATTCAGGAACAAAGTGATAGTCCATGCAGCCTGTTGGCCGTTTAATACTATCTCAGTGCAGTGAGGAGTTTCTGGGAACGGATAGCCATCGGCGGCGCGCAGCATGCAGGTAATCGAGGCAAGTCCGAGCCCTATACGAGGCTGTCAGCACACGTTAACTGCGCAGAGATGCACACGCACCGAAGCTTGCCAGCAGCGCTGCTCCTTGAACTGCGACGATCCAGAACTTGCGCTGGTAGAGCACAATCACTCGCCAATGGAGGCAGATTGAGTGGCGCGGCAGAGGACGTGGCCCTCGAGCCTCTCGAGCCTGGCAAAGGCACATTGCCCTGTGCACCAGACAGCGCGTGCACGACGCCCGGCCACATATCGACTGTCACCCAGATATGATGAAACGAACGGCGCACGGTGCGCAGTACGGGCGTCACAGGAGGCCAGTACGACGCCCACGCTGGATGCCGCTCGGAGCGCAGAGGCGAATCCACGGGGATGTGTACGGAGAAGCTGCGGCCACAGAACTGACTTTCGCGCAACTCAATCAGCGCATTGTTCTGGTCACCACGCACGCTGAGATGGGTAGGCATCGACACACTACGCAGGACAGCATTTAACAACAGCCCGAGACGCCCATCCGGCCATGCGACACGGAAATATATCATCTGCAGCAGTTGTAGGTTTAGCCTCTCGAGGATATGCAATGCTGCAGAGCTTTCGACGCAGTCGAGCGTGAGCGTCTTTAGCTCAGGAACGGACCACTTCGCATGCAGTTGCAGCTCCGTGTCGCGGTCCGGGCCTTCAGCAAAGGAGCAGTCCCGTATGGCTATCGATCGGATGCTGCGCGACTGAAACAATGCACACAGATGCTTCGCTGAGAGCTCCTTCCCGGCTGTGCCACAACTCAGACGAATCTCTTCCAGGTTGGTGACCTTTGACAATAAGAAATGGTGTGCGCCATCGGGAAGCACATTCTCGAGCTGCAAAGTACGCAGTTTCGGCGTATTTTGAGCGAACGAATAAGAACCCCGGAGGCCGTCGGATCGACATAATGCAGGCCGAGTCGTTCCAGACGCAAAGCAGGGGTGTAGTACCCTAGCGTTTCCGGGCATGGCAAGGCAGAGTCCGCGGTCGGAGATTTCACGGTTCCGCGCTTTGCCTCCTGATTGACCGGGCACACTTACCGGCATTTGCCTTGTTACATTGAAGAAAACGGGGTCTCGGGCCCGAGCGGGCTGGACAGGCGACTGGCGACTGTCGCACGCGCTCTCGCATTAAATCTGAGGATGAATTTCGACCATATACGCTAAATATCAGCAGTAGTAGTAGAACGAAAATAAGGAAAATTGAATGAAGGCTAGAGATAAGCTGCTCCAGTGTATACTACATCGTACTAGCTATGTGATGGTATTTCTACCGTTTTATGCCGCTCAGGGGTAAGATCTGCGAGGGAACAGAAATGAGTGAGAAGTCGGCCTCGGGACCGGCGTCCCAGAGTCGTATATTCATTCTTGTGCAACCTTATCTCCTTGCTTACAACAATTCTGCGCAATGGAACAGTGTTCGGGTTATGTTTTAAGGGCGTTGAAGGCACCATTAGCATTGGGTGTCGTTTGCGAGTTGTAGTGCATTCAACTGCTTGATTTCCGGCCCCGATTTGACATCCCCCACTCCAAAGGGGCCATATTATCTCATATTCCCACGTTATAAATTTGCTGGCTTCGTCCAGGCGTTATCCACGCGAGCGTATCGCTCGGGACTACCGGTCCCCGACGCCGACTTCTCTCATCTCTGTTCCCTCGCAGATCTTACCCCTGAGCGGCATAAAACGGTAGAAATACCATCACATAGCTAGTACGATGTAGTATACACTGGAGCAGCTTATCTCTAGCCTTCATTCAATTTTCCTTATTTTCGTTCTACTACCACTGCTGATATTTAGCGTATATGGTCGAAATTCATCCTCAGATTTAATGCGAGAGCACGTGCGACAGTCGCCAGTCGCCTGTCTAGCCCGCTCGAGCCGAGACCCCGTTTCTTCAAAACAATTCCACAACGCGTTGTTGTAACAAGGCAAATGCCGGTAGGTGTGCCCGGTCAATGGTGATCAGGAGGCAAAGCGCGGAACCGTGAAATCTCCGACACGGGACTCTGCCTTGCGATGCCCGGAAACGCTAGGGCAGCTATGTTGTGCATGCTGGTGCTGACTTTATCATGATGATGGCTGGACCTGGCCATTCAAATACAGAAGCGGACCGCAACTTCCAGGCTGCTTAACGCCTCTTTGAGATGGTCTTTCACTGGCAAGTCGTAGCCGCCAGCGCGCTGCAGGCGCTGCCTGCTCTTGCTTGTATGTTAGCAGTCCCAATGAACGATACTACCTGACACGATGAACTGCAGTTGGCTCTTGGAATGACTTCGACGCGTTGCCAGTTTTTCAACGGGATTCCTTCCTCAGCGAAAGAGCCGACTGCCGCGTTCTATCTGTAGTCTCCGGCGACGGATGTGCCTCCCTTGCCCAGAAATGTGGCATCTCCGGTGCAGATTTCACCAAGTTCAACCCAACTCTTGACTGCTCGAAACTCGCGGTTGACGATGTAAGGAAGAACTGTTGCTCGTGCTGACAGTTTCTGATCTCGCTAATAGTGGGTTTGTTGTTCGTCCGGCACGCTGCCCTCAAAGTGAGCAGCTTCATTAGCAGCTTTCATTGTCTGACTTTTGTGCGACAGACGGCCGAGCCAGAACCCAGATGGATCTTGCTTCTCTGTAGACGTGGTCGACGGGTCATTCTGCGGCCAGTGGATCACCAAATACGCAGTGACCGAGGCCGAGATAAACACTTGGAACAGCCAGACATGGAGGTGGACGGGCTGTGGAGGAATCCAACCGGGCATGAAGGTCTGCATGAGTACCGGCACACCGCCACTGCCAGCACAGAACACCAGCATTCCCTGCGGTCTGGAAGCCATCCCACGGAACAAGGAGTGCCCTTTGAACGCATGCTGCGGAAAGTGCGTACCACTATAGCTGCCCGCCTATGAGATTGTGTTGACCAAAACATTACCAGATGGGGTTTCTGTTCGTTTGCTGTTGCCACCACGGTTCTTGCTCTGCTCACGTATCAACCTCGCAGGTGGCCTGACGGATGATTTCTGCGAGACCAAAGCTGGAGCGGCCCCAGGAACCGTATGTCAGTCGCACTGCGAGAAGATCAGCAGCTACGACAACGTTGGTGTGTCCGCTGGAGGTATGCTGGCTCGATCGGAAATTTCACAGTGCATCAATTCATAATGTTGCATAGGGAACTACCGTCGCAACATTATTGGCTACTATTCCAACTGGTCTGCCGGTAGGAAGTGCAATGGCGCCCCGGACAGCGTTCTACCCGCCGTGCGCCCGTCCAACATCAACCCGATGGCGTGAGTCGATACAGTCGTCGCTCAGTCAAATCTGCTTACCCTGCACCAGTTACACGCATCTTGTCTACTCTTTCGCCAGCGTTGATCTGAACGGTCGACTGATCGAAACCGATTCGAATGACGGCGTGCTTATCAAGGAGCTGCAAGCTCTGAAGCAGAAGAACCCGAACCTCAAAACAATGTGGGCCGTCGGAGGATGGGCCTTCAACGTGAGCACGATCTGACCGCTGTACGATATGTATTAAACGCAGCTCAGGATCCCCCCACGCAAGAATACTTCTCGCTCAATGTCAGAACCCAGGCGTCGCGCGCCAGATTCATCCAAAACATCTTCAGTCAGCTCGCGCAGTATGGATTTGACGGCATCGACATCGTGCGTGTACTCTTTTTTCGCCGCTCTCAAAGCTTTCTCATCTCGGCTATAGGACTGGGAGTATCCTGGCGTCGAGCGTGGCGGTATCGAAGCGGATGGGCAGAACTTCCTCGCATTTCTGAAGGAGCTTCAAGCCGCGATGAGCAGCTCCGGACGGCGTCTTGAAGTCTCATTCACCGCTCCAGCATCATTCTGGTATTTGCAGCAATTCCCAATCAAAGAGATGCAGGACTACACGAGCTGGATTAACCTCATGACATATGTCCGTAAAGTTGGCTTGATTTTGTATGTGGACTGACACTCGTCCAGGATATCCACGGCTCGTGGGACATCAAGTTTGGCACTGGCGTTCTTCCTCACACCGCGATTCCCGAAGTCAGCGCTGCCGTAAACATGTTGCTCAAGGCGGGTGTGCGCATCACCAAGATCAATCTCGGGTACGGACTTGGTTTACCCAACTGCTCAGTATGCTGAACATGGCTTAGTCTGGGCTTCTACGGCCGAAGCTTTACTCTCGCAGATCCTGGCTGCAAGACTGCTGGATGTGCCTTCACGGCTGGAGGTCGCCCAGGCCCGTGTACACGTATGTCTAACGTCCTTCTCAACTCCCTGATACTCACCTTTTTTGCAGAGGCGGAGGGATTCCTGAGCTACGGAGAGATCAACTACCTGATCCAAAGCCGCAACCTGCAACCCACGTACAACGCAACATCCAAGACGATGACTTTGGTGTACGAGGATCAGTGGATCGGGTACGAGGACCCCGGGACGATCGCGACGAAGCTGCAGTACGTGATGCAGCGCGCGATGCCCGGCGTGCTGATCTGGGCCGTCGACCTCGACCAAAACAACGCGCTCATCTCGGCGGTGGCGGGATACGCCATGTCGGTGCCGCAGGCAAACGACGATTGTCCGCAGGATGGTGTCTGGCCGCGCACGCTCAAGGGCAACACGGCGAGCGTGCCGTGCGGCAGTGGTACCGGAGGCCCAACGCGTACGCGATTCTGCAATGGTCCAAGCTGGGGCGACGAGTCGGGTGTGCTATGTGACCGCTCTCAGCTCTTTTTGGCAGCTTTCGGCGGGTGCAGCGCGATTCGTGGGGCATAGTTCGTACGCTTGTAGCTTAAGGTTGATGGAGTTCGAGGTGATAGCAGCTGAATTCAGGTGCATCCAAGATGCCTAGTCGACAGACTGTGTGAGGGAGAAATATTATACTTTTAATCGATGCCAACGCCAACCTAAGCTGCCCAGATCGCTTCTCACGACATTTCGACATCGTCGTCATCATCATCCACCCATTCGCCCTCCGCGCCATCCTCCGCTCTTGGCGGCAGATTGAGCAAGTCGATCTCGGTAAGCAGCTCCTGGACGTGTTGCAACACCTGATCATCCGGATGCTCCTGTGCGATGTGCAACTGTGATGGCATTTGAGCGTCGCGAAAGAACCGACAGTGGGTGGTCACTCACGCTCTTGCAGCTCTCGAGACACTCCTTGGCATCGTGCGCGATCTCGGTCCAAGGAACGCCATCTCCATCCTCGCTGGTGATAGCAACTCCTGCTGTACGACCATGTTCAGCCATCAGAAGGTAGCACCATCCTTCAAGGTACCACCCCATGACTTCTTGGTCGTCCGAGGCGAGCACGTCTTGCAGGATTGCAAGCGCGTTCTCAAATAGAGCGAGTTCGGTATAGTGCTGCGCGAGCTCGAGGAAGAGTTTCGCTAATGCGATCCGTTGTGGAATATCTGGTCGCCGCAGGTCGTCTGCGAGGAAATTTACAAGACCAGTGTCAGAGGGCGATCTAGAGCACGGTGAAGAGACCCACCTGGGTCGAGGTCCCTCCACGCAGCCCACGATCGCTCTACAGCAACACGTGCATCGTCCGGCCGGCTCTGCGACAGCCGGCAAGAAGCTAAAGACTGCAGCGTGGCAGCGTTATTCTGGTCGATGCTTGTAGCTCGCGCAAGTAAGGCGTCGCAGTTAGCCTCTGCACTCTCCTCCATACTGTTTCATCAAGTCAGCGCGCAGACATGAATCATATTCCAGCAATGGAACTGACCAAAGATCTGACATCCAGATCTCAACCATCGCGCAGAGTGCTTGGATAATGCTACTTTTAAGCTCTTCGTCCGATTCATGTGATGCCAGCCCGGAGCCCTTCCCTTTGAGCTGTGTACTGAATAGACCGATGGCGGCTTCATAGTGGACAAGGGCACTGTGCGGATTCTCGTCAAGTTGCGCGAGATACAGGTGTGCCGATGGGGGGACAACTGCAAAATCGAGCATCCCGCGGAAGTTCTGTGATAGAGGTGTATCAGGAAGCACAACAGGTGACCAAGGTGGGAGGAATGCATTAGCGAAATGAGTCTGCGCTGGTTTTTGAATGCGCACCTGCCGCGCTGTCTCGACATCTCCAATCTCCAACAGGACTACACCAAGCAGCTCGCGCGCTTCAAGGTTGTTGGGATCCGACTGTAATATTCGGTCGATGAACTTGCGCGAGAGGTCAAAGTCACATTGCGCGACCAGTTGCTGCGCCTTCGCGAGCAGCTTGTCCGTTGTCGGTGGCGCTTTGACTTGGCTGCCTCTTTGGCGGCGGCAATCTTAACTTGAGACTGCGGAACGCCCCTGAGCTGCTTGCCGCCTTTTAGGCGGCCCATGACGCGCGAGACGAGGCGTAGGATGAAACACAAGAGCTGGACGGCTTCAGGCTCCGCCACTGCAGCTTGATCTCCTGCCAACCATGGACTCGGCGCACCCCCTGCCGCCTGAACTTATCATTGCTATATTTGAACGTGTAGCTCGACAGTCTTTATACGTCGACCGTAGCTGGGTCGTGGATACCGCTGCCATCTCGCGGTTGGCGTATTTAGCAGTGCGGCCGATCCTATATGAAACTCTGGTGATCACAAACACGAATATCAACCTCTTCGAAGACGAAGAAGAAATATACGATAGAGTGGTTCCCTTTGTTCGCCGCATGGTGGTTTGTACTACCAATGACATAGGTTTATTCAATGGCGATGACACACCCCTCGGTCTCCGTCGACTGCTATCCACCTGGAACCCCTCGCCCTCGGGTTTCCTTGAGGCTCCATGGGGGCTTGCTCATGCTGTTCTTTGGAGGTTGGCAATGCTGTCCAAACCACCGATCTTGACCATTGACGTCAAGTTTGAACGATTATCAATCGCCGCCTCGCAAGTTCCGCCGCCGCTGGCTGACCGCATAACACGAATCTCTGGCTACTTGCCTCACACGTGGGACAGTGGGCAAAATAGCCTATCTGATTCTCCGGCTGACTGGGCGAGATCACTATTGGTTGCACTTCCCAATCTCACACATCTCGGCTTGCTCCTCATCCGTTACGATGGCCAAAGGGTCGGAAGCGACCAGGAAATCAGATACTTCGGCGGGCTCGAACAAGTTGTGTCCACTATTTTGGATAGCAAGCCACGACTTCAACTCTGCGTCCGCATAGGTGGTTATCACACGTTTGGGGAGGAGGTTTTATACACGCACGTCAGCACGTTCGCCACGAACCCTCGATGCACGGTATGGTTTGACCCGCGCGACATCTCAAGCTGGCAGAGAGAGGAAGCACTCGCTATTGCGGACGCGAAGCTTGGTCGCGACATCTGGTCCAGCCCGCCGTTGCTGAATTCAGACAAAGGCTGATACACGGCCATTATTGAATTTGGTATGAACTGAAGGTGCATGATACTGCGATCACTGGCCTTGCTTCCTTCATTACATAAGTTGAAGCACTACTTGATTTCCTATTTTGGACATCGCTTGGTAAAGAACCTCTCCAATGCAACGGCGATGATCGCCAGTGCTTCTCAATGGACGCAATAGGCAATTGGGATGTTGTACTCAGCTTCGTCGTAACGAGGCACCTCCATGCGTATTTTCCGGTGTGTATGATTACATCACGATGAGCCATGCCGCACCGCGTGACAAGAGTATAAAAGCGCAGTCCCTCAGCTAGTGAATCAACTCCGTCCCCTCGTATTTGACTTCACATTCGCACTCCACTCGACTCCGTCGCTACTACCAGAAAACGAGTCCACCACCTTGTTCTTCAAGTTTCCATCTTGCCGACCAAACCAAAAATTACCCACGCTCCCGACCACGGTCTACGACCATCTGTTATTCTCAACCTTACTTGCAGCCAAGGTATCCACAACTCAGTCAGGCGAGAATTCATACCCAGTGCTTTGGCGCATCATGGCACCGTCAAACTCTAGATATCTCTCACCTACGGGGTGCGAGACTGAGGAGGCGAGTTACCTCGATTTGGGAAAGGGGGGACGCCCATGCATGCACGGTACACCGCGCCAGATTTTGAGTTGCCTCGCTTGCGAAGCGCATGAGCGTGCCATAGCTATAGACAGTCTCGAAGACGATGATTCTGCGGTTGATTATGAGATCACTCAACACCCAGGCGTGGGATCTCCAAAGCATGGCACGTCTGATGCAGTCTTCGATGCGAAGATCATATATTGGAGAAATCACGTGCGTCGCAGCTCCACGTCGCTACATGGTCAGCTACCGCCTGCTATGTTTGCTCACGCGAGCTGATGTATAATCTCAACCTAGGCTTCGGCACACCACCGCGCTGGATGGAGCCTCCCGTCTCCCGCCGAGTCATCGTGGTGGATTCTCGCCTCTGGAATCTCATGAAAACTCCATGGCCAAACCCTGAGCCTTGCGACTCTGAGCCTCACGACCATGAGGGTGAGTTATTGGCCTCTTAAAATGCCCTGCGGGCTGAATAAATCTCAGAACCAATCGTTGAGAACTCCGTCGTACAGGAAACTGTACCATCCGTATCGCGCATTGGCCTCTGCGCAGTGACCGTCCTTGCTCTCACCTCCTGCCTGATTTTCGACATGATTGAGCTTGCTTCTGACCCTCTACCCCACAATCTGCTGGTGGTTGAGGAGCTATACATCATGGGCAAAATTATCCTGGCCGTCATGTTCTCAATGGCGGTGGCCCTCTACAGGGAGCCCAACAAGCCCGGAAAACGATCGCAGCAGTGACTGTGGGACAATTTTGTCTCCAATTAGTTCTATCATCCCAAAAATTCTACTCATGTTCTATGGGAAGTCATATGTCTTTTTCTCCATCCTGCTTCACTATGCAATCTGCAGTTTCTACCCGTTTGAGTTGTCTTCTTGGTTTTAGTAATCACTCCTTACGATACCGTCTCATGCTCTGTTCCATCTTGCCGATTTACTGCCGGAGAATAGAGCCTGCACCGTCATTTGATGACTAAATCGTATTGTCTTGTAGATTGCTACTTGAGCTCCGATTTATTCCATTTCTTCAAGCAACGTGGAAAGTTTCAGGATAGTACCAGATTAGCTCATTACGAGGGCGTTGCCACGATTGCAGGTTCACTTGGATAGCATCCGAAAAGATACGCGAACTGAATTCGCTTCATGCCTTGGTTTATCGCGTGAATACGGTTCAAGATACTCAGCGGCTCCTGAAGCTGACACCGTTGTTTTAGTCAAAGCATCGTGCTGACTACTGATGACATAAGCACTGCCCGGTTGCACCCGCGCACACGTTAGATTCGTCACCTCCGGCATTGAGTGTTAAGTGAGCCTTCCCGCGCCCCGAGAACGGCAGCTCGCTCGGATCAATTGTGTCATAGCTAGCGTGATGTATAGAATACCTTAGTAAGTTTACGACAACAATGTAATCGAGCGCTACGCTTGAGAGCACTAGGCTTGGTATACCTGACAATCATGAAACCGGCGCCGACGACGTCTCCCGTCTTGGCGATAGCTATTAGTAGAGATAAAGGTGTTTAGCCGCATCGACTTTACACCAGTTTGCGTTAGGATATTTCTTGCAGCACTGAGCTGTGGGAAACCAGATCTGAAAGTCCGAGTGTTTGATTTAACTTGTCCGGTTTGTACAAATCATGCAACCTGCTCGTTCCGGAAGCGGAAGCGTGCCGGTTTCACACGATGCTGGCTGCGGCTGACAAAAGCGATGATGGTGGCGAAATACAAGCAACGCGTTCACGGTGTGTGCCGGGCTTCCGCGGCCGACTGACCGTCTTGCATAAAACGCCGGCCAGATTCCTGTCTTGTTTGAGGCAAACCAACCCACCTCACGCGACAATGCAAGTGCTCAACAGTCTTGTTGCAACTATCTTTCTTCTTGCAGGAGCAGCCGTCTCTGCAGCCTCAGGGAC
This sequence comes from Auriculariales sp. MPI-PUGE-AT-0066, assembly GCA_020744175.1. Lineage (NCBI taxonomy): Eukaryota > Fungi > Basidiomycota > Agaricomycetes > Auriculariales > Auriculariales sp. MPI-PUGE-AT-0066. Next base: position 18,963 of record JAGTJP010000038.1, read on the forward strand.
AACACAAGCTCCCGATAATCTCTCGTTTCCACACCTTTTCAGCGTGGACTTCGAAGCTACCGGAGGCGGCGATAGCATCGCAATTCCAGGTGGCCATCGCGTTTTGCTTATCATCACAGAGTGCGTTATCTTTCGAGTTCTGTTACTTCGACTACTGGGAACATATCTGACCATCATGTAGTGGGGTGATGAAAGTCTCCAATGGCACTACCATTGCAACGGTGCAGCCCGGGGGCAGCAGCGAGACTGGCATCTTGCACGATGACGGAACCTTTGTCGTCGACGCCCATGTCATCGTCAAGTTTACGGACGGTCATTTCGGCTTTCTCCAGCTCGCTGGAAACGATATACTCAATCCTGTGACGGGGGACGGACAGGGCTTCCATCGGATGTGAGTGCTTTAACCCGGCTCTACCGCAGACTGATCTAATTCGGGGTCTCAGGCAAATTGAAACAGACTCGCCCGAGTTTTCGAAGTATACCTCTTGGTTCATTGTTGGGCAACTTTTGTTCAGTGGAACTACTGGTCATATTGAATCCTACGGGGTGTGTTTAGGAGTTGGCCTGTCTGTGCTATGACTGACGTATCTCCGCAGGCCGATCCAGCAGCGCTTTGAATGCGAGCACAGTATATACAAAGAAACTGACTACTCGAGTCATAATACGTCTAATTTTGATTCCACTGTCATACGACGTAAATTGCTTCAATATCAATGTGTTATTGACCATAGACACCGGAAAATGTTGCAAATCGGCTAAGTATCGTTATGAGATCCCGTCCAGTCAGCAATGCAGTATGAGGATTTCGGCCATAACCCGCATACATTCAGCTCATCAAATATCGCACGGCATACCAGGCCGTGCCGGTGGTATATATGCCCTTCTCATCCGTCTTGATGCATTTCATTCCCGTCGCATTTTTTGCATTTCGCATTTCGTCGAGTATGCAGCTCTTCAACGGTCTCGTCGTCGCTGCCGCCGTGTTCCTTGCGGGTTCAACCGGCGTTTCGGCCGCCACTGCCAGTGTCACGGTCCACACACCACCGGCCCTATCGTTCCCCCGCCTCTTCGCCATCGACTTCAATGAGGCCGAGATTGGCGACAACATCGTGGTTCCGGGTGGTCGTCGTGTCAAGGTCATCGTCGCAGAGTGCGTCTCTCCTCTCATTGTGTGCGCGTAAAAGCACTCGCTCACTCTTACATCGAACTCGAAAGAGGAACGCTCAAGTCCTCAAACGGCACTGTCATCGCGACGGCGCAATACGGCGGCAGCAGCGAGACGGGGCATCGTGCATGACGATGGGTCCTTTGTCGTCGACGCCCGGATCATCTTCAAGTTCGCCACCTGACGGACACTTTGGGTTCTTCCAGTTTACGGGCAACACCGTGTTGGATCCGAGCACGGGCGTGGCGAAGGGATTCGTTCGTTTGTAAGTCGCACATTTTGCTTTTGATTTTGGGTTTGATTGTTGGGGCTGATGGGAGTCGGTGCCGGGTGATCCCACTGGCAGGAACTTCGAGACGGATGCCGCCGATTTCGTCAAGTACAACTCGTGGTTTATTATCGGAAATTTCATACTCAATGGAACCGCTGCTCACATTGATCTTTATGGGGTGAGAACGTGTATTTCTTTATAACGACACAACTGACGCTTTGCAGACCGACCCTGCGACCGTTTGAGCTTGTTTCACCATCGATAATCTCGCGGGAGGGTTACTTGAACTTTGCATAGGAAGACAATAATATCCTGGAGAACGAATAATCATTTCAATATACGATAGTATCTCTAATAAGGATCCTATACCGATGTCTTGACACAGCGATCGAAATTTCTGAGCAACATTGATGCCGAGCCCGCCCGTGTTTGGCTTGAAGCGGCGACAAGAGGATTCGCGTGTCTCGGGTTCAGTCCCTCATTGTGTCTCTTTCGCTCTCCCCACCATGTCCACACTCATCCCGCCAGATCCCAGCGTCTCGACACTCTACGCCGACAATCCGATCTGGGCCGACCTGAAGCCCGTCGAACAGGACGTGGGCGAGAACCCGATGGCGCCCATCTTCTATGCCGCCGAGTGTACGTACTTAACCCCACTCGACTGAGGCTGAAGAGGCTGAGGATAGAGGACTTGTTACCCCCCCCCTCCGATGGTTGAATAGATAAGGACGCGACGGACTATTTCCGTGGCGTGGTTGCGGTGGGCGAGCATAGTGCACGCGTGCTAGAGCTCACGGAACGTATCATCCGCCTCAATCCGGCGCATTACACCGTCTGGTCAGCCACCCTTTCCTTGTCTCTCTTGTCCCATCCCTCTCACACACTCTATGCACCCTTGCACGCAGGCAATACCGCTGGCGTACACTACAAGCTCTCAAATCCGATCTCGCAACCGAGACGACATTGATGGACGAGCTCGGCGCGACGTTCCTCAAGAACTACCAAGTATGGCACCACCGTCGACTCCTCGTATCCGCTACCCAAAACGCCGAGCCCGAGCTCGTGTTCTCAGCAAACGTCGTGAAACACGATGCGAAAAACTATCATACGTGGGCGTACCGTCAATGGGTGCTCGCGCATTTCAATCGGCCGTCGTTGTGGAAGGGCGAGCTCGAGTTCGTCGATACGATGCTCGGACTGGACGTCAGGAATAACAGCGCGTGGCATCATCGCTTTTTTGTGGTTTGGCTCAATGGTGTGGTCGGAGAGGACGAGACGGATAGGGAGGATGTCTTGAGGCGCGAGTTGGCGTACGTCGTGTGTCGTCATGGCTGCGTCTATCCCCGCCCACTGACGATCACATACTTTTGCAGTTATGCGAAGGAGAAGATCGCGCTGGCGCCGAATAACGAGTCCGCGTGGAACTATCTCCGTGGCGTGTTGCAGCAGACGCAGACGCCATTCTCGACGTTGCGCAACTTTGTCGAACCGTATGCCGTCGCACGGACACGGACTGACGGTGCATCGCATTATGTCTCGAACGCGGCTTCAGCAGCAGCAGCGGCGGAGGAGGAGGAGGAAGTGATAGATCTGGAGAGCCCGCTGCCTAGCGTCGGCGCCACGCTGCCGTGTCGCCTCGCCATCGAGTTTCTCGCAGAGATTCATGAACGAGAAGGATCAGAAGGTCTCGCTCAGGCACTCAAGGTGTGTAGCTTTTTTTTTTTCACGCGCGGCTTGTAATAGTGGCTGATATTCGCTGTAGATGTATACGGCTCTCGCGACCGAGCACGATACAATCCGCAAGAAGTGAGTTTGATTAATGACCATATCTCTCTTTCTCACGTATGTTGACCGCCAATCGGCAGGTATTGGGAGCATCGAGCACGCGAGGCGGAGAAGCTGCACCGAAGCAAAACATGAACCATCGTTTCCCTGGGATAAAATATGTATTTGTACTCCAGCCATTACGTTTTACCGTCGCTTTTTCCGTTTGCGCTTGCGTGCCGAGCCGCTGACGTCTGTAGATTTGCGCTTGAGACCAGACTTGCTGCCGCCTTCAGCGTCGGTGGCGCTGTCGTCGTCGTCGTCGCTGTCTTCGGCTGGGACGTCTAGTGCCGATTTGAGCGGGTCGATGGTGGGTGCGACGCCGGGATGACGAGGGTGGGTTCGGAGATGACTGAGCGATACGTTCGTCGTGCTCCTGCAAAGATGATGATGAGATGAAGAGTCCATTCATGGGGGTTATGACTTGCGAGCGCGAATGAGGACGGAGCGACACGTTCCTGTGACAGCGTCATGGGCGACATTGGGTTGCAAGTCGAGCAAACCAGCGCTGTAACGAGTAAATCAGCAGCAGCAGCAGCAGCAGCACACATTGGGAGGCAGCGAAAGAACAACGCACAGGTTAGCAAGATCTCTAGGTGCACGAGGCTCGCCACCACCGGTAATGACGATACCCTTGCCTTTGGCGACGCGTACGACCTCGCGCGCACTACCCCACCAACCCTCGTCGCCACGAATCGCACCCGCAAACGACAGCTCAAAGACCGCGCCGGCTCGTCTTGCGGTGCGAACGAGGGTGTGCTTGAGCGGGAACGGCACGCGCGGGCTGAGTGGCACGACGATAATATGTGCCGTGAGTGGACCGGGCGCGGCGTGCGTCAGACACGCCTGACTGAACGTTTGCACCGTCAACGGTCGTAACGCCAGGACGTCGTATCCGCCAAATAGCGCAGCGTTGCTTTGGGTGAGTCCGAATCCGCCGTCGCACGTGTTGTCGAGTACGAGCGTGAGACGGGTCGAGAGCACGATTTGGGGTGGTTTGCGTGGAGAGGCGTTGAGGGTTGCGATGAGCGCTGTGAGTACGTTGATGAAGGACTTGGGATCGATGGGCCCGCGCTCCGTTTGGGTGAGACATAGGACGGTGTATCCGAGTTGCGCGAGTAGCTCGATGCGCGTTTCGAGAGCCGCGATCTGTGTCGCGTTGAAGAGCAGCGGTGGTGGCAATGGCTGCTCGCTTAGTTTCAGGGCTGTATTCTGTTTGGCCTTGCCTTTGGGATTGTAGGCCGGTGGAAGCGGGAGCGCAGGCTCTGGCACCGGCACATCGAGCTCGAAGAACATGAACTTGTCCTTTACGAATGCAGACTATTGAGCTCGTTTCGTACCGTACAATATACCGATGCGATTAACTAGAATGCGAGGAATCAAGTCGCGCTTTACACTCCGACAAATTTTTGTCTTCTCGCGATGCTGAGTCGCGCCGCCCGCAGAGCCGGTCTCTCGTCGCTCAGGCATCGTGCGCTGCTCCTCCAGCCGCATCGAATACCTACCTCTCTCACTCCGCGCCTTCGCGTCGAAACCCAACGACAACGACGATGACAACGATGATCTGGTCATTCCGCGCGTGCCAACCTCCTCCAGCGCGTCCGAGGTCGTCCATTCGCGCAGAGCCATTCCAGATCTTGATTTTCCTGATGTTCAGCCGCCGCCCTCTTCAGACGCGCAGTCGGATGAATTGCAGGAAATTGTTGCGTTCATGCAGCAGTACGAGAAAGAGGTCGTTCCTTATCTCGACGCCAATGGCGAACTTGCCGACTACGCCCCAAGGAAGTCCGACATTTGCACGAGATGGCGATCCCGATTATCGAAGAGCTTCAGAAACCCGCGGCAAACGAAGGCGAGCTCGAGGATTTGGCGGAGAGCGACGGCGGCGGCGGCCGCGGCGAACGACGGCGTGCTATCAGCTATTCCAATGATGACGGTCCGAATGCAGAGCTCATGCAGGAATTTGACGTACGGCTCAAGACGCTCGACGATGTGCAGCTGCCCAACGGCCCGCTCACGTTCTGGACTCGAGATCAACCGGACGGCTCGGTATCGTACTTTGCTCGCATGGGCAAAGAGACCTACCAAGTTTCCCAGGAGGACTTTGAGGCGCTACAGACGTACCAGCACGACCAAACCAACCCGACCCCACTTTCCACCGCAGACCAGCAAGTCACCGACGCGGTCAGCCAGCACCTACACAGCGCGGTCGAAGATGAGATGGAGGCGCTGCACGAGCATCCGATCGACTTTGCGCGCCGGACCGAGGTCGACGAGCGTTCGAATTTGGCACCCAGAAGAGTCTAACCAGCGGCGGGTACTACGATATCCTACGACCGGACTCGACGTACGACGGCAAGCAGCGTTTCGTGTACAGCGACGCCGAGGCTGGCGCGCGATTTCGCGAGCATACGTCCGAGGTCGTTGGGTACGAGCCGGAGTACACTACGGTGGGCCAGGACCCGCATAGCGTCGAGTGGCGCGCGCTCGAGTTGTACTATGCCCCGCAGAGCGTGCGCGAACGTGCCGCCGAGGCCGCCGTCCAGCTGTGGCTGCACGAACAACGCAGCAAGCCGACGACCGACCCGGCCGAAGAGGTGCAACGCCTGATCGAGGACCGCGAACATGCGTTGGACGATGTGAATCTCAAACCGGGTCGTGAACAGCCGGAGCGCGCCGTGTTGGAGGCGTTGGACGAGGAGGCGGCGCGGTTGCGCGTGCAGACGGAACAGGTTTTGGATCAGATTGCGAGGCAGCCGCAGGAGAATGTTTCGTCGGGGGCGCTCAAGATGGGCATTGTGCAGGGTTCGAGCGTTCCTAGAGACGCGTCGGCTGCCATCGCGCAGTTTCAGCACGAGTCCAAGGCGGCGGACGTGGTCGGTGTAGACTCGGAACAGATCGACTGGATCAACGGTCAAGTACGTCCTACGTCTATCTAAAATGAAGGGGGGGGGGCGGGTTACACGAAAAGAAAAGAAACTAATGCAGCAGCACACAGGCCATGGAACTGTTCGCGCGCGCCGAACAAATCGTCGACAAGAATCTCAAATCGATGATGACCTCCCGCGAGGAGGTAACCGATACCGAGCTCGCGCAGCTCCGCAGCGTTGCGCTAAACCTCGCGTTGAACGAGCTGCAACAAGCGCCGCCGAGCAGCGTCGCACCGGCCGTGCTGGCGGACCTGCAGCGCAAGTACGCGGTCATCCACGCGCACATGAGCGCGATCGCCGTCGCGCGCCTCGACGCGATTCGCAAACGCCACCTCCTCCCGCCCGTCACGCTCAATTGGTTCGATGTCGCCCGGGAGGTGAGCGAGGATGCGGTCGCGGGTGAGGAGTGGGCAGATGGAGAGCGGTTGCGCGAGCAGGCTAGGTATCGACAGGAGGAGGAGGCCGTCACGGATGCGCAGGCCGTGCAGAGGCAGAAGATTTTGAAGAATATGGAGAGCGACACGGTGACAAAGGTGCAGGCGCTCGAGAGGGACCTCCATGCCGAGATGGAACGTATTCTTGGGATTCAGAAAGTCGACCCGCTCGTTGCGGCGCGGCGGAAGCGGCAGGACGAGGCCAAGAAGCAGCAACAGGACCAGGACGAGGAAGAGGACCCGCGGTTGAAGCAGCTGTCCGAGGATGACCGCGAGTTCTACGTGGACCTGCGCGACAAGATCGCCGATGCGAAGGAGAAGCAGCAGGCGGGCGTTTCGAGCGAGCCGGAGCCGGGCAGCATCGAGGAGCTCAAGATGTTGCAGAAGAACGAGGACGACCACAACACCCAGTCACGTGGGGCGCAGAAGAAGGGGGACGAGCACGACGAGGACTACATCGGCCCCTTTTTCAACGTGTGGAACGAGGAAAAATTCGAGAAGCGCATGGAGAAGGAGGAGGAGCTGCAAGGTCCCAAGCGCACCAACGTCAACCCGCGCGACTTTATCGACTTTTCGCGGCCGTACATGCGCGGCATGATGATCTTCCCTTTGCTTGACCGCAGGACGACCCAGCAGACGGGCAAGGGCAAGATCCATGGCTTCTACTCGCTCATGGTCGTCGGAAACGGGAACGGTCTTGTCGGTGTCGGCGAGGCGCGCGACATGGAGAGTCCGATCAACGCCCGCAACAAGGCCCTCGTCGATGGTGTCAAAAACATGGACTGGGTCGACCGCTTCGAGGAGCGCACGATCTGGTCGGAGGTTCAGAGCAAGATGGGCGCGGTCAAGGTCATCATGCGTCCGCGTCCCGTCGGGTTCGGGCTGCATTGTAACCCGTACATCCACCAGGCGAGTGGTCTTCTTCTCATCCCATGCTCCTGCTTCAGAATGCTGAACGGTTTTTTTTTTTTATGGTTGCTCAGATTCTCAAGGCGGCAGGTATCAAGGACGTTTCGGCCAAAGTCTGGGGCTCGAGAAACCCGCTCAATGTCATCAAGACGACGATCCGCATGCTGCAATCAGGGCACCCGCCGCTCCAGATGGGTGCAGGTGCCACCATCTTTGGAGGGGCACGGAGGAGGGAAGGCGGGATCAGTATCCGTGGAAAGGAGGCCATCGAGCGCGAACGTGGACGCAAGCTGGTTGCAGGTCGTGCATGGTAAAACATGGTGTCCGGGAGGACATTAGCAATTCAAAGATCAATATATATATAATTCACCGTATTTCTCAGCGGTACGAGACAGCTGCGACTACCCACACTTATGGTCTTCAGGCTCCCTCGAGCTCGACCACAAATCATGACCTCGTCGCGCATCCGAGAGTGCTATCTTCTCTTCCAGCTCCCAGGTTGGCATTGGCCTCCGATCAAACCACACCCAAAGACGCGTGTGCTCCATAAACGGGTCGAGGTATGCGCGCACATCATCGCCCGAGAACGGGTAGTAGCCTCCCAGGCGCAGGTGGACATGCAGCGCTTTTTCGCGGTCGAGCGCATACAGGATCGCCTGCTGGAGCTCGCTTAGCACAGTGATCTTTTGCTCTTTGTGGTCCAGCGCTGTATCACCGCTGTAGTCAATGAGCAACAGACCGAGATGCGTGAGATTGGGTAGCACGTCAAGCAGCACTGTGACCCAGTTCAACTGGAGAAACCGGCTGAGTTATGTGCCCTAGTCCAGCGCCCCATGTCATGGGCAGATAACCGGATATCCGAGCAATGCGGCCGGCCAAAGCTGACTGAGTAGTGGCTCGGGTAGAGAGTTTCTCGGCAGGTCAACGCGGACCCTGCTACCCAGAGGTGTCCATTCCTGCCGCGGGAAACGTGTTCAAGCTCCATTTCAACAAGCAGAAGGGGGGAATGCGTGAGGTGAAGGTGTGTTTATAACCGAGAATCGTCGACAGGCCATTGTTTACATGTATCGGTCAAAGACGCGTCAGAGACGAGTCAGAGTGATTGGGTCGTTGATCAAGTCAACAACCCCATTCGTCCCCGGTGATAAGTACCTTATGTGAGTTGGTCGAGAGCAAGCGCCGGATGGCTCTAACGGCAACCCCTGAGGCAACGGCCAACTTTCGCTTCACAGCCCCAATTACTTTCCCCTTTTCTTCAATAAATAGAGACAACTACGAGACTATGATGAGAGCGTGAAAACAAAGTTTGATGAGTTCTTACCGCAAAATGAGAGTACTGTCCCTGTTGCAAGTGACGGTGAGATGAAGGCCGACTTGTACCATTTGGAGTTGTCGCTCTCGAGACTACAAATCATGAATATAGTCAAATTCAAAGAAAGAGTGCATTTAATACAATTTATATAACCTGCCTATTGAGTTTAATTGATTTTAGATGCAGCTCGTGGCTGTCGCTGTGAATGTCGCACAGCGGGGTTGCATGATGACAACACGGATTCGGTCTGGAACTCGATTACATTATGCTCGTCTTTGGCTTACAGTCAACACGTGCCATGGCACACATTCGACAAAAGCTCTGGAAGCATCGGGCAGCTGGGCAAGAAAAGGGTGCATGGAAAGGTAGCCAAGCCAGTGAAAGTAGTCAGGTAAGAGGGGTCCAGCAGCGAGAGCAGCAGCAGCGATGACAATCATTCTGACGCAAAAGTAATATAAATGACTTACAATGCAAAAGAGTGTGTTTGATTCATATAAGGCTGCTCAGAGGTCAAGCGGCGGGCGCGAACAGCCATAAGCGCCGGGGCCGTTGCTTCGGGGAACGCCAAAATCAACCCCTCACAAACGCCTATCCCATCACGGGAAAATGAGGTTACACTTTGAAAAAATTACCAGCTGTAATACATAATGTCTTCTATCGGCAAACATCAAAAATTCGCAAGAAATACTGTATTCGTCAAATAAGGCGACTTGCCGTGAAAAAGGCGAAGGTTTGGGCCGTTACCTGCGTGAATAATCTGGCTGGGGCTGCTGAATTAGCAGGAACACACACGGCCAGTTGCTGACCCTCCGCCAGAACCACATACACTGGCAATTGGATCCACGGACCCAAACCGTGCACAGTGGCAAAAGACAAACGGCAGACCTCCTCATTACTCCTAAAATGCTACTAAAAAATCGCTTGTCTCGAAGCCAATAACGTCGAATCCAGCAAATTTCCGAATTAAATGTCACACAAGATAAACCCTGATTATTGAATGCGCATGCAGGATTAGTGTGATATTTACAACAGTATGCATTGGACGGTCGAATCTCAGAATGTTTCAAGAGCACAGCGGGGGTAAGATCAAAGCAACCGAACGGCTCGGCGGAAATCCGCGCGTCTTGCTCCTGGATCTGGAGACTGCTTCACAAGTTGACGACCAACAATGCTGCACAACCCCCTTAACAAGTCTGTGCCTGCCCAACACGGAGACTGTCCGTCGTTAACCAGAAGGACAGCAACGACGCGGCGTTTGAAGGAAGCAGCCCTATCGGGGAAAGGAACCGGTGCTAGGCAGTGAATAAGCGTTGCGAGTTCACAGCGCCAATATTCCTCGACCAGGTGGGTTTATGCCACCCATCACCTGACGACATTAGAAGGCCGGAAACCAAAATTTTGTAAAGGAGTGCGATTGCTGCTTTCTGACAGCTTGGTAGAGGGACTACTGGCATCCGTCCTCGAGTCCTTGCAGTCTGGCGAGCATGGATGCAATGCGATCGTTTGTCTCAGTGCCACGGATCGGCGCCCTTGCGGTGTTGATACCTAAGGGTCGGCCATTCCTTGCCGTGATGGCCATGTCATCGCCGAGGCCGTCGGGTCAACGTCCCTCAAAAGGCCCCAGAGCTCGCTATTTCGCAAGCGCTCACGTCTTTCACCTTCCTCTGCGGTCTTCGTCCGCACATTCACTTCTCTCTTTCGCATTTGCTCAAGCTTTTTCTTATTATTCTTTCAATCCCACATTCGGCGAACAATGTTCACCTTCAAGACGTTTGTCGTACTGGTAGCCGCGCTTGGTGCCGCAACTGCTAAGCCAGCAAAGCGCTGTATGTCCCCAACTTCCATAAGCGAGCTGCTCTTGACCAACTATTAACAGGCGAACCGACTGGATCTACGGATCCCACCCCGACTGACCCTTCGACTGACCCTACTTCGACTGGCCCGCCAGCGCCGCCGGAAACTCCCCCTCCATCGGGCGGCGGCAGTCAGGGCGAGTATTCGCAGGTTCGCATTTTCTTTGCGCGGGTGGCACTGGAATATGATGCTTACGTTGTGCTGCTGACATGCACAGACCGCCAACATTGTCGGTGAAGGATGGTACGATGCCTGGGAGTGGTGGGCAAACGAAGATCCGACGCATGGTCGTGTCCAATACGTGGATCTCGATACGACACGCCAGCTTAATCTCACCTCAGTGGAAGGCGACCGATTCATTATCCGTGCAGACACGAGCCAAGGCTCTCTCGACCCGAACGGTCCCGGCCGTCGTGCCGTCCGCATTCAAACTAAGGAAGCGTACACGAAGTTCACGTCGGTTCTCGATGTACGGCATATGCCTGCTGGCCGTGGCTCGTGGCCAGCTTACTGTGCGTCTCGTCTCGTCCGACAACATGGAGTTTTAGCTAATGTCGCTCCTTGATGCTTGCGTCTATCTTTTCCTCATGAGCAGGGACCTGCGGTGAGAACTGGCCATATGGAGGCGAGCTGGACATCATCGAGGTGAGCGTAGTCGTCGTCCTACATCCATCGCACAGTGCTTATGTTCTCCTTCTAGGGTGTTAACAACGGTACGATGACAAACTTAACGCAAGTCGTTATCGCGTTCTCAACTTGCATTCCACAGGTGATCGCAACTTGATGTCGCTTCATACCGGCCCAGATTGCCGCATGCCAGACAGCCGTGATATGAGTGGTGAACCGGCAAACCCTGACTGCAATTGCGAGAACGGTGCAAACGGAAACCAAGGCTGCAACACCGTTGATGTCAACACAGCGTCCTTTGGCCCGAACTTCAATGCAAAGGAAGGCGGATGGTATGTCGTTGAACGCAGCGATACGACTATCAAGATTTGGTTCTGGAACCGTGACGACCCCAACGTTCCGGCGGACGTCAAGTCGAACACCGGAGCCGTGAGCCCGAGCACATGGGGACGTCCCGTCGCCTTGTTTGTCAGTGATCAGTGCGATATCGGCTCCAAGTTTGGTCCCAATAAGTTCATCGTGAGTCTTACTGTTTGATGAATGACTGTTCGCTCAACACCTCACTCCAGATCAACACCACGGTATGAATTAAATCCAGCAATCTTCTTGATGTTTGAGCTGACTCGCTTTTCAGTTCTGCGGTGACTGGGCAGGCAATGCCTTCCAACCAGGCGGCATGGGAGGGTGCATCGACTTCGTCAACAACAACCCTGACGAGTACAAGGATGCGTACTGGGACATCAACCGTATGAGCATCTACCAATGAGCGACAGCTCATACCGGCCTGTGAGACGCATTACTATCTCTTCCTGGCCTAATTTATCAGGTTTTGCTTCTGTCAACGTGTGATGTCGGTTGATAAGTGATACCATGTGGTTCTGCAAGCTGGTTTCGACGCTGGCAAACGCATCCCAGACCAGAGCGGTCAATTCATTTCAATTTTGCTTAACGAATCGTTGGTTCCGGATGTTTGAGGTTTGGAACGAGGCGAATAGTGTCGGCTAAAACCTCGACGTGCGCGTATGCCTGTTGTGCATCTTTTCTCTTCATAAAGCTCGAAGTTTGAACTGATCATACCCTGGACTTGTCCTACATTATTGACATGCGATTTCTTGCGCTTCGAGCAGAAGTGTATATTTATCGCACTCTCGTTCTGGCGTATTTGAGATGGTAAATCCGGAGAAATGAAACTTGCAATTTGAGTTTTTCTTAGTGACCCGAATTTTCTTACAGTAATAATCACAACTTGATGTCGCTTCACGTTGGCGCATGATTGATAACCGCGGCATGAGTGGCCAGCCCGCCAACCCTGACCGCAATTGTGCAGACGGTGCAAACGGAAATCAAGGCTGCAACTGTCGTCGACTACGTAGCTCAGTCGCAACTTCAACGCCAAATAAGACGCATGATCTGTCGCCTAACGCAGTCAGATAGCTGTCATGGTTGGTTTTGGAACCTGTGATGAGCGGCTGACGTCCAATCGGATTCTGGCGTTGAGTTCGAGCCCCATGGGGTAAGCCCGTTGCCTTCATTAGGAAATCAACCCCTAGTTACATAGCTCTCTATAGTACACTCAGGCTACAGCCGCCATGGCCCCGTGGTGCGGCATGGGAGCCTGAGAGGACTTTTACAACAAACTTGACGAGTACAAGGATGGCTCCTCGGACATCAAATCGTTTGACTATCTATTAATCAGTGCTGGATTCCATGCGCCTAGTTGCAAGCTTCTTCAGTTCTTTTAATCCAACATATTTACCTTGTAGTGTTCTCTCAACTGAAGCGGCAGTCATCTAACACCCGAAGTAATGTTATTTGACGCAGCTTTTGACGACATTTTCACATTTTTAATTATCATACAAATTTTGTGGGGGCGTATTACAAAAAGGTGCTAGATAGTTCCTATGGTCTTAATCGCAATCGCAGCAGCAGCAGCGCCTACAGCAAGGGCCACAGGAGATGCGTACATTGTGGTCGGGAAGTGACGCTCCACCCAAGTTTCAATACGAGCTGTCGCGGCGCAGATCCTTTCGTACGATGGGTCAGCGATGCTCGCCTTCTTGCGGATCTCGCGAGCATATAAGCTGAAACTCAAAGAAACGCTGCGCGGATTATTTGCTCCCATGAGAATCTAATTAACTTATTAGCTGTGAAGATATTGTAACTCATGTTCATACCTCAACAGCAGCAGCCTTGCGGATCTTCACATTGCGTTCAAACACGTCGGGATTCATAAAGCAGTGGGCGAGTGTCGCCATTGCCATGACTTGCGGGATAGCGCAGAATGTGAAAGCCGAGGTGTCCCGGAGAAGAGCGAGGTAGCTAAGGGAGTCTTCTGCGTGCCGGATGGCGTCAAGAGTCATTTCGCTGAGAACCCACATAGCTCGCTGGCGAGCAAGCTTGCCCTCCGGGCTCAGCGGATTGAATCCTGCTGTAGTATCCGTCTTCAGGTCGGCTTGGTGTTGGAAACCATGCTTGACCCAAAACGAGCGAGGCCAGAAGTAACGCTTGTCATCGACGTCTTCGCGGTAGTCGCGCAGAATATTCGTCTTTTGCAGCAACATGCCCGTACTGTTAGAGAGAGCGATTTGCTCGCACATGTATGGGCCCTCCATGCCGCTGGCGGCGAAGAGCCGGCTGAGACCTTCGCCGACAAGTCCTGCGACGTAGTGGCAGTAGAGATCAAATTCTGCACCGTCCGCAAGAAAAATATCATCATGCGACGCCGATTTGCCCTCGGCAACCAGTGCGGCGCGGTGCGCGTAGATGCCCATGCCATACTCCATCTTCTGGCAGATATCGAGAATAACGGCTCGGTACTCTTCGCGCAAGAGTAGAAGTTCAGTGACGACACAGTCATACTCGACAAGAAGTTGTCGATCCTTTTCATTTGGGCCGCTTCCTGCGAAGTTCCAACCCGGAGTGACGGTGTGGCGGTGGAAGTTGGCAAGCAGCGGCTGCTTGACATCGTCCGGCAAAGTCATGTCGTCTTCAATGGTATCCAGGCCGCGGAGAACAAGATAAAAGAGGGCAATTACCCGAACAAGCTCGCCGTTGAGCTCTTTGACGACCGTCGTGAAGGAGCGAGACGTCATGTCGAGAAACATCCAACACTTCTTCATGGACTCGCGGTCGTATCCGGTTATAGGATACTCGGACGGACGAGTCACGTCGCGTTTGGGCTCATAGAAGAGCTTGTACTTGATGAGAGTGCTGAACTCGAAGGGATGTAGCATGGCCAAGGACAAAAGGTTCGCGGACATGACGGGTGAAAGTAGGTTGGGACGAACAGCGGGCGAAATAATGTCGTGGGCTTTGTATACCTGCGGGCTCCTAATTATTTCGTAGTTCAGCTCGTCCGATAAGGCATGGTGCCACCTGCTGTGAAGTGGGTCGATAGAAGGTCAGGACGAGGTCACTCCACGGAGACAGCGTTGGGTAATCAGAAATTGCTCATCACGCACGTTTCAGAGCAGCTCACCAGTAGTGAATTGACATTCAAGCATGATGAAAGCGGGCATCGTGAGGAAATTTACAGTAGATATACGAGAATACAGGAGGATCAAAAATGAGGTGTGGGATTAAGATGCGAGATATGCTCAGGTATGCGCCAAGACATTTTTGAAGTACAGTGCAATGCGTTACAGGAATAAGTACGTCAACGACGGGCAGCGAGCAAGATCGATGAGCGGAAGAGTAATATATTGAAAGCAGCTGGCCTGAGCCCGGCGCCAGCGGGCAGGAGGCGGGATTGGGGAAATGCAAGTTGTGGGTGAAATTATCGTGCCATGGCGCGAGAAAGGTATTTGCATTTCCGTACTCCTTCCCAGAGACCGGCTAAATAGCCGGTACATTGGGCAGGAGCGCTAAAAAGAAAACGGCGGGACACGAGCCTCGACGACCTGCTCCAACGACAGGCCAACGTAAGCCGGGTGAAGAGGTGGCCACTCCTCCTCCAGTCCTGAATGGGCCGTTGAACCCACTGGAACGAGCTCTTGTGATGAGTGCGCAGCGGCCCGATTACAGATCTGGCGCCGCATCGCGCCGCCCATGGTGGTTCTGAACCTGCTGGTTCTAGATTGCATCACCAAGTTGGCATCCAAGCGCGGTGGAGGCACAACAGTCCGGGTGCCGATACTGAGCGCAAGTGATTCCAGAGATGAAGCAACAGAAGTTATCCCGGTTGAAGCGAGTGTGGAGGTCATTGGTGCAGTTAACGAAGTGATGTCCTCGTCAAGCTCCCAGTCCAGATCGACTGCTAACTCAGGTGCAGCCGGTGAATGCGAGAAATCTGCCCGAGCTAGGCTTCCTACACACTCCGGTCGTTTCTCGTAACGAAAGTCGACAAAGGGCGGCGGACCGGGATTGAGATACTTCGCGTACATACGTTCGAGCTGATCTTTCGATGGTGGCAGTGGTGACGGGGCACGAGAAGTCGTAGGATTTGCTGAAGCAGATACAAATCCATTCCAGGTTTCGCGACTTGGTACCCAGTCTGGCAGTGTCTTCGGACTTTCCTGTGTGATGCGCGACTTAAGCCAGTCCGAGCCGCGAGCGCCAAATATCTTGAGCTCCAGGTTTTGGATGAACGATTCTGTGTCGAAAATGCTCTCCCACTGATGGCCTGCTTGATCGTCTGAAGCCATCAAACGCTGCAATGAAGCAGTGGTTGCGGCTGTAGATTCTATGGCAAGGCGACCCTGTTGACGTTGTGGATGCAGTATCGGCAGGCACAGAGAATGTCTCCATGTCAGGTGGCGGGATCGGCGTCAAAGATGTGACAGAATCTCGATGGGAAGCAGGGGCTGGAACGACCTCGCCATCGGCCGCAAGCTGAGTTATCAGGCCAAGGGAGCGACTCGTATTCACATCAAGGTACGGGTACTGTGTGTATGGCACACCATCCGGCCGATAAGGTCCCATCCAGCAGCAGGGGGTGTGTGAAACGGCTGTGAGGCAACTGGCTGAAGTGGCAAGTCGATCAACATTTCGTCCGATGTCTGGATGGACGGCTGCAGAAGACCAAGCAGACCATCATCGTCAGAAATGTACGAAAACTCCAGCATTGGCGCGGGAGATGGACTTGAAAGCGGAGAATCAACCTCCATGTGCATAATTGCTTGCATGTCTGTCCGCGTCGTTGGCTCCTCCTGAGTATCGAGACCTATCCCAACGGCAGCTGCTGAAGTAGAGAAGGTTTCAGGGTGAGCATGATGCAGTTTCAGAGGCAGTGGTTCTGCTAGAACAATGTTAAACAGGTCAGACTTCTGCTGGTTTTGAGCAACGGCCGGACTTTTTGGGATGTCTACCAATGGAGAAGACTGGCGCAGAACGGGTGAGTGATGCTGAAAGACTGACTCCGGGGGAGTTGGCGCCGATGGAGCCGGCCAGGGCGGAGACTTGGTCAGATGCTGTGTGATATGAGTCGACAGGTTTCGTCTAGCCAGTTTCGGAATACGAATACTTGGGGGAGGTCCTCTCGCCGGGTCAGCTATGATGGAAGCAGGAGTGGAAGCACGAGTCTCCGTGAAGGTATCCGCAGATGCTGACGTGAGAACAGATGGTGAAACCGATAAAGGCTCTGATTGAGTATGAACGTGGGTTGGTATGTCCACGGACAGCACGGGTGCCGGTTGAGTCACCTTCGGCGGTGTTGTTTCCTTTTGCGGTGTTGTCGCAGGTGGTGCAACTTCAGCCGACGCTCGTCGCTGTTGCGGCCGAGATCTGGCAGTAATGTTCATACCTCCACGACCTCGACTAGGCCGCGCCGTCTGCCTAAACTTGACAATCGGTTCATCATTATCATCGGATTCATCAGAGCTTGAGATGGCTCTCTTCGCCCTCGACAACACAGCGCGTTTAGGAGATCGAACCGTCTTTTCCTCTTCCTCGGAGTCGGATTCCGCGGACGACAAGGATGAGTCTGACAAAAAGAAGTCGTCGCGCGGTGGCCGCGAGGCGGGCATCACTGCCTTTTCGGTCTCGAACTCGTCCGCTGCTGCTACGCTGGTGCGCTTAGAGGCTGGCTCACTGACGCTGGCACTCCTGCTTGACTCCGCGCTGACGGCACGTTTCCTCTTGAGGCGCCACTGCGGTTCTGGCGTCGGTATGCGTACAAGATTGCCGCCGGAAAGCGAGTTCCAAGTCGAACGGACAAGAGGGCGGGCGTTGCTCGAAGCAACCAGCGGCTGCGAGGTGCTTGGTTTGAGTTTACGAATCGAAGTCGAAGCTTTGGTCGGTTGGACAGCGGGCGAGATTTTGCTGATCGTGCGACGCAATGGCTGCGTGAGTCTGCTAGAACCACTTCGTTTCGGTCGAACAGCAGGCGCAGCTGGGGTCGCTGACGTGGATGGCACAGCTGGAGAGCTCCGCGATTCGACTGACTGCTTGCGTGCAGGTACAGCGTATGTGATGACACCTTTCTTCTTCTTTTTCGGCTGTTCATCTTCCTCGCTTGAAGATGAATCGGTTGACTCGAATATCCAGCCTTTGTATGTTTTCTGCAGGGAGTGCGTCAGCTACCGCATTTGGAGCCCAAACGGGAGGGATGCAGTCACAGCCAGCATGTGTGATGTCTGACACGTCTGTAGATGAAACGGGCTACACACCTCTCGCGTGCAATCAAAGTCAACGTGCCGTTCCCAATCCTCTCGTGGGATTTGTCGGTAGCACACGCCGCAGTGCACTTTCCAAGCATCTATGTCTTGTGTCTTTGGATGTGTGATCCATTTTTGTGCAAATACATCGGAGGGGTCAATCAGCGAGCGATGTTTAACATGCTCGACGGGATTGGTGAGTGGTCTAAGCACAGTGAGTGGTTGGTCCAACGAGCGGGCCAAAAAGCATACCTCAGCCCTTGTCTCGCATTAGCTTTGTTTTGGCACTTCTTTCGATGTGCTCGCCAGAGGCCGATGCGCTCGTACTGCTCCCCAATCTTGTACCACCGCGCGCAGAGTACACAGCTGACAGAGTCGTCGGTGCGCTTGGATATCCAGCGATCGTCCTCAATTTCTTCTAAACGTGCAGCATATTCTGGATCGGGTGATCGGGAGACTCGTCGTCGTCGTCGTCGTCTGGGTGGGAGTCGGTGTCCTGAGCAGTTTCTACACCATCGACGGGCTCGTGCTTTGATTCTGCACTGCCAGCACTACCACTTCTCGTGGTTGCTGTGCTGGGCAATGATGCAGGAGAGAACAGGGGGTCTTCAGGCTGGTGGTGGTTGTCCTCTAAGTCCGCGCTGTCGTGCCGCTTAACCCTGGCAAGTACGAGATTATCGTGCTTGAGCGCAGAATTGTCGTTGTCTGCGGAGAAACTGCTCACCCTGATGAATCCCAGTTCAGGGTACCGCCCGCCTTGCGCTTGAGACCGCGCGTGGATTGGACTCGGTCGATGCTGTAATACAGAAACTGATTAGTACCGATCACAGGAGGCTGAGTTGGACTGCGACAAACTTGATTTGTTGCAACGGGGTCGCCACAGTTGCTGAGGATTGAAATGGCGACATGACCATTTTGGAGTTGGATCCAACGACGACCATGCACGGGGCGTGTGCCTGCGGCGTGTACTTGCTCCAAACGCTTGCCCAATGGGTGGCAGGCGTCGGCACAGTGGAGGTCAGGCTCGTAGTAGTCCTAGAAGGTCAGAGGCCGCGGAGGCGAGTGTGATGAGAGCGCTGCAAGTAGGGCTGACGGTGACAGGAGCAAGAGGTGGCAGGCGGAAATATACCGAGACGCCTGGACTTGAACCGCCGAGCCGCCGTTGCGACTCCATCGATTTGCCTTCTATAAACGCCAAGACCAATTGCCTGATTGCGCGGATTGTCCTGGTGTTTTGCGCTCGCCGGCTCGCTAAGTTGGTTACATCTACAGATCATTATCAAACGTGGCTTCATTTGAAAACTTCCGCGCCGCTCTGTTAGCCCACGCTATTCCGGTTTGGCCATCTGAAATTACAAACTCGACCCCTCTCGGCACTTACAGGCTGCAATCGTCAGTCAATAATCCTAACAAGCCCCAACGCCGCTCAGCAAACAGGGCCTGCGCCGTTTCTCACGTCCCTCGCGTTTTAACCGCGCCACTCTTTGCAGGTAGGCATCATGGCGCTCCAATAATGTATCCTCGGGCGTGGTTGATTGGCCAGTAGCTCTGCGGTAACAGCGCTTCTCGCTTGTTGTGACATACTGAGATGTGGTGATTTAGAGCCTGGCGTTTACGACGCTGCACTGAAGCATTGAGCGATCACGAATCTTTCTAGTTGCGGGACCTCTGAATTGTGGGCTATTGATCTTGAACCTCCGCCGCGGGTTCATTAAATGCTGGTTGCAACGCCTAGCTCATCTGGCGCTGATGCACAAGTCGGGGTGGCTTCCCCCTAGTGACCTGCTGGCTGCTGGATAAGCTCGATACCTATCAACAATACTCAAATAATTCAGTAAAATCTCTAATGCAACGACGACACTGGTCCTTCTTTATCCCCCATCCAACAAAATGCTAGCGACAACTAGGCAGCCCAAATGTGCAACTTTCCGGCTCATCTACAAGCAAGTCATATCATTGGTGAGACCGCTAGGCAAGGAAGAAAGTCAGATCGGCCAGTTAACTTTGGCCGAGCCCGATACCGGTGTTAGGTCGATATCGCGCCATGGCCCTGATGTGTGTTTCTCCGGTTAGAGCTGACTCGTTGATACAGCACTTAAAATTGTGTGACTTGCAGGCTGACGTATTTCATCAGTCAGTAGAGACAACCTCAGTTGTCGGACTACAGCTCAGACATGGGCTCCGCGGCCTTGTGGGACCGGAAGTTTATTTGACTTTTGAATACGTCAAAATCAAGAAATAGGCTGCTGTGACAACAGAGACTAGTCAGAAATCCGTCCTCTCTTGCTGCCCGTGAGCGAGATGCGTCAGCAAGGATCCACTGCCCAGTCAAGGCGGCCCGACGGATGTCTCGATAAATTGAGTGCATTGAACGGCCATCTCATCGAAATTGACAATATTCCAGTTCTGGGAGACCCACCACAGCTCGCCTCGAGCCTCAGTGATTGCGAATCAGAACTCCGTTTAGCGACTGTCTCAACAGAGCTACAAGACATCTTGCAGGCATTATTCACGTTCTAACACTCCTTTCAAAACCCTTAGTCATCTATCCGGGGGGTGAACGCGGGCTCGTCGCGGGCTAATCGCACCGGGTCATAATCAGTCATTGCGCTGCATAAAACGAGAACGAGGAAGCATACTGGAGGTCGATAGACTAGTATCTTTGCACTCCTTACATCCTCACTATGGCTGCTGTTCCTGTCACCGAGGTTCCCTGAATGTTAACAACATCCCGAACTTTGAGCAGCTGCCTCTGCGCAAGGACGACCCGCCCTACTCCGCCTGGGGTCTCTACGGAGATAAGACGAGCTCGGCACACTCAATCGACTGACAAACATTCGTGTCGCTGCTGCCGCCCAGAGTGAGATCAAGACTGGCAGCGGTACGTATGTACCGGCCTCCTAAATGTTTTGCTAGTCGATTGCAGGAACTCACCACGGTATCTCTTCACTAGAATCTCGCTCAACTGGCCACTCAATGTACAGACCGAGAACTCATTCTTCGCTCGTAAAGTGTTTCACCATGAGATAATCGACATGAAGGCATTCGTCGCGAACGACGACGTTTGGACGCTCAATTCGCAGTCATCGTCTCAGTGGGACGGTCTCAGACACTTCGGGTATCAGAAGGAGGCACTCTTCTACAACGGTGTCACCATGGACGACATCCATGGCTCGGACGCCAACGGATATAAGAAGTCGACGAATGGCATTCAAGGTGACACCAGCGTTCATTGTAGTTTGATGATCGCTCACAGCCTTGCAATGCAGCCTGGTCTGACCAAGGCATCGTTGGCCGCGGTGTTCTCGTTGACTGGTACGGTTGGAAGACATCGCAGACGGGTGCTACTGTCCCCGATCCCTTTACATCGGTCTCCATCCCTATCTCAGAACTCAAAGCTACGCTCGCCGCACAAGGCACTGAGCTCAAGTTTGGTGACATACTATTCATTCGCTCGGGTCTGTACAACCAGTTCAACCGCCTTGAATTCTTCTCATCTTGCTCCATTAGGTTTCATCAAGGCGTACACCGCAAAGCCCGGTCCAGAGCTCCTCGAAATCAAGGGACACGCTCCACAACACACCGTCATTGGCGTCGAGCAGTCAACCGACACCCTCAAGTGGATTTGGGAGAACTTCAGCGCGGTCGCTGGCGACATGCTGACATTCGAGACCTGGCCGCTTGTCAAGCCGGTGGTCCTGCACGAGATCCTGCTGGCGGGGTGGGGATGCCCGATCGGCGAGCTGTTCGACTTGGAGAAGCTCGCAGAGCACTGCAAGAACGAGGCCCGGTGGAGCTTCTTCGTTGCGAGTGAGCCGTGCAATGTGCCTGGTGGTGTGGCAAGGTTCGTATCATGTGTTTGCTCGCAGCTAATAATTAACTGACAAACTATTGCTTCCTTAGCCCTCCGAACATACTCGCGATCTTCTGAATTATGTAAACTCAATTTACCAATTTCGAAAGAATATTATATCTCACTTCATGGGTGCTGTGTACTCATCGACACACTTGCTCATATCTAGCAGCCCATGATGCCCAACATCATTGCAGGTTGGAGCTATTACGAGTAATAGCCTCTGGAAATCTTACTCGAAGGAACCGTAGTCTTGGCTCTAAAAGGGGTATTGATCTTCCTTAGGTAGAAGTGTGGTCACGAGATGCAGGCAGCGACGCGGCTCTCCGTGATGCATATAAGCGCCTCCCACGAGCAATCTCAGCGTCATCTCCATACTCTCCTCTCAATCATGGTCGCTTCACCCGTCCCAGGCATTCCCTTGAATTCCAACGGCATCCCAACATTTGAGCAGCTGCCCCTACGCAAAAACGATCCACCGTACTCCGCATGGGGTCTCTATGGCGACAAAGATGAGCTTGGCACGCTGAACAGGTTGACGAACAGTCGTGTTGCCGCTGCAGCCCAGGGCGAGATCAAGACGGGCCAGCGGTGAGCACGCCGACAGTCTGTTCGTGTAGCGCGAGGCTCACCATGCACAGGATCTCTCTCAACTGGCCACTCAACGCGCAGTCCGAAAAGTCATTTTTTGCGCGCAAGCTGTTCCACCAGGAGATGTTTCATAAGCAGCCGTATACGGTAAATGACGATGTGTGGACGTTCAATACGCAAGTGTCATCTCAGTGGGACGGTCTCCGGCATTTTGGCTACCAAAAGGAGCAGCTATTCTATAACGGCGTTACCATGAAGAAATACACGCCTCTGATGCGAATGGGTACAAGAATACAACGAACGGGATTCAAGGTGAGGGACAATGTATTCAGAATGTAGTTGCTCACACGCTGCTACCGCAGCCTGGGCAGAGCAAGGCATCGTTGGTCGTGGAGTTCTTATTGACTGGTACGGTTGGAAGATGTCGCAACCTGGTGCAACTGCGCCAGACCACTTCGCCTCTACTTCCATCGCACTCTCCGAACTCCAAGCTGCCCTCGCTGCGCAAGGGACGGAAATCAAGTTCGGTGATATATTGTTCATTCGCTCAGGTATGTGGAACACACCGCCGCATCTCGGCTGGTCTGATCTCTCCCCGTAGGCTTCATGACTGCGCATGCCGCAAAGCCCGCGGCGACCTCCTCGCGATAAAGCACGAGCCACACCCGAATATAATCGGCGTTGAGCAGACTCCCGAGATCATCAAGTGGATCTGGGAAAGCTTCAGTGCAGTTGCAGGAGACACCTTGGCGTTCGAGTGTTGGCCGCCTGTCAAGGAGGTGGTGTTGCACGAAATA
The DNA here is from genome assembly GCA_020744175.1 of Auriculariales sp. MPI-PUGE-AT-0066. NCBI lineage: Eukaryota > Fungi > Basidiomycota > Agaricomycetes > Auriculariales > Auriculariales sp. MPI-PUGE-AT-0066. Next base: position 42,123 of record JAGTJP010000038.1, read on the forward strand.
CTCCTGTCTGGGTGGGGGTGTCCAATTGGCGAGCTGTTCGATCTAGAGAAGCTTGCGGAGCAGTGCAAGAGCGAAGGCAGATGGAGCTTCTTCGTTGCCAGTGAACCTTGCAATGTGCCGGGTGGTGTGGCAAGGTTCGTGCGATCAACTTGAAGATGTATTGTCTAGTACTAATCAATCGCTCAATTTCCAGCCCGCCAAACATTCTCGCGATTTTGTGATCCATAGAAAGCGATTGGAGAATCCGGGATATGCCGTACGGCACGGACCGGGCCGTACTTCCCTTCTCGCCACTCATTCAGAGCGCTGTTCGCGATATGGACTAGTCTGATACGGACGGCTCGCAGTCATCAATTCATTTATATTCAGTACATGCGCATAGCAGGGATATTGGATATTCGAGAATTTACCGTTTTACTTCCAGAAATCAAGATCCATGCCTCTCACACCGAGTCTTGCGACGAAAATACGATCCTCGGCGAGAATCACTAGTCTGTCCCCAGCAAATGCGATATTGGCACTGAGGAATCCAATAAAGATCTTGCCAAGCAGCGTGCCCGAGGGTTGTACACCTGTGCCGACGTCAGAAGAGCAGTATATATGCAGGTCGTGGCCACAACGCACCAAGACACCATCGCCTGATGTTACGTAGACGTTCCCTCGCTCGTCAATTGCAATACCATCGGGTATCACGGTGTCGATGTACGCGAACACACGTCGATTGAGGAAAGATTGCGTGCGCAAGTCCGGTGACACGTCAAAAGCATACCTGTAATAACACGTTAGCATGAGACCAGAAGCGCGAACTTTAGCGTACACAGTTGCTGGTCGCGTCGAGTCGTACCCGTCTTCACAAGCCGCACCGGAGTCGGCGCTGCACAGTACAGATCAGCATGCAACTGCATGGCCATTCACCAGGACCTACATATATGCCGTTTTTCCATCAGGAGAGAATGCGATACCATTTGCTTTGTGAAAACCATCTGCGACAACCCTCAAGTCTCCACTCAGAGGGTCAAAGCGGTATACCTGGACTGGCATCTGCCATCGTGACGAAACCCGTCAGGACTTTGTCCGATGAACAAGCAAGGCACTGTAGACAAACTTGAGGGGTGGGTCGGAAGCCAACGACGAACCCGTACGACGGGTCAGTCACAAAGATCGCCCGGCTCTTGGGATGAATGGTAGCATCATTCAGCGAATTGAACTGACGTCCGAAGTAGTTGTTCAGGATGATGGTGGCCTCGTACGGCGGATTGGGCGACACCAAAGCAAGATTGGGTGCGTGATCATGCGCGCGGCCGGACTGTACGAGCAACAATTGGTTGTTGTACCATGTTCCGCCGTTTGTCATTTCTAACGCCGGCGTGGGCACAACCTTCGCTGGCTTCAGAGGGCTGATAGCTGAGGCCGCAAATGATAGCTACCGTCGTCAAATTGACACCGATCACTTCTTCGCTCTCCCAGAGATCGTCAACTTCACGCAGGGAAAACTTGCTGAGAACATTGGTGCCCTCGTGCCATCCACTAGGATATTTGCCCGCGTAGCTACAGAACCATACCTGTATGGTGTCATCAGAAAGCGGCAGTTTTCAAAAACAGACGTTGTGACATACCTCATCCGCGCCCGGTACCCACACTGGTGCTTCGTGAGCGAACAACCACTTCTCGCCGCCTTTTTCTGAATGCCACTTTTCACTTGTGTGAAAGTTGGTGACAACCTTCAGCTGCGGCTTCTCGCCGAGGATGGACAGGAAAGAGTGATCAAAGAGTTCAAAATGAGGTGAAGTGTCCGCGTCTGCACGTGACGAGTACAGTTCGGTGGCGTTGCGGAATGGTCGAGTCGGGTGTTGGACCGCAAGCTGTACACGCTCAATAACCTGTGAAGAAGATTCATCAGTCATGTTGTCATAGCTGGGAGCCATGCTCGATACACACCACTACTTGAGGGGGTACCTTCAGATCTTGCAGGCTAGGTTCCTCATGATTGACCTTCCAGCCCAACCACCTCTCCAGGATCGGCCGTCGTTCAATCGCTTGCCCGTCATTCTTGGCAACCAATCCAGCGTATCTCCAGGCTGTGACATAGTTCACTGCCCAAGCAAGCAGCGCGATGCCAATGATTCGCTTGAAGATGTCGCCGCCGAGTAAGCCTGCGCGATCACCGCGCCGTCCTTTTGCGCGCGCGTCCAGATTGCTTGATAGTTGGATACCTTGTCGCTTGCGGGTGGAAGGTGATGGCTGCGGGGTAGGCATCCGCAACACTCGCGTCTTTGAATACGCGACGGATACGGCGGGAATAAGAGCCTCGTGACGCGCTAACAACTCCGCAACTGCAAGTGGGCCGACCCAGCAAGTACGTAAACGACTTCTAGTCCCGTAACACGGTATCATTATTCGTTCCAAAGCACTACTGTTGTATGCGCAACCACGAAGCCGATCAGATGTCGCTTCACGATTGCTCAAGGGAGACTAATGGCATGGACAGCGGAGATATTGACAGGAGCATACTAAGTGCTAACATAGAACCAAATGTTATGCATAAGGACACTGTCGGGGTGACTCGAGTTTGAGTAAAATACGTTCAGAAGGAGAGCGCGCTAGCGGCTGCCATTGCCGCCGACAACCTCGGGCGCGAAGCCGCTATCTGCAGCGACGTTTCACGAAGAGCTCTGCCGCGTAGACACGAGGGTAGCTCAGGCTAGTGACTAAGCCCGCGGTGCGTGAAACGCGCTGGATTATTCTGCAAGCTGAGCGAGCCAGCTGACAAATGGCGAGATGTGACTTGGAATCATCGCGGCGAGAGGCCAAGTGTGCAGCTCGGAGCCGGAATCAATGCCACATTCGCTCTTTTCCTTGTACGCTGACGATGCAGTACGTCGCACCAACACCCGTCCACCGTGTGCTCTGTGCAGACTGTGGTACGCACTATGTCACGTCATAGTTCCCAGTCGTACTCAAGATCTTTTACTTAGGCACGCCGATCGAACCAAATTCTGCAAATCTTTGCGTCTCGTGTCTGCGCAATTCGTTCGTTTCTAATCGCCTTCCGTTCCGTTCAAATCTGACACCAACAACAGAATAGACATCACCGAAGGCATTCCAAAACAATCTGCGCTGTCGTTTTGCAGAAATTGCAATAGGTTCCTCAGCCCGCCTACTGCATGGACCATCGCAGAGCCAGAGAGCCGCGAACTCCTCGCGTTGTGTCTTAAAAAGCTCAAAGGCCTCAACAGGGTCCGGTTAATTGATGCCAGCTTTATCTGGACCGAGCCGCATAGCAAGCGGCTCAAGGTCAAGCTGTCGATCCAGAAAGAGGTGCGTGCGCGCCACTCAACGCAGCAGTTAGAATGCTGACTGTGGCTTCTCAGGTCCTCGCGGGAACCATCTTGCAGCAAGTCTTTGTTGTAGAGTACATTGTTCAATATGGCCAATGTCCCGATTGTGCCAAGCTGGCAGCCAAAAACACCTGGAAGGCGCTCGTGCAGATTCGACAAAAAGTAGCGCACAAGCGCACTTTCTTGTATCTTGAGCAGCTCATTCTCAAGCATGGGGCGCAAAAGGATACGATCAGCGTCAAGGAGGTCAAGGACGGGCTAGACTTCTTCTACGCACACCGAAACCACGCTATCAAGATGGTCGAATTTCTGGCTGGCGTTGTGCCCGTTAGGAGTAAAGGCAGCGAGCAACTCCTCAGCAGCGATACTCACTCCAACATCAGCAATTACAAATTCACTTATTCGGTGGAGATCGCCCCTATTTGCAAGGACGATCTCGTTTGCTTGCCTATGCCGCTCGCAAGGTCAATGAGCAACATCAGGTGCGTGCTACCGTTTACATGCTGCGTAATACTAAGCCTCATTTCCAGCCCGTTGACTGTTTGCACGAGAGTCGGCAATTCCATCCACTTCGTCGACCCTACAACATTACGGTCCGCCGAACTCGCTGCTCAGGTATACTGGCGATCGCCGTTCGAGCCTCTGACCAACATCAGCGCCCTGCGCGAGTTTACGGTCCTCGACGTCGAGCCAACAGGTCTCGCGCGGGGCAAGTGGGTGCTTGCAGATGCGCAAGTTGCACTAGGCTCTGCCTTCCGTTCGCACGGTGTTGATGACGAGATGATGGAGGACGACGTGGACGGCGCGGGTGGTCCTGCGGACGGAATTTATCACACGCGCACACATCTGGGTGGTATCATTCAACCTGGAGACACCGTACTTGGCTACTTCCTCACGCGGGCTAACTTTAACAGCGACACGTATGCGGCGCTCGACGCGAGCAGCGTACCGACATCGTGCTCGTGAAGAAGGCGTACCCGGCCCGCAGGAAGAAGAACCGTACACGTAACTGGCGCCTGAAGAGTATGGCGATGGAGGCCGGTGACACGGGAGCAGATGGTGTCGTCGGGAGAATGGGCGGTCGCGATAAGAAGAAGGTCGACGAGGACTACGAGATCTTCTTGCGTGATCTTGAGGAGGATGTCGAGATGCGTGCCGCGGTCAACTTGTACAAGGCGAAGACGGAGCGCAAGCGGCCCGGCGCAATGGATGTTGATGTGGCACCTCCTGCTCCTGCACCACAACCCGCAGCTGGGGATGATGATGAGGACGACGGTGGCGCCCCTACTGTCGGCATTGATGAGCTTCTAGATGACATGGAAAACCTCGATATTGAGGATGAAGACGGCGCTGGAGCTGCTGAAGAGGAGCATTAGGACTACGAGTGCAAATGCGACCCCATCTGTCTAGTTCAAACCATCTGAGCAATAGCAGAATCACAGTAGCAAACCGTTAGATCTCAATGGGCCTTTCCCCTGAGTGAGAGTATGTTAACGAATGGCTCACGCGACTCTTACCACTATGACGTCGGCATTTGCCATCTCCGGCCTTGCCTTCAGCACGTCGCGAGAATGTTAGCTCGTGCGCATACCCGGTTACGATCGCCACCACTCATTCGTCTCTTGCATGCCAGCGCACCGAGGCCCGCGTTAGGCGCGCCGCAGCGTCAAGCTCGCTCCGTCGATTCGCAGGAAGAGTTTCTCTTCATGCAGAGCAAGTTTGCCGCGGCCGACCAGTCGCTCTCCGACATTCCTGTTGTACCGGTCTACGTTTCAGGCACTTTGAAACAGTTCCGCGCGCAGCACCCAAACTTGACGAGCACGGCTGCGACATGGAAGCACTACTACCGCTATTTCTATGCACGAGTGTCTGAGTTCCTCACAAGCGCGTATTGCGTTTGGAACATGTCGAAATTCGACGCCTGGCCGTACGGCCACCCGGTTAGGGACCGAACAATGGCAGCGCTAAGGATATTAAGCACGAAGGACAATGCTTGGAACGCGGGCATTAGAAAGGAGGCAGGGGACAGCTATGCAGAACTCAATAAGGCCGTTGCATCGTGCGTATTCCTGGCTCTGGCTCAACAGGCTCTCATTCGATGCTAGAAAGAACTTGGCCGATATGCAAAAGTATGCGGCCGGCGTGTACTTGAAACGTTCAGAAGACACTGCAAAGACTAGCAAGAGATCTGAGTGGAATCTCGTCCGGCATGTAAAGCCGGTCCAGGTGTGTCCACAAACGCGATCCAGCCCTCTTGCGCTCACCAGCCGTCACAGTTATTATCCTTCCGCTCGATGCCATTCCAAGACGACAACTTGTCCTCACGCGGCAATGGATGGATGTTCCAAGGCGTTTTCAAGTTCGACACTATTCAGACGCTGGCTCCCATCGTTGATTCGAACTCTCACCATGGAGAACGCAAGATTGTTGATGGAAAGGTTGCTCTCATTCGTCCGCCACCCCCACCAGCGCCAAGCAAGTCGCTCAAGTCTCGTGACTCGTCCACACCTTACTGACCGCCGCATGCCTCACAGCCGAGCACCACATTGTCGAGTATCTTGTGCTTGAGCGGCGCGGCTGGCTGCCCAATCGCCCATGGACCATCAAGGCGAGGGTCAAACCTGGCTCACATGCGGGTAACCACAGACTGGCAGAGGAGTTGGGAATCACGAAGATGTGGGAGGTCGTTGACCCTGCGACGCCGGCAGCGACTCCGCATGCAACAATACCAGGATCACCGAGTGCATCAGTCACGGCTCTGAAGAAGACACCCGCCGAAGTATATCGCCAGGCGCTGCTGAATCCCAAGGACGGCGAGCTGATGACTGTGGACAAGTTGAAGCAGGACACAGGGAAAGGTGGGTGCGGCGAAAACTGCTCATACCGTCTCTGACTTCTGGAAACAATCTAATTCTAAATCAGTTACGGTCCCTCACGGCGTCGAACCTGCGCAGGCGCCACCGAAGGGCAAGCAGCGCGTTGCCTACGAGCAAGTGCCGCTACCGGGTGGGGGCCCGTCCAAACTCGCGCGCGGGGGACGCATGTGATCTACCGTTGAGCCCACTCCTGAGCTCAAACCGATCTGGCTTTAAAAAATCACATTCAATCCACGTAACACAGCCTTTGTTACCATCTTTCTCACTCAGAGTGCCATGTTCCGGTTGTCGTCTTATCGCGACCAACAACGTCCTTTGCTTTCTGCAAGACGAGACTTGATTGTATAGGTATTTGCAGTTAGCATTCCGATCAGAGAGTCCGCTCGAGGCTTTGAAATGCCGAGAGCACTGCCAGGGCTTTGTCAGAATGCGAGAAATGATTCAGTTCAAGAGAGAAATCTGCATCCAACTTTGGTCTACATGAAACCGTCGGAACACTACACCGTCGAAGGTCGACTGAAGAGTTGCCTCTCTCGTAGTTGCAGGGTCTGTGCTCGCAGATTGTCAAATTTCAAGATTGCATCCGTGAAAACAAATTCGCAGTGCGAGATGAGCGAGGAGCAGATTGATGGAATATTGGTGACAGCTAGCTGAACTAGCGGGGAGCAGCATACATGGCCTGGCACTATGAAGATGCGTGAGCTTTGTTTGACTACCGAATTCTGGTGCTACCACTTACAGACTTGAGTTGATCGAGGAACCAGTTGCAGCCGTTGAGATCGTTCGTCTCAAGGCACTTGGTGAATTCTGCGAAGTATAAGAGACACGTCAGTATGTGACTAGTATGTGGTGACGGAGACGGGGCAGGAGATACGCCGGTGCGCGTGCGTAAGCGAAATCATAGATCCGGCGCCGTGCACTTGCGTCGGCGCGGACAACAAGTAGATCCTCGAAAATTCGGCGCTGCGCATCACAACAGCGCGCAAAGAGCGTAAAAATTTTGCGTCATGGTGCGGCAAACGGAAAATGGAGGGGTCGAGACAAAGAGAGAGGCTGCCAACGCACCCTTGACTTGGAAGTCACACTGGCTTGCGATCTGCTGCTGTTGTACGGGTGCGGCGGCTTCTGGAGCCGCTGCCGAGCCACCACCACCGAAAAGCATGTTGGAAAGACCATGGCCTATAGTGGAACCGACAGCAACACTACCCGCGGTGGCTGCCATCTGTCCCAGCATACCAGGACCCGAAGACGTTGGCGCGGCAGCCGGCTACCAGATTGCTTAGATCCTTGTTCAGATCAGCGAATGCAAACTTAGCGTACGACAGCGGTAGCAGCAGGTGGGGCCATGGGTGCGCGTGCAGCAGCAGCAGGGGCAGCCATTGTTGCATGGCCGCGAGTCTGCTGAGCAGCAGGACGTGGGGCGGGACGAGAGCTGCGAGATGAACGCTGAAGACAGACATTAGCTATTGTCTCAGCTGAGGAGTCGCGTAGTGCTCACAGGCATGATGACTACGCGAGTGAATGCGGTCGAAGGAAAAGACGCTTCTCCCCTCGGGTTCAACCGAATGCAGCTCTTGACGCTTTTTCCTCGGCTCTCCTATGTTGGAACGCAGCTAAATATGCAACCGTTCCGCGAATCGGCTGCTGAAGGTCAGAGAACGCGGAGAGACACGCCTCGTGATTCCCATCACAGCAAATCAACGGCGGCCGGCGCGCATCCCTGCAACTTGACCTTCAACTACCACCATGCCCAGCTCGTTCCCGCCCTATGCCTCAGATTACAAGCTGCTGAAGCTGTCCTACCCCTCTGCTGGGGTCTTGCATCTCGAACTTAACAGGTGAACTATTCTGTAACTTTCAACACATCGCAAGAAGGCTGATTTGTCGCTCGACAGACCACCTGTCAACGCAATAAGCACAGAGTACGCCGCAAACTGAATGGGTCCTTCACCAAGTTTGCTGATAACCGCGATGTGCAGGTTTTGGAAAGAATTCGGTCGCGCTTTTGACCAGATATCGCTCGACGTGAATGTGCGAGCTGTCGTGGTTTCCTCCGCCTTTCCCAAGGTATTCAGTGCAGGCATAGACTGTCAGAACTCGCTCTTCTTTCCGCTCGCGCGAACTTCATCACTGACTTTACTTGTTCGCAGTCCAGTTCTTGAAGACCCTCGTTCCTGGCGAAGACGCCGGCGACCCAGCTCGCCGCGCTATTCTCATCCGATACTTTGCTCTGGAGTTCCAGCGCGCTTTCAGTGCTGCAGAGCGCTGCCTTATCCGGTCATAGTTGCTGTGCATGGTCAGGTCCTCGGTCTCGCCATCGACTTCATTGCTGCCTGCGACATTCGGCTTGCCGCGGCGGATACCACCTTCTGCATCAAAGTACGTTTATTCACATGAACATAAGCCGAGGTTTAGCTCCGCGTAATCGTGTGCTAACTACCTTGATAGGAGACCGCTGTGGGTCTCGCAACCGACATCGGCACACTCGCACGCCTCCCCAAACTCACAGGCAATGCCTCACTGCTCCACGAGCTGGCCTTGACCGCACGATCATTTGGCTGCCCCGAAGCCTTGTCCCTCGGCCTCATCTCTCGCGCGGTACCAGGGAGCCGCACTGAGGTCGTCCAGGCTGCTCTCGAAATGGGTGCACAGATCGCGCAACACAGCCCGCTGGCGACACTGGGAACCAAGCGTTTCCTAGCGAACGCAAGGGAGAGGACCGTGCCCGAGGCGTTGGAGTACCAGGCGACCTGGAATATGGCTGCAGTGCAGGCTCCAGACTTGGAGACAACGGCAAGAGCGATCATGAAGAAGGAGCAGGTCAAGTACAAGCCTCTCGCTCCGTGGGTCCAACCCGAATCAAAATCAAAGCTTTGAGCCAAGTGCCGTCAGCTTTATCGTGGCAGGAATTGTAGTCATTACGCGCAATGGACTCGGTTGACCGTGAAAGAGCAAAGGCGAGGTAGTTCGGACGCCGAAAGCGAACCTTTTTTATAGCTCTATTATAGTCGTGACCGCCCATATCAACTATGAGTAGCTTATAGTGAGCTGGATCGAGTTTGCACTGTGATCGTTCTCGGCTTGAGCAACCTTGTTCATGCATGAGGATCAGTTTAATTCTTGTTTCTCTCCGCCACTCCTCGTTCGATGAAAAGTGAGCAGAGTGGATCAAGGTCACGGGTACTGCAAGATCGTGTGCCCCAGACCAAGGCTCTGAAGATTACTGTAACTGGCGAAGCCGAGGGTGTATCATACAGCTGATGCAACAGGCGCGACAGGTGAAGGGAACGCCTCCATTGCTGCAGCAATAAGTTCAGGTGTGAGGACAGCTTTGACCTCATTGGCGACCTTCGCTTCAACTAGCTTGCCACCGCGCACAACGTAGCCCTTTGGTACAACATCAACGTCTCCGACTCGCGGTGGTGTTGCCCTCGTGATAAATTCCATGACGCATGGGAGCTTTGCTGCTGCTTGGCGGAGAGCTAAGAAGCAGGTCAGTAAGGTTTCAAGGACAAAGTCACATAGACAGTCTGACCTTCACGAGCAAGTTCCTCACGGATAGGGACACCGCCAATTTCAAAAAGAACCCGATTTGTCGGTACGCTGAGGTTGCACCAAAGGTTAATGAGTGATGTATATGATAGGTCATGGAATACGCACCGAGTTGCCCAGTACTCGAAAAGACCTTTACCGCGACCCATACGCGTCTCGTTACCCTATGACGCATATTAGAGCGCTTCTTAACCACGTTACACAGAGTCCCATACCTTCACGCAGACAGGAATATCTGGGAACACGCGCATCCAAATCTTAGCACCCTTGATCGGCTTGAGCTTCCTCTTGAGCACGTCGTCCGCCGTCGTCAGCTGCTTTGCCGAAAGTCGTAACCCCTCGCTCCTGATTCGAATGCCAAAGTCGCCGTAAGCGAGCGTCGTGGCTTTGGTCGAGCCGCCAGTTGGAATGGGGATTACGCCACGGTGCCGCTTGATCCAGTCCATTTTGCGCGGTGCGAGTTGACCGCGGTGACGCACTTGTTGCGCAGTAGACGGCCCTGCGCTAGTGGATGCGCCAAGTCGCGCATTGAAGAGCGGTCGCCGAGCGAGTTGAGAACGAAAGACATCACGCGAGCGCGCGCGCGGTTACCGCCGGCGCGTCTCTTCATCCGCCACTACGAGCTCAATAGTTTCAGCAGCATGGAGGACACGCAAACGAACAGCAGGCAAAATAGACGCAAGGAAAACCTGAAGTCATGCGCAGCGAGCCTTCACTTTCGAACCCATGCAACAGTCGATGCGCATTTGTAGCGATATCATAAGCCATCAGAAGTGTACAACAATGTCGTCTAATACATTAACTGCGAACACCGCATCCTCGGCGCTCTTTTCCAAAGGGATGGGCAGCTCGTCTTCGGGTCGCTCGTCTTCAGGGGTACTCACGGAGAGATCCTCTGAGCTCGATGGGCTCGCCAGCTCACAGTCTGATCCATCTGAATCTCCGCTGATGACCACCGTCTCCAAGCATGTAGCAGCCACCTCTGCTGCTCTTAGCGCAGTCTCTATCCAGCCCATGATAACATCCTCGTCCTCGCAGCCCACCGAAATGCGCACAATGGCTTCTTCCACGCCATACCTATGCGATCCCCCAGGAGTCAGAATTAGTTACATCGCAGTCAGAAGTAGCGCACCGAGCAGCCCATTCCAGCTCCTTCCAATGCCCAAGGATCGTGTACGGGCAGGCAAGTGTGAACTCGGTTCCTAGACTCGGGCCTTTGCAGCAACCGAGCGCATCGTAGAATGCGTGCGCTGCGCGCTCGGTATGGAACGTCAGGCTCATCAGGCCACCATACCCCGCTTCTGGACTGGTGCGGCGGAAGAGAGCGTACAGCTCAGGCGTCTCGAATTTCGGATAATAAACGCGTTTGACTAGAGAGTGGGAGTGAAGGTAGTCCGCGATGCGCTCAGCACGGACGTTGATTGTCGCCGACCGAGCGACGAAGCCGTGCGAGTTGGCTTCCATCTGGACCGCATCCTCGAACCACCACGTGTCGTAGAGCTCCGGGGTGTAACACTGAGTGAGATTCTCCTTGAGCATAGGGTAGAATATACTATTGGGGTTAAGAACGACGCTGTGTGGTTGTAGTTAATAGGTGATGAAGAGCAACGCGAGGAGTTGGGCAGACATACCTTCCACCCATCACGTTCTGCTTGCCACTCACAATCTTCGTGAGGCTGGTCACAATCACGTCTGCATACCGCAGACATCGACGTTAGTGAAGTTGCCGATGGTGTCATCCACGACGATCGGAAAGCGGTGAGCATCTGCGACCTTGCGTAGCTCCGGCAGATCGACTGATCGCAAAAGCGGATTCGAGGGAGACTCGCACCATAACGCGAGTGGAATGCTGGAGGACTGCGACGGCGAAGAGCTTGACATGTTGCCTTTAAGGCCAGCTTTCAAAGACTCCAAGTCGTTGTGGTCACCATGTCCGAAGAATGCACAACCGGGTCCCCAACGTGTGAGCACCTTGATCGTGTCCGTATAACCAAACCTGAAAACGGAAAAAATGAGCCTTGAAAAAAAACATCGATGGCAGGAATCCCGTACCCAAAACAAATGCTCTTTGCCGCAGGATCCTCTCGGGTTGCGAGAAGGGCGTGATGTAGTGTCCAAATGGCCGCCATCCCACTTTGATATAGGAACACATCGCCAGGTGACGGGTCAAGCAGCTGTGCTTTGAGCCTCCTTCCAGCTGCAGCCTCTAACGAGCGATCTTGCTGGACCCAACTAGCAATTCGTTCACGCAACAGGCGCCTCGGACGCTCTCCAGCACCGTTCCACGACATATCTGACGTTAACGAAGACCCGCCTAAGCCTAAACTGTTGACGAAGACACTAGCGAGACGATTTGACATGCCCCAACCGGTGTGTTGCCAGAACTGCTTAGCGCGCAGCCAGAGACGCTCGGGGACGAATGTGACGTGCAGCGCGAGTTGGTCGGAGGCACGGTCTAAGAGCAAGGGACGACGGCCACAGACCTCGACTGAGCGGACGCTAGCGTGCGAGTCCTCAAGGAGGACAAACGAACAGAAAGCGCGGGCGATGTGCGCGTTGGGGAAGATGAGCGCGCGTTCGTTCTGGTCGCTCAGCGTGGACTCGAAGTGTGTACAGAGCTGCGCGTAGGACGTTGAGTGCATACATGGAAGATTCCTCATATGAGGCGCTCACCTGTTTTACTGCAGGCTGAATGAAGAATCGAGGGTATCCAGTGCGCATGGCTTTGATGACGCGGTCCTCACCCGAGACATAACCAACATTGTCGATCCATTCCGGCAGCGACACGCTCAAGGCGTGCGTATCGTTGGCGGGGATATGAGCACCGAGCATGATCAGTGAGAGTTGAAGGTAAGAACAAGAGCGGGTATGGGCGAAAAAACCGTGAGGTGTCAAACGAGACGTCGTCGGCCTCGATCGAAAGACCGATGCGTAGGGCAGCGCTGGTGATTCAATTAGGGTGGAGTGACGCCAGGCGCGGTACTAGTGCGAGCCGGGATGCAGGACAGAGGCGGATTGAGCGGGCTATGAGATTAATTCGGTCATACGGTGCTGCTATTCTCGTAGAAGCCATGTGCCGCCCTTACCTTTGAGGTCTTGTCATAAACAGATCAAACTGGTAAGCATGGTCCACATTTTTGTATTGTTCCTCGACTGTTGTTGCGGCGAATGTGCAATCGAAAGTAACTTAATTACGTTGATTTGAGTCCTCTTGGGTCTGGGGCCTTGATGTGCTGCATCAAAGCTGCGTCAATACAGTGCAATCCTTTGGCGACGCTGCTGCCGGTCTCGTGTGCCTGTGTCGCCCGATGCGAAGCTGAGTGCGGCGCCTGCGCTTCCGACGGGGGTCCCTGCAGTGTTCGCTGGCCACGGTCCTTTCCGGGATCCATGCAACCTCGAAGGATCCTGCACAGCGGCTCGGGTCAGTAGCCGTCGACAATAATAGTGAACATGACCACGCACCAGAGCGGGAGGTTCATCGGGAAGATCAGCTGGAGCCGTTGTGGGTGTCGGTAGGGTGAGAATCACCATTGGCGTGTAGACGATCTGGAGAGGGTGGTGTCGACGGGGCGAGCGTCCATAATGAGCCAACACTGCGGATCAGACAAGACAAATAACTCCTCGAGGGGGCGGGCCTTGGTCAGATACTCGTCGCTTGGAAATAACCGCTGCATCTCCGCGAGGAGGTCATTATTGAGAGGGGACTACAGGGATTCAAGCCAATTATTCATCTACCCGCAGCAGTAGCATCATCTCAACGAAGAGCTACAAACTACCGGCGTCGCTGAGCGGCAGAACCTATTCGAACGCAGGCATCGTATTTTCTACACCCCGCCAATTGGTAAGTACTCTGGAGCAAACGGCCGCACACGCCAGCGCTGAAACATCCTTGTTTGCAATTCGAGATGCTGCGGGCTTATGGGGCGCCTGCATTGCGAAACGAGAAAGGCCCAAGAAGGGCAAAGTCAGTCGTGATTCCGGCATAAAGCCGAAAAAGGGTTTGGATATAGACCTTAAAATTCGGACTGTCGGCGGTTTGAGTCTCGAGAACAAGTATCAAATAGTTATGATACGGAGAAAAATCGAGTCAAGATTGGTTGAAATACATTTTCGATCCAACTCTCGAGGCTGATTCGCCCAATACGATCGAGTGATAGACAGCCTCTGAGGAGAGATGATGCTCCTCACCTGCCCCTCGAAACTGAAACGTTCAGTTTCTCCCCACGTCAAATATCATCCCACGTGCCTGTAAGGGAGGTATATTCAGGCGCGCTTTGCCCGACTCCACGTACATATGGGTTTTTCCAGCCTAAACACACGCAAAACAGCCGAACCCAAGCTCGACCGCCGCATCGGGCAAGTCGAAAAAGCCAATTGGGCCGTTTTCATTTGATTTTTTTTTTAAACGCCCATCGCGGGACCACAAACTTGGACAGCCCAAGAAGTTTGTTCGAATCACTAGGATTTTTGTGACAGCTGTGACGAACTCGAGCATTGGAAGCAATGAGCTCTACGCCTTGCACAAACACGCTGCCACAAGTCGGGCGGGCCGCTCATAAAAACCGGGTTCCGAAGCGTCTCGGCAGGGAGCCGTGGGTTGGTCGGTGCCAGTTGGCGCGCCATAGGCAGTCAGCCGGCTGGGATTCGGACAAACAGTGCCGGCTAAATAGTCAACAGGTCAGGGGGAGCCGGAGGTGCGACATGCAGGTTTCACAGGTGACGAGATGGATGAGGTTGGAGAGGTGTGGAGAGGTGGAGAAGGTGTTGCATCAGACAGTACGAGCTTCGGGAGGATGTCTTTTGCCGGGGGGGGCTGTGCCAAGGACATAAATCATAGTGTGAAGTTTAAGTTTTTCGGGGCGCGGACCCTGGTTGCCGCTCCTCACTAGAGATGAGAGGCTGCTATAGCAAATGGGGGGTGGTAGGAGAGCGAAGCGAGATAGGCGGGACAACGATGCAACGATGGATGGGCAGACAGGGTTTTGTGGAGCTCGAAGCTCAGCACCATCACCTTGAGAAATTGTACAATGACTAGTACCGGGAGCGGTGTGCAGGCAGGTGAGACGATGGTTTCAAGGGCGCGTGTAGCGATAAAACATGTCAAACGGAGAAAACAAACTGACGTCGTGCTAGGATTCGGGATTTGTTGCCGTGGTCGCTCCGCTTTTCTGACACTTACCCACTTGTTGCGCTTTCTTGCCTCGTTGATTGCCCGAACCCTGCAGACGGTCCTCCTCTTCCTCCTCCTCCTCCCGAGTCCCGTGATCTACAACCTCCGCTGAAAGGCAAGGCATTTGTGCGGGGAAGAGAGAGAGCCCCGCAATGGACGCGCTATTCCAAGTCAGTTGAAACTGGCACTCTTTCGCGTATTCACAATTTCTGATATTTGGGTTGTGTCGGTGGTGGCTCACAGGACATGCCGAGCGGCAGGCTTGGACCACGCGCACCGTCAGACACGAGCTCGCCTAGCCGTCCACCGTCAACGCTGCCCACCAACTCGCAGATTGAAGCCGCCATCCAAAAAGCGCAAGCCATGAGCCCCGCACGCCTCGTCCCCGACCGCACCGGTTCCAGTCTCGGTCGTGATACGCGCATGCAGCTCTTTGTCGGCAATGTAAGCATTCGCAATCGTTGGTCTGAGAGTTGCGCTGAAGCTGGGTGGCGTTGCAGCTGCCGTATCGCGTCCGGTGGCAGGACCTCAAAGACTTGTTTCGCAAGGCCGGTACAGTGTTAAGAGCAGATGTCAGCTTAGGGCCTGACAACAGATCGCGCGGGTAGGTGCCTTGCCATCGCTACGTCTTCTCGCGCGCGCGCGCTCAATAGGCTCCACAGCTACGGCACAGTTCTCTTCGGCAACCCAGAAGACGCCCAACGTGCTATCGGTTCGCTTTTGCCTCTCACACTAGCCATCTTTCTAATCCGCTGATGCCATTCGCAGAGATATACAATGGCTACTCGTGGCAGTCCAGAGTCCTCGAAGTCCGCCCAGATCGTCTGCCACCGGACTTTGACCTCGGGCTGCAGGCTCCTCCCAACACCTTTAATGTCCTGCCCTCGCCGATGCATGCCATGCAATTCATCCCACCGCCGCCAGGAACGTTGCCGTTAGCAAGTGGAGCACCCAAGTTTGAGGGGTTCGATGATTCGCAGCCCATCCCGAGCCCCATGGCCATGTTCTTCCCATCCGTTCAATCTCAGGATCGCAATCGAGTGCCCAGCGCGAGCGGCCGCACGCTGTTTGTCGGAAATGTACGTCACGGAACCGCCCTCCCTGTGCCCCCCTCGATTTCCGCTAGTCGTTGTTGTGCAGTAGTGCCACAAGCTGTACTGTTTTTTCGGCACGGGTGGCTCGGCTCTACTGCTACAACAGTATTATAGCGTGCTGACCTCGATCTGCAGCTCCCCTTTCATTGCCAATGGCAAGATCTCAAGGATCTTTTCCGGCAAGCAGGATCAGTACTGCGAGCCGATGTTGTACTGGGGGCCGATGGCCGCTCGAGAGGGCACGGCACCGTGTCGTTCTCAAATGACTCTGACGCCGACAACGCACTCAAAATGTTTAACGGGTGAGCACGATTCCAACCACCCGATTTTGCTCCGGCTGAGTATCGCGATAGGTACGAGTTCAACGGGCGACCGCTCAAGGTGCACTACGACAAGTACACTGGCCAGAACACGCCTTTGACTAGTGCTTCTCCTGCCCCCCCTGGACTACCACCCATGGGTGGCATGCCTTTCATGTACTCTGCGATACCCTCATACCTTGCACCTGCACTACATCATATGGCAATCGGCCTGCCTCCATCGTTACCACACTCGCCATTCGATCTCATGCCATCGAAGCAGCCATCGCCTCCGCCAGCCCAGCAACAACAACAAACTGGGCTGACTGTCGACTCTTTATTAACTACGCGCGCGACGTCGCCGCGGTCACCACGCTCTCCACGAAATCTGCACATTGAGATCAACAAGGAGAAAGAGAAGGAGATACTGGCGCGCGACGCCAACCTTTCCTCTGCATCCACAGGGAAGCACCACGCACACCCAGGCCCGATCGCGCTCCCCCCGCAGGGCCAGGTCTTCCCTATCCCACTCTCGCCACACTCGACGACCGCAGGCCCACCCATCACGCCGTCGATGCCGAGCTTCAGCTTCGCGCCGCAGGCGCAACCGACGCCGCCGCTGCACGCGCACTTCCTCAGCCCGGGAATAGGCCCGTTCAGCCCAACGATGAGCCCCGGCGGGTTCTTCGCGGGCCCGATCCCACACCCGACACCCGGTAGCGCGCCACTGAACCCGGCGCCTGGCGCGCCCGTGCGTTATGGCCCCGTCATGCTGCCGCACCCGCACCCGCACCCGCACCCGCACCCGCATTCGCCTGTGACCGCGGTCCCGCCGCCGCCGGGCTCGCCAGGGTTTTACATACCCGCGTACTATGCCACGGGCCCGTTACCTGGGAGCCCCGGTGCGCTGGGCCCTGCCGAGGGGTACTTCCCGCCGATACACATGCCGCCGCCGCAGCAGCAGCAGCAACAGCAGCAACAGCAGCAGCAGCATTTGCAGCGACAGCATCATCCGTTGGCGCAGGAGCACACGCCGCCGACGAGCGACTCGCATACACCCTCGGCCCCCTCCGGCCCCGGACGCGCGAACGGGCACGCAGACTATTTCACACCGCTGCCACCGCCGCCGGCGGACCGTAGCACGGATGCGAGTCCGGCGAGCGTGTTTAGCGCGAGCGAGGATAGCGGAGTCGTGGAGCAGAGTTCGCCGGGGACGAGTCTGACGCCGAGCGAGGTTGGCGTTGGGTCGGCGGCGTCGAAGCAACGAAGGCCGTCGCAGGAGCGTAGCGCGAGCGATTCGAGGGCGGCGCTGACGGATGGTACCGCTTACGGTTCGGGCTCTGGCTCTGGCTCTGGTACGGGTGTGGGTGTGGGTGTGGGTGGACGGAGCAAGAGCACGGGCACGCATTCGGCCGCGGCTGGTCGGACGACGTTTACGTCGATCGTGACGGCGCAGCGAGCGCGCGATGCAGCGCATCCGGGGCTTGTCGAGCAGCAGCAGCAGCTATCATCGTCTTCGTCGCCGTTGCCGCCGTTTGAGGATGACGACGAGGGCGAGGACGGTGCTGCTGTGCCGCCGGGCGCCGGCGCGACGAACGGGACGCGTGAGCGCCGCGCGAGCTGGCATGTCGAGAGCCCGAGCGTCGAAGGCCCCCGCGGCGCCGGCGTCAGCTACTTTGCGCTCGACCTCCCGTCTGGACGATGAGGCCCTGCGTTAACTGTGTGTCTGTGTGTGGGACGTGTGTGGGTGTCTACACACCCAGTCGAACCTCCCCCCCCTTTGGCCCTGGGACTGTTTGTTGTGGACTATATGAAGCCACGGTTCCTCCGAGTCGGACCGCGTACTTCTTCGCCGATATATTGTGTCTCTCCTGCACACTGCATACGTCTGTCTGTCTGTTCTGTTTGTACCCATGTCCTATTGCTCTGATCTCGCCCCCGCCGATGCCGCTTCCGCTGCCGCCAAATACTGAATGCTCTGCCCCCCCCTTCCTTATTGCTCACTCGCCCAGGTGCTGCACATCCCGGTTTAGGGTCTGCATTCTGTCTGGGTCCGGCCGCCCCCATGTCTCTCGTTCAGTCGTGTACCCCCTTTTGTATTTTGTCTTGTCGCAAAGTGAAATTTGTATAAGCCACCTTGGTGTTTGTCATCCAAACATGGTCCTAAGGGTTAATAATCCATCATCCGAAGAACCTTCACTAACGGCATTCAGAAGTTGCGTCAGTAAAGTTCAACCCGGCGATTTAATTTAGGAGTTGCAAGTCCACTCTTCCTTCGCATTTCTCTGACTCCCGTCGCGGTCCCACAGCTGCGCGTGTCGGAGGTTCTCGCTAGGCGACACACAGGACCGCTGCACGCGGAACATGTTTTCGTCGCAGCCGCCGCGCAGGTGTACCTTCCGCTGGTCTTGCGCTGATGTGCTGGTGCCGAGTTCCATCAGCCCCCCCCCCACTCTCTCTGGTGGTGTATCGGACCGTCGCTGTCTCTCTTTTGTTCAACGCCAGCTTGATCCTCAGAACACGCTTCTACATTCAAACATGAAATGTTCTGCATTTGACGTCACGCAGCCATGGGGTTTATGCACTCAAAGCACGATGAATCTAGACCGTAGTACTCACAATCGTATCATCCAACGTCTGATGCTGGCATATTAACTTGGAATCGGTTGTTGCGTTGCCAATTGCTTGCTCCGGGCTGCGGACTGTGGACAGAGATGGCAAGTGCCAGCGTTTTCCGAGTCGGTGCCCGGTGCTCATAGCTTCGATGACACATTTACACACCTACAAATATCAGCGCTCCAAATTCCTTTCAGCTGCCTCCCCAGGTTTATCCTTCTTACTATTTTCATCTCCCTTCTCACTATCTCTCGCTCATACCTACGATGTTCGTCACTTCCTTCGTTACCCTCGCACTCGCGTCGCTGCCTGCGTTCGCATCTCCCGTACTCGATGCCCGTCAAATCACGTACACTCTCTACAATGATGGCACCAAGGGCACCCTCGAGGGCACAGCGGCCGACTTTGGAGCTACCTATCACGCGTCCGCCCTCCTATCCAAGGGTGGCTGCAGCTCCACGGCGTCTATCCAGACCTGCTACGCTGCTCAGCTCTCTGCGGATGTCACCAAAAATCTCGAGACGAAGGACACCTCCAAGCCGTACCTACCTAATGGCATTGGCAAGCGCCAGCGCGCGGTCCTACTGACCAAGCCGTACACCAACGCTACTGGCGTGATTACTCACAAGGTCCGCTTCCACATCAGCTCCACGTTCAACCAAGTCCCCGTCGGAACCGACGAGGCCGCTACATTTGTCGCCCTTCGTAACCTTGACCCGTCCGTTGGCCTGCTGGCGCTCGATGTCAGGGCTCGCGTATTCATAGGCGAGGAGACGAGCGGCACATGGCTGTACCTTGCCATGCGGCGCCAGGATGGCCAAGAGGAATTCCCACCTGTGGTGTCCCTCGATGGAGTCGTTGGCAAGACCATCGAGGTCACTTACGTCCTCGGGACGGATGGCAAGGCCATTGATGCCGACGGAAATGTCGCTAGCATCTCATGCAAGTTCGTTGGGCAGAGCAAGGCGTTCATGAGCGCAGTAGTCTCAAAGAGCCAGCTTCCAAACGGCCCAATCTCGTCCAAGACCCCGTACGAATTCATTTTCGGCGCGGACCGTGGGGTGGCCGCCGGTCAGAAGGAACTGAAGGCCTGGTTCGGTGACTACACCGTTAGCCCCGCGGCGTAATTGCAAAGTGAACTTGGACACTTCGTACCGCGCTGCGGACATTTTTGGACTAAGTCTATCCCTTCAATCTTTTGTCGCCGTGTCCTTAGCATTGTTACTTCAAATCGCCAGTATTTGACACATTAGCCATCGTGACGGAATCGTCAATAATTGCAAGATTTACTGTCGGCACGGAGCCTAGTTTGTTTGTCAACATCATAAATCCCAATGTATAAGACAATGTCATTGAGCTGCTACACCAGGTGCGTTATTATACCAGCTTAACGGCTTGGCTTCCGTCCATATCGAGCGCTCTTTTCGCGCATCATCAATCATTAGCGCGGATTCATCGAGCCAACCCTTGATCTCCCTCTGGTCAACCCACATGTACATACACGACATGGCCCAGCCCTCATCTACGGCTTGTGCGATGCGTATGTATGCATTCAAACATATAGCAGCGCGACCAGTGATTCTGAGCGCAACGACGTGAATAGATGGTGTCTGCGAGGTCGCCACCACGCGCAAAATCTGCAAACACGCATCCAAGTTCTTTGATTCCGCACCTTCCTTGGGAAAATCGGGGTCGACATGGCTGAACCCAAGATGCGTGAGACTTGGAAGCAGCGCAAGCATTTGACGTGTCCATCCGGTTGGATCGCGCGAGAACTTGTGGAACGTGCGTTGAAGAGAACAATGGGGGATAAATGTGTGTAAGCGAGTGAGGCAGCATAAATTTGGCTGGTGGATGCCCGTGAGATCGAGGTCTGCTAAACCAGCCGTCCATACCCGCAGGTCGCGCGCGATCGCACCTCCGCGCTCCGTGTTCGCAGACTTGGCTATCGCGCTCCACAAAGCCATTGAACCGTAAACGGCTTTGATGTTGATAAATAGCGTTGCAGCTGAGGGTGAGATGCGAGTGCTGCGCGCGGCGCCGGTGCATAAAAAGGTAACGTGCTTCAACACCTTTGCTGCAACTGGCTCGTTCTTCAGAAGCGTCAAAAACCCTGACTCTTCTTGGTCAGATCCAATTACAATGCGTTCGTAAAGGATCGGCGACACAGCGTCATAAACGAAGGAAGATGTGAGCGCAAGCCTGACAACAGTGCCGCGGTCGGTCAAGCGGAAGAGATACGCGGTGACCCGAAAGATTTCCGTAACTATCTCGATGGGCAGCTTTTCCATCGCTGTACGATGCTCCAAGTTTAGGGTCCGATTGGAACCATTTTCGGCTCATGCCGAATTAGGACAACTTGCCTTCCTGGGTAACGCCTCCTGATTCTGCGCGTAGGCGTAGCACCCCCACGAGCTCATAACATCTTTAACAGCAACAAAGTTGTCTTTGCTTGGTGTAGTCAGCCGATGTTCGAGGACAACGACTGGCGGGTTATAGGCAACCCGGTCAAGAGGTTGACCAATGAGCGATGGCTTAGCGTCCAGCACACCTGCCTTATCTAGGCCAGACTAGCCCCGATAATTGTTTTGTATGAAAAGCTCGTTGCGGGAGCGCTTCACTCCGCGGCTTGATCACACGCCAGATCCCCTCGCCCGTTCTCACTCGCATCTGAGCTCGTCCTTGCCGTTGCCTGCACCATCGTGCACCACCGAGCCTTCAAGCAACATGCACATACACCCGGGCTTTGAACAGGCCCCACAGCTCAGCGATGCTGGCAGCCTGGACCCCCTTCGCCGAGATGATGCGACTGCTGCAGGTAGATCAGTCGTTGGCTTGCACCTCTATCGTCCCTTTCGAACAGCATCAGGTCTATTTCTATGATTTTGACTCTGTAATCGAATGTTGCGCATGCGCTATGCCCGCATGTGCTCATACCGGGCCGTCCAACGACAATGACCTCTTCACAGAGATGTAGCGGTTACTTCTAAACGACGAATATCTGACCGTACCAAGCCCCGCCCCCTCTGGAAATATGTCTTGTCTGACCCGCATTGTTGGTACTTTTTTGGGCGCACTGGACGCCGTCGCCCCGTCGATGGGATTCGCCGTCGACGCCACCATCCAGATTGTCAACAGCCGATGGTGATTCTCACCCACCGACACCTACAACGGCTTCACGAGCTCTTCCCGATGTGTCGCCCGCTCCTGTGCGTGCTCATGCTCACGACTGAATCTTCGTCAATGGCGATAATCCGTTGTTCGCGTTCCGTAATGCCTTTGGCACGGCCAAGATATCGTTCGATCTCATCGTCAATCAGCCACAGGCACGTACTGGCAGACCACATCCTTGGCAACCTCGGCGGTTACAAGTACTGGCGGCGACACAACGTAGCCAACGACACGTTCGACATATTACGCATAGCTAGTATCTGCGCCAATGAGACTACAATTGCATCAGGCCGGTACAAGGTGCTGGGCCGCTTCCTCAAAGTGGGCGGCAATCCTGTCAACCAAGATCATTGCGAATGTTGGATCTCACGGGGTATCGGTGTTCCAGCATCGGAGGCTTTTCAGATGTAACCAGATTTAGCTTGATATTGAACTTCCGCCTGACACTCGGGCTTCACGCCCAGACACCATGGACTCTCGAGCTCACTGCGCCACTTGTTGCAGGTTTACTCAATACACCGACTTTGACGTAATTGAAACCCCCGCGACAGTGGCACCTCCATAATCAAGACCTTGCCAAATAAAGACTGCATATCAGAGAATTCCCTGTGTTGTAGATTGTTCAGCTTAACATACAATTGTCATACATTTATGGCTACATCATAATCAGAGGTTTCACAGTCACGAAGGCCATGTGCAGCTGTTCACCGTACTCACTTTGCGGCGGAGCCTTTGTCTTCTACAGGCTCACCAGCTGGATCATGAGGTTCTGCATTCAGGGCATTGTCCGCCACAGACGCAGACGTCTGTCAACCACCATCTACAGTGACCAAAAAAACCGTTCAGATGTTTCGGAAATTTCCGCCGCAAGTCACACCACTCCCCACAGCAGCAACATATACCCTCCTCCATTTATTTCTAAATACTGTCATATGTGTACTATAACTTGTACATTTGCTATTTGGGACAAATGTCAAAGGAAAATATCAAGAGACTTTTCAAATCCAGTGCGCGCATCTGAACGGTTTCTTTGCAGGCAGGCTTGACCCACCTCATCAACCTATCCAAACAGAACGCAGTGTAATGAACTCTCACGGTTTGCTTGTGCATGTTTATTAATCACTCTTCTCCTCTCCCCACCACGTCATCTGCTCTTGCTCTTCATGCGTCCCATCCCCACAGACACCATAACCCGAGTACTGCACCTCCTCGACAAGGGGGAGTCACTCCGTGCTATCTCGTGCCAGACTCACATTAGTCTTGGGAAACTATCCGATATTCGCTCTGAGCACCGCCCAGATGCTGTGCTTCAAGTGGGAGGACGCCCACGCAAGGTTGATGACACGACACTGCGACGGGCCCAGCGCATGATCACCTCGGGCAAGGTCGATACAGCTACCCAAGCAACACGTGCTCTTCAAGACATGACCAACACCACCTTCGCACCTCAGTCCCTTCGTAACCACCTCAAAAAAAGTGGTCTCAAGGCTGTGGTGAAGAAGAAACGCAACTTCATCTCTCGGCAGAACAAGATCGACCGACTCAACTTTGCAATCGCACATCGCCACTGGACTATCGATGACTGGCGACGTGTTGTGTGGTCAGATGAGACCAAAATCAACCGTATGGGGTCTGATGGGCGCAAGTGGGTGTGGAAGCGCCCTGGTGAAGGACTCAGCAAGCGACTTGTTGACCAGAAGGTCAAACATGGCGGTGGTTCTCTCATGCTCTGGGGCTGCATGACATACTCTCATGGGGTTGGCACCTGTCACAAGATTGATGGCACCATGGATGGTGATGTCTATGCCAGAATCATGGACCGTCACCTTCCAGCAAGCTGCAAGAAGTGGCGGGTTCGGCTTCGGGATGTCATCTTCCAGCAGGACAATGACCCCAAGCACTGCTCAGAACCTGCTCAAGACTGGTTTGCAGACCACCAGGTCAATCTATTGCCCTGGCCATCCAACTCTCCAGACCTCAATCCCATTGAGCACCTTTGGTCTCACCTTAAAACCCGCTTGGGTGAGCATGCAACCTACCCCAAGGGAATGCTTGAACTCTGGGATCGTGTTCAGGATGAATGGCAGAGGATACCACTCAATGTTGTGCAGAATCTCATAGAAAGTATGCCTGACCGAGTTGAAGCTGTAATTAAAGCCAAGGGAGCCTGGACCAAGTACTAAATGTAAATTAGTTTGCCTGCAAAGAAACTGTTCAGATGCGCGCACTGGATTTGAAAAGTCTCTTAATATTTTCCTTTGACATTTGTCCCAAATAGCAAATGTACAAGTTATAGTACACATATGACAGTATTTAGAAATAAATGGAGGAGGGTATATGTTGCTGCTGTGGGGAGTGGTGTGACTTGCGGCGGAAATTTCCGAAACATCTGAACGGTTTTTTTGGTCACTGTACCTGAGTATCTTCGCGTGCCTGACTTTCTTATTAGGTGGAAGTGGTTGGCTGCCAGCATCACTCGTGCGCTTTAAGCTTCATCGTAGTTCTTCTCAATAATACTGCCTGCTGTTCACGCTGCGTCAAATCGTGACCCGGGGAGTCGACGGCGTTGTGGTCCCTCCGGAAACCACTGCCTCTTGTTGCTCCCACACCCTCAGTACCTTTGTGTCCCGTTCCCAAGTCACGTGTATTTTAAATCCCGTCTAATAGTACTCGAATGGTCCTCTTCCTTCGCTTGCTGTGCTCGCTGCCACCATTCTACTTCATTCTGAGCTTCTCTCGAACCTTCCAGAACCTTCATTCATACCTACTATATAAATTATCCACTGTAGATACCTTGCAATACTAGAGTCTTCCGTTATATTCTCTGAACCGCCTCCCGGCAAGTTCCATCGAATAAGCGGCAACCACACCATTCAGGCTCCGCCACAGGGGTTGCGCTCAGACCATCTTCCCGCGCGCGGGATGGACCACCGTCTCACACCGGAACCATATGATCGGGCTGTGACCGCTACGCCTGAACAGCTGGACCCTACTGGTTGGACAGAGCGGTGTGCACGTCCCCGCTCTTATCAGCTCGTCGTGACTGATCCGCTGTCGGGCAGTGTGAGCAATGAGACCGCCCTACGGCCGCTGTACGGCGTAGCGCCCTCGCACGATGTGATCCTTGTAGCAGTGCGCAGACAGCGAAACCAGCTCCTGCCCGTGAACAAGCTCCCCATTGAAGTTCTGAGTTCCATCTTCAGAGCTTATACGTTTGCCCTCCATAACGATGAAGAGCGTACTCTTCACAACGCCACACTCTTTGTATGTGCGCACTGGCGCGCCGTTGCGCTCAATGACTCAATGTTATGGCGTCGTCTGGCAATCTCAGCCATGGCCGTACACCTCGTCGGCGCCATCCTCGACCGCGCTAAATGTGCAGCTCTGAGTCTCGAACTTGCATTGAAGGATCCGGACACCCCCGGGCGCTCGGTGTCGCCTTCTGTCTGCGAGGCTGCGGGTAAAGCTGTCGCAGGTCACCTGTATCACATCCACACACTGATTGTCGCGTATGGCGCTCATCAGGGTGGCCCCTTTCTACAACAGCTGTACTACACCCCTGCTTTGCATCTGGAACGACTCGGCCTGCATTATGTAGATCCGACGGCCTCCGGGGTTCTTATTCCTAATCATTTGTTCGCTCACGATACGCCGAAACTGCGTACTTTGCAGCTCGAGAATGTGCTTCCCGATGGCGCACACCATTTCTTATTGTCAAAGGCCACCAGCCTGGAAGAGATTCGTCTGAGTTGTGGTACAGCCGGGAAGGAGCTCTCAGCGAAGCATCTGTGTGCATTGTTTCAGTCGCGCAGCATCCGATCGATAGCCATACGGGACTGCTCCTTTGCTGAAGGCCCGGACCGCGATACGGAGCTGCAACTGCATGCGAAGTGGTCCGTTCCTGAGCTAAAGTCGCTCACGCTCGACTGCGTCGAAAGCTCTGCAGCATTGCATATTCTCGAGAGGCTAAACCTACAACAGCTGCAGATGATATATTTCCGTATCGCATGGCCGGATGGGCGTCTCGGGCCGTTGTTAAATGCTGTCCTGCGTAGTGTGTCGATGCCTACCCATCTCAGCGTGCGTGGTGACCAGAACAATGCGCTGATTGAGTTGCGCGAAAGTCAGTTCTGTGGCCGCAGCTTCTCCGTACACATCCCCGTGGATTCGCCTCTGCGCTCCGAGCGCCATCCAGCGTGGGCGTCGTACTGGCCTCCTGTGACGCCCGTACTGCGCACCGTGCGCCGTTCGTTTCATCATATCTGGGTGACAGTCGATATGTGGCCGGGCGTCGTGCACGCGCTGTCTGGTGCACAGGGCAATGTGCCTTTGCCAGGCTCGAGAGGCTCGAGGGCCACGTCCTCTGCCGCGCCACTCAATCTGCCTCCATTGACGAGTGATTGTGCTCTACCAGCGCAAGTTCTGGATCGTCGCAGTTCAAGGAGCAGCGCTGCTGGCAAGCTTCGGTGCGTGTGCATCTCTGCGCAGTTAACGTGTGCTGACAGCCTCGTATAGGGCTCGGACTTGCCTCGATTACCTGTATGCTGCGCGCCGCCGATGGCTATCCGTTCCCAGAAACTCCTCACTGCACTGAGATAGTATTAAACGGCCAACAGGCTGCATGGACTATCAGTTTGTTCCTGAATCTCTTCTCAACCGTGCAGCTTGGTCGTATCGCGTGGTAAGCATCTCCGCTCACGTGCATGACTGACACTGATTAAGTGGCGGTTTATTGCAGGAGTCATCAACACATGCTGCACAAATCGGGCATTCGCAGGAATGCCATAGTAAATATCCTGTCTGTGTCCAGTGCCGTATTCTGCATTCTTTGGGTAAGTGCAGTACCAGTATCGGGTGGCTCCTCAGCTGCTGTAGATTCCTCTCGTTTCTCTATCGTTCTGGCAATTCTCCGCACAGTCGTTCTTCTTTGGGTACGCAGAAGTTTGCTTCGTTATAGTTATCACCGCTCATGATTCGCCCAGGTCGCGTGTGTTCGCTATGAACCTGCTTCAAAGCGCATTCCAGCAGCTCGTCGTATGTTCTCCGATTATTTTGCCTCGCTCAGACTCACAGTCTCTCTAGGGAATCTATTCAACACTAGTCACATTCCTTACCCTCAACAACAACTGCATCTTCGGGCAAGATTCTGCTGCATCGACTTTTACGTCCTCTCGCACACGTCAAGGCACTATCACCGGCAGTACCAACTTCAAGGTTGCTGCGCCGGCAAGCTATGTTGCACGATCGATGTCGTTCGACAACGCGATTGTCGACATCTCGCGGTCGCCTCCGGCCAGCGCAAAGGCGTTTCTGCAAATGGTCGTAGGAGATTCTACGACGCCGCGCAGCGCTTATCAGGATAAGAAGACTCACCCTCCCGGCTTCGACGCGACGCGTTCGTGGAGTGGGAGCTAATGAGTTGTTACTATTATTGCGCTTCTTTGGGACGCTTGTAGTTCACATTGCATGCCCCTATACTATCCCCTCTTTGGTTTCCTCTTCGCGCGCTTGACTTTCTCCTTAGGTGGAAGTGGTTGGTCGCCAGCATCACGCGCGCGCTTGACTTTCTTCTTAGGTGGAAGTGGTTGGTCGCCAGCATCACGCGCGCGCTTTAAGGTTGTACCGGTCTTGCTTCTGAATATCGGGGCGGGTGGACGTAGCTCCCGCGCGACGCCCACCGCAAGCTCAGTTCCCAGAATCTTTGAGTTGCGCTCGTCGTCGTAGATAAAGGTGAGAAGCATGCAACGGACCAAGTCGTGTGCCAGAGTAGCAGGCCCGTCCGGTAGACGGCACCAGGGTATGTAGAAGAGAAGAGACGAGATCTTGGAAAGAAGCGGGGCGAGCGCTTCCAGTTGAGGATGCAGGACCTCCTCGATATCCGGGACAGACTGGACCCACTTTTCCCTTTTGGCGTTTTCATGCATCGCGATCATGAACTTATCAAAGATGTCCTGCGGCACCTTTGCAGCATCCTTCGGTAACTTCGGTAATGCGCTGGCGAAGAAGATACTGAAGACTATGGTTGCAACCGTCAGTTGGGATATAGGGGCTCGAATAGAGTGCTTACCCCAAAATATACTCTCTAGATCATGTCGGGGAGTATGGATGGGCAGCAATTTTCCCCTCTTGACGTAGTCCTCGTGCTCAAACAACTTCGCGGTCTCATCGAGTACGCCCTGTAACGCGGTTTGAAGCTTTTCAAATGTCTTGTAATCGGGGAACATTTGTTCAAAGCGGTCCGAGAGTATCGGGGGGATGTGTGGGAGGAGCTTTCGTACGGTTGGGATCTGCTCCTTGAGCCAGGCTATTTTCTCAGCATCCGAGAGCAGCTCCGACGACATATACAATGGTGTACCTGTACATCGTAGGTAAGTCGAACCAAAAGGTTTAGAGTTGCCTCGCACCCGTGACTTCGAAATTTGCTGGATCCGTGCTTCCGCCTTGTACAAGTTTGGCGTGATCCAGATCGATTACCAGACATTGAGGCGAGGGGCTGGATGAACATGGCATCAATACCGGGGTTTTGTTAGAAATCTTGCACCACATTCTTACTTCTCTGTATCGGTGACGGCTTCTGCACACGTGGGACTGGTTGGCTGTTTCCCGTCTTTGTACACTGGGTCGCAGAGCACGTTGCCTGCCGAAAAGTCCCGGTGCATCAAATGCTTGAAGGCCAATCTTCTCGAAACTGCGTTACAATTGGTCATAAACATGATCACGCCGCGCGTAAAAGGTATGCCTACCGTCGATAGTGTCGTGCATTACCACGAGACTCTGTCGAACATCCTTGCAAAACGTGATATCCTTGCCTACGCAAGACAGGATAGTAACCTCGAGACAGCGCTGTCGACGCGACTCTTCGGAATTGTAAGGGTTATCGGGGACTGAGGAATATGGGGTGTCGTCCATCCAAGCATGTTCCATGCGCGCGAGACCGGGAAGTTTGTCATCCCCAGCATGAGCAGCCTTATAGAGAAACTGCTCAGAGCGACGCGAGTCCTTGTTGGCGTCCTGCCACGATAGTTTACAGAAATACTGACCGTCGGAATTGGACCCTCCAAAGGTTCCGCGGCCCGGCCGGTGACGAGCGACCGTCGCGTCAAAGGAGTATGTGGAGCTCGTACCGGAGATTGATGCAGGTGGTTGGAGACTATACCGAGGATTAATGGGGGCGGGAGGGGCGGTCGAGATGGTTGGAGTGGGATGGTTGCGACGGTTGTAGCGGGACGATCGAGATGATTGGAGTGGGACGGTCGAGACGATCGGAGTGGGACGGTGGATCAATTCAATTGTTGAATTTCGGCGGTGGAGAGCGTCGTATACTAGAACGACATAGGCAATCA
Source organism: Auriculariales sp. MPI-PUGE-AT-0066 (assembly GCA_020744175.1). Taxonomy (NCBI): domain Eukaryota; kingdom Fungi; phylum Basidiomycota; class Agaricomycetes; order Auriculariales; species Auriculariales sp. MPI-PUGE-AT-0066. The sequence continues at coordinate 71,582 of JAGTJP010000038.1, forward strand.
ATGCGTCTGCAAACGTGACGGGCGGTACAGTCGTCGTTACGAATATGCTGCACGCATTTGCTGAGGCGAAACGCAGAGACCCGGATTTGAGCCTGAGAATCGCGAATCCCTCGCGTAGCTCCGGGCGGTAGCGCAGGTGTTCGAGAAGGTAGTGCAGCATCTGTGACTGACCATTGTCCGAGCTGCCCACCGATTCATACTCTCCTGTCGACACCAGCTCCTGCCAAGGAGTTGTACCGGTTGTATTGGCATTATTTAGGACCACGCTGGCGCGATAGTCGGGCAGGATCTTGGACTTCTTGAAGTCACCGCCTGGAGCCGATCCTGGACCAAAACTACCCCAGTGGATCAACGGCCATTTGCCGGACAGTTCCTGCACTTTTTTGCTAATAGCGTTGATCGGTATAACGGTTTCTTGTTCGCCTGTCGTTGCGCCCAGATTGGACAACTTGAGTTCAGGAAGGCGCTTTATCTTGACCCACGAAATATTGTGGTCGAGTGCGACAGACTGCGCACGTCGGATGAAAGAATCGACAGTCACTTTGATGGGTGGCTTGACCAAGATAGAGCGAGCTGCCTGCGCTAGATAGTTGTGCATGTCGGGTATAAGACAGCGTCCCGTCGATGCGGTTGGCATACCCGCAGTCTCCATTTCCACTGCGTGCGTGTTCCTCAATCAAATACTTCGTTGCGCTCCGGCGCGGAAGAACACCGTCGTGGTGAGCGGCACGGCTTGCGAAGACCAAGAGGCGGAACGGCAACATCTGGTAACGACCGAAAAGTCCTGCCCCTGGGGCGCTGCCGTGACCAAACGACCACCAACAGCGAGCACTTCTGAGTCGCCCGCCCTGCCCCCAGCGCACCCCAAGGCTGCTGACGGTGCCCGCTTCAACGACTCACCTCCTGCCTCATCTCTGTCCCACCCGCATGACGTCATGATCACACTGCGAAAATGATCGCAGGGCGAGACAATGGCCGGCAGGCGGGTCGCTGCATGTCGTCGGCCGTCCTATTAGAGCTGAGCCGGGTAGCGGCTGCCCTTGTAGCAAACAGATCAGTCGTTGATAACTTTCCGTTTTATGTTGATGCGCATCTCGCGGTTGCCTCCAGCCAGCACAAAGGCGTTTCTGCCAATAGTCGTAGAGGATTCTTCGATGTCACGCAGTGCTTATCAGGACAAGAAGACTCACCCACCCGGCTTCGACGCGACGCGTTCGTGGACTGGGAGCGAATGAGTTGTTAGCGAGAGCTGGCAGCAGCGTCGCTACAGGTTACCATATTGATGCGGCGTCGACCCAGTAGGTCGCACCTGATGCCAGCCGATTTTGTTCAACAATATAGCCACATCGAAGCACCATATTTTGAAGACATCAAGCAGGATTTCTTCCCTCAACAAATAATCCTTTTGTTCCGTTCACCCCAATTCCTTCTGGTATTCAGACTGACCCATCGTTCCCTACGACCTCTTTGTTGTCACTAATTTCTGCTCGTTTCCTAGTCACCATTTCGCAGACTATGACTCTTATAATCAATCATCCCATTCACAAGGACGACGGCGCCTGCTAGTGTTCCCCACCAGCCCACGTGCCACTCCACGTACTCGAAGAGCATTTCCGCAATCCCTCGTTTATATACTTACATGAACTGTAATAATACATGGAAACTACACAAGCTCCATTCCTGAAATTTCAATCGTAGCTCCTCTCAATCGTACCGCCTGCTGTTCACGCTGCGTCAAATCGTGACCGTCGACGGCGTTGTGGTCCCTCCGGAAACCACTGCCTCTTGTTGCTCCTACACCCTCAGTACCTTTGTGTCCCGTTCCCAAGTCACGTGTATTTTAAATCCCGTCTAATAGTACTCGAATGGTCCTCTTCCTTCGCTTGCTGTGCTCGCTGCCACCATTCTACTTCATTCTGAGCTTCTCTCGAACCTTCCAGAACCTTCATTCATACCTACTATATAAATTATCCACTGTAGATACCTTGCAATACTAGAATATTTTCTGAACCGTCTCCCGGCAAGTTCCATCGAATAAGCGACAACCACACCATTCAGGCTCCGCCACAGGGGTTGCGCTCAGACCATCTTCCCGCGCGTCGGATGGACCACCGTCTCACACCGGAACCATATGATCGGGCTGTGACCGCTACGCCTGAACAGCTGGACCCTACTGGTTGGACAGAGCGGTGTGCACGTCCCCGTTCTTATCATCTCGTCGTGACTGATCCGCTGTCGGGCAGTGTGAGCAATGAGACCGCCCTACGGCCGCTGTACGGCGTAGCGCCCTCGCACGATGTGATCCTTGTAGCAGTGCGCAGACAGCGAAACCAGCTCCTGCCCGTGAACAAGCTCCCCATTGAAGTTCTGAGTTCCATCTTCAGAGCTTATACGTTTGCCCTCCATAACGATGAAGAGCGTACTCTTCACAACGCCACACTCTTTGTATGTGCGCACTGGCGCGCCGTTGCGCTCAATGACTCAATGTTATGGCGTCGTCTGGCAATCTCAGCCATGGCCGTACACCTCGTCGGCGCCATCCTCGACCGCGCTAAATGTGCAGCTCTGAGTCTCGAACTTGCATTGAAGGATCCGGACACCCCGGGCGCTCGGTGTCGCCTTCTGTCTGCGAGGCTGCGGGTAAAGCTGTCGCAGGTCACCTGTATCACATCCACACACTGATTGTCGCGTATGGCGCTCATCAGGGTGGCCCCTTTCTACAACAGCTGTACTACACCCCTGCTTTGCATCTGGAACGACTCGGCCTGCATTATGTCGATCCGACGGCCTCCGGGGTTCTTATCCCTAATCATTTGTTCGCTCAGAATACGCCGAAACTGCGTACTTTGCAGCTCGAGAATGTGCTTCCCGATGGCGCACACCATTTCTTATTGTCAAAGGTCACCAGCCTGGAAGAGATTCGTCTGAGTTGTGGCACAGCCGGGAAGGAGCTCTCAGCGAAGCATCTGTGTGCATTGTTTCAGTCGCGCAGCATCCGATCGATAGCCATACGGGACTGCTCCTTTGCTGAAGGCCCGGACCGCGATACGGAGCTGCAACTGCATGCGAAGTGGTCCGTTCCTGAGCTAAAGTCGCTCACGCTCGACTGCGTCGAAAGCTCTGCAGCATTGCATATCCTCGAGAGACTAAACCTACAACTGCTGCAGATAATATATTTCCGTATCGCATGGCCGGATGGCCGCCTCGGGCCGTTGGTAAATGCTGTCTTGCGTAGTATGTCGATGCCTACCCATCTCAGCGTGCGTGGTGACCAGAACAATGCGCTGATTGAGTTGCGCGAAAGTCAGTTCTGCGGCCGCAGCTTCTCCGTACATATCCCCGTGGACTCGCCTCTACGCTCCCAGCGGCATCCAGCGTGGGCGTCATACTGGCCTCCTGTGACGCCCGTACTGCGCACCATGCGCTGCTTGTTTCATCATCTCTGGGTGACGGTCGACATGTGGCCGGGCGTCGTGCACGCGCTGTCTGGTGCACAGGGCAATGTGCCTTTGCCAGGCTCGAGAGGCTCGAGGGTCACATCCTCTGTCGGGCCACTCAATCTGCCTCCATTGGAACTTGTCGAGCTCACACTGGAGCTCGCGGATCTCACAGGCGATGACGCTCAACAGACTCTCGAGTCTTTCGAGCCTGCCCTGCTGCGCGGGTTCACTCTTCGCGCACCGTCTCTTCATGCCATCACCATTGTTGCACGGCCCGGCCGGCGCAACGTACTTGCTGGCTTTCTTCTGGACACGTTTTTACAACAGAGCGTCAAGTATACGTCGCTCAAACTTCAGTGTCTGACCCTCGACAATGTCGATGTCGAGCCCGGTTACTTTTGGGACGCAACGCGGAAGCGAGTAGACAAAGTTGTTATTGTGCGTTAGCAATAGCCATCCTACGCACAAATCGGGACGGATATTTGTGCAACTTCTCACTCTCCTGCGACACCAATGCTCGCAAGTTATTATCGCATTTTAAACCATCTACATTCGGCATGTACTGCTACATCACATTTTCCCCTCGCCGGACGGATGCCACTAATATGCTGTTAAACACACACTTGCAATAGCGGCTAGAACGGGACAGGTTGTGTAAGCATCATTAAGACAGACTAGCCTGAAACAATATTCCTTGGAAATTTTTCGGTGTCCAGATCACGATACATGAGAGAGATAGCAAACTTTCGGATATCCAGATGTCAATCAAAGTCCGGGATGAGATCCTCAGCCTTGGCCGCTGTAGCGCTGTGCTCTCCTTCAACGAGCAAGTGCTCATCGCGAGCTCGTTTGACCCAATCAAACGCGTTTACGAAGTCTCCTCGCACGAAGAGACATGCGCTACCCAGCCAGATTAGGCCCGCGCGCTTTGCAACAAGCCCCTCCGCTCCCAACATTTCTATACCAGCTTGGAGCTGGCCCAGAGTCGGTGCTGCGTTTGGCTGCGACGCGAGCTCTGGTGATTCGAGGCGATTGAAGAGCTCTGCAAGCCGCTTGCGCCGGACGTTTGACTGTTTTTGGGTCGCCTCGTCAACATCGCAGGCTTCACAGGCGCATTGAAACCTCCAAAGCGACTGTAATCGCGCCTGACGCGCTTCACGGGTCTGGAGCATCCCAACATACGATATCGTCACCTCGTCACCAGGTTTAAGATCCCTCATGGCGCGAATTTCCCCGCAAAAGTTGTCGAAAACGAAGTAGTAGTTGGCGGACGGGCGACAGCTGTGGTTTACGCGTGCGAGGGTGGGAAAGCACCCGACATAGCGGTTCGTTGGGTTCGGATCGACGTCGTGTGTGACGTCTAGCTCCAGGTTGTTGGTGTGAAATATGGTTGCAAGTGAATGGCCCGGCACACCGGGGGCACTGCTGAGTGCTGTGATGGCCGCTTGAGAGGCATTGTTGAGACCAGCAAAGGGTGCGAGGTAAGGACGTCCATTGATCTTCGTGAAGTCGCTCGACCACATCAACTCGGCACGTGTAGCGTATACCGGTCGCTCCACGCAGATCAGGTCGCCCTTCGCAATATGACGCCGTGCGATCATCGCCTTGCCGCGCCCAGCGATATGGACGATCTCGAATGGCGCGTCGGCGAACGGGTTCGGCGCAGGTTGTGACCAGATGGGCCATTGGCTGTGTTCACGGAGGCGGTCTAGCGTGTCTACGAGCACAATGCTCATATCCGTGGTCGGGTAGAGAAAGTGTGGCGAGATGGCGATTGGCAGCCGGGCGTCCGCGCAGAAGATTCGTGGTTTGTCGCTGATGAGTCGAGCTAAATGGGCGGTTGGGGACGCTAGGACTCCCGTTGCAGCCAAGGCCGTTGCCTTGGATGACGACGCTGGTGGCACCGGATCCGGGGGTGGTTGAACGCTCAGCACGTTGGCGCCGCGACCGAGGAGGAAGCCGCGCTTCATTGCGATCGGCGGAGGGTAATGCACAAGACGACGAGGACTAGCAGCCGATGCCAGATAGTGGGAGCTGGACAAGGGCCTGTTAAGGTGCAGCACTACACGTGCAGACTGTAACGGTGCCACGCGGCTACATAAGCAGCGAGAATTGTGTGGTCGTCATTGTGGACGGAGAAAGAGGGCTCGAAGCAGAGGTCACCCGACTTACAAACTTCCTGAGCGTCCCGCTGCGAAGGCAGCTGTGGTTGGGGACCCTCGTTGAATAGGGTGTGATTGTCTGCTTGTGAATGAAGTTGTGGTTCTGCCGCTACGATCGCTCCTGCCAATTGATTACCCTGATCTTGGCTATTTTACTTTAATAAGCAAATTTTAGCAATGCTTAGAAATGGGTTGCGATTGCGGCGGGGATGTCATCTTGCAACAACTGAACATTAGGAGGGCAAAGCGCACAGCTGTCGGAGATTGCACGTCCCGCCGCTTTTGCTCACACCATTTCTAAACTGCGCAACTCACTGCGCGCTCTTCTGCGGTACGCCAGACACACGCATTTGGTCAACTATGGCTTATAAGAAGCCTTGAATGTCTCAGCGTAGTGCGCTTCAGCCGTATTTCGTTAGATAGGCTTCAACAAGTCAAACTCCAGCCAGAAAGACGCGCGATTACCCCAACTCCAACTACATTTCGACCTGCTCAAATGCCCAAGGCTAACAAGAACTTCTACGCTGTTGCTCGTGGCCGCGTGCCAGGAATTTACTTGACCTGGTGATGCGGTTGTTCTACCTGAGTGACTTTGCTCCTAACTCGGACCCTAGGGAAGAATGCAAACTCCAAATTGACGGCATCCCAAATAGACACAAAAAGTTCCCCACGCGCCATGAAGCTGAGGCCTACGTGCGCAGCGGAGGTGTTGGGAGCACTGCCATAGAGCACCCCTCCAACGTCGCGTCTGGTTCTGGCTCGCAGTCGACACCAAGCTCACCTGCTCGCGCGCCTACCAAATCAATCCGCGCTACGAGCAACAGCCCACCACGGCGCGATAGGAAGGGCAAAGACAAGGGGAAGCACGACACATTGGTGCCACTCAATACTGAGCCCGACGATCACACCGGCTGGGAGGTCGTCTACGCCGACGGTGCTTGCAGCAACAACCAGAACCAAGATCTCGCCCAGGCTGGTGCGGGTGTGTGGTGGGCGAACGGCGATCCCAGGTGCGGAAGCTTGTGTGCCATTGTATCAGGGCTCACCAGAAGGACACAGGAATGTTAGTGAAAGATGCCCTGGTGTGCAGACTAATAATCGAGGAGAGCTGCTAGTGCGTTCGTCTGCTTCAATGACCTCCTTCCCCGCGCTGATACCCTCGGAGGCCATCATTCGCGCCTTGGAAACTGCATCGAACCGGCCAGGCTCGAAATTGCTCATTTTTACCGATTCGCAGTATTCGATCAAATGTATGCCACTTCCAAATCGCTGATTTCCATGCTGAGCAGGTTACTCTTTGCAGGTACTGGCAACTGGTTGCCTAAATGGATCAGCGTCAGCTCTGATCCTGACGAGTGGAAGGCATCCGGCAGCCGCAAGCCCGTGAAAAACGCGCGAATGCTGTACTATCTAGCGAAGCTTGTACAGCGGCGCCAGAAGCTCTGTGGTGCAGATTCTATAAAGTATGCCGAGGCTTTTTGTAAAGACGAGTTCATGTGCTCATTTTGCATCAGGATTTGTTACGTGAAAGGGCATAGCGGCAACTACGGAAATGATTGTGCGGATGCGCTGGCGGTCGCAGGAGCACAGATAGAAACAGTCTCGGACGATCTCGATTGGAACGCGATGCGATTCCAGGTTGAAGAGGAGATCGAGCGGATCATGAAAGCAAAGCAGCCATCGCCCAAAATTGAAGCAACGAGAGCTGTGGGTCATTTACATCAGGAAGTTTTACGCCCCGAAAGCCTAACCTTCCGTTGCGTCGCTCGCTTTCAGGAGACCGTAAACCCGGTTCCGCGTCCGTTATTGGTAGCTGCAGATGGCGACGAGTTCGACGAAGGCGGCATTGATTTCGGTGAAGTGGATGAAGAAACCTTTGCAGCCCTCGATCGCGGCGAGGTCGTTGACCTTTCGTCGCCGCCTCGACCGACGGCTCCGCCACTAAAGGCAGCGGCCATGGCGTTGGACGAAGACGAAGACGAAGACGATTTTGGCGAGAATGACGACTGGATGGACAATTTGTCAGACGCCGCACTCACCGCGGTAGAGAATACAGCCCGTCATGGCAAGCAATTGGCTTTCAGCTAGGTCGTGTCACGGCCACCTCGCTTAGCTGAATTGCATGTGTCGTGCGTGAACTTCTGTAGTAGCTTGATTTTTACTACCTCGAACATCTTGCTTGTACATTTTTAATGTTTGACTGCTCTTGCATATAAATCGCTCTACAAACGAAACTGACTGGTTTCTGAGACCGGTGCAAAGTGTGATTACAGATTTCGAGGGCCGTCGATCATCCTTCCCCTTTTGCGCCACCGGACATGCCGCGAGCAACCAGCGAGCGATTCTCTCGCGCACACATCAAAAGTGCCAAACAAGAAAAGGCCAGCAAGCAGACTTCGACGAGCGTTGGGTCGTCGAGCAACCCAATATTCAATACGGACAGATTCGGTCAGCACATTCTCAAAAACCCGCAAATCGCGCAAGAGTGCGCGCGCATACTGCTACGCTCAATTTCGCTGAACTGACTGCTTCTATCAGCATTGTAGATAAGGTGCGTGGGTGCTGAAGCTACGCGCGCGCGCGGTCGCTGAGGTTATATGCAGGCGAACCTGAAGCCAACAGACAAAGTGCTCGAAGTTGGTCCCGGTACCGGCAACCTGACAGTCAGGATACTCGAAAAGGCGAAGCAATGCGTAGCGATTGAAATGGACCCGCGCATGGCGGCTGAGCTCACAAAACGTGTGCAGGGCACGTATGTCGATCCTAACGCTCGCTGGCCCGTGCCTTCCAGCTAATCTTGATACTCGTAGACCCGAGCAGCGAAAACTAGAAGTCATGATAGGCGACTTTGCGAAGGCGGATCTGCCTTACTTCGATGTCTGCATCTCCAACACGCCGTATCAAGTGCGCATACCTGTCGGCATCACACATCCAGTGTTCACGCCGTTCCCAGATATCGTCTGTCATCATCTTCAGATTACTCTCACATAGGCCATTATTCCGCTGCGCAATCCTCATGTTCCAGCGCGAGTTTGCGCAACGACTAGTCGCACGACCCGGTACGAACCTCTGGTCGCGGCTCAGCGCAAACGTGCAACTATACGCAAAAGTCGACAATATCCGTCAGGTTGACCGCAACAACTTCCGCCCGCCCCCGCAAGTCGACTCAAGCGTCATCCGCCTCGTACCGCTGGACCCGCCGCCGCCGGTCAAGTTTGAAGAGTTTGACGGGCTCACAAGAATCGTGTTCTCCAGGAGAAACAAGACAATCAGGAGCAGCTTCTTCAATGCCAAGGGCGTCGTCGAGATGCTCGATAAAAACTATAAAACTTGGTGCTCAGAGACGGACACGGTGCGTTTCTTTGTTGTTGTGTCATAGACTCAAATTAACGGTGGCGCACTACAGATTGTTCCAGACGACATGATATGAAAAAATACATCGACGAGATCTTTGAGGAGACTGGCTATGGCGAAGAGCGGGCGGCCAAGCTGGACATCAACGATCTCCTAAAGTGGGCACTCCTGTTCAATAAGGCTGCACGTGCTCACTATCTTTCTCAGACTTCTCATGGCGTTCCACGATCGTGGCATTCACTTTTCATAGCTGCGCGACATGCAGTCACGGTTTCATAATCTGTTGGGCATCTTCAATACGAATTTAGCAATTTCGTATGATCTACGCAACGTTTCTTACTTTACGGTCTCGCAATAGCAAAGCCGAGTCAAATGCATAGAGACATAGTGGATCGTATCTGAACATAGAGCAGCCCGTATGATGTGCAATGCAATGCGAAGAGCAGGTCATGAATGCGACTGAAAGGAGATGGAAGCAGCCCAAAGGTGCTAGTGGAGATGTACATCTGTACAGCGAGGATGCGCTACGCGCATGCGTGTTTCGACAAAAACAGAAAAAAGATCCAAATATTTACACGAAGAGGAAGTATGTGCATGAAGAAGTAGCGAGGCGGGCAACTAACTATGTACACAGGCTAGAGCAAATGCGTGACCAGCGGCTGTGGGATGGTCATGCGGAGAGGCGTTTGGCTACGTCAAGTCTTGAGACTGTACGAACTTCTAAGATTCCGAGCTGAGCTTTCTTTTATGGAAGTGCATGTGCGAAGGCCATATTCTGAAGAAAGCGAGGGGGTGAAGGTGCGTTGTGCCCGCGCCGAGGCGTTTTCTGTGGAAGAACGGTGACAGCACTGAGCGACCGGTTGGCAGCTGCTATTGCCGAGGCGTGTTGTGCTTGTGGGATGCAGCATAAAAGATTGAGATGATGCCGCGGTCCAATGAGGTCAGTCTGGAAGATATAAGATTCGATCGAAACGAGGGCAGCTGAGAATTGGACGTACAGGGAATACTCCTCGTCAGACCGGTGGCGTGAAAGGCTATGCTCGTCCGTTGGATACAATTGACGTAATGTACTTTGGCATTGACGGGAGTCCTCGTCGTAGTAGTCCGGCCATACTGTGACTGCGATTGCGGCCTGTCCGCCAATCGCAAACACGAACGCGACGAGCGCGAGGTTGCTGAGAAGAACCAGAAACGAGAGCAGTCCGACGGTAAGAACGAGCGTAATACGAGGACGAGAAGAAGAGAGTATTCGGAGCGTGAGGAGGCCCATTTGCAGGGCCTCCAGCCCGTCGGAGCTGTTAGCCAGAGGAGCCAGGATGAGACGCAGGCTTTTGAGCTAGAGTCCAGGCGCAGCTGATAAATTCGTTCGAGCGCAAGATCATGGACCGAGATCACGATAATCATCCCATGCAAGCTTTACGATATTGGGTTGTGGCATGAAACAACGGATCGGGTCGTAAGTCCATGGTCAACGAGGATCGCGAGACAAGACGTCTCTTATCCATCGGAATCCTGGAATTGTCTGCTAGCTGTGGTTGCCACTGAACTCTGCATGGTCAAGATAGGGAGTAGTCACAGGGAAGCAACAAACCGGCCAGCACCAGTGAGGCGTAGGTGCACCAGCTGACGTCAGCCGAGGTTTGAATCTAGGTGAACACGGGCACTATGCACTAGCTGAAACAAGCCAGATGCGGCGAGGAAGAAACTGGAGATAGAGCTTTCGTCGGGTCGCACTTAGCCGTGGGAGTATAAATGCCTAGCAAGTCATTGATATATCATCCCGCTGATCGAAGCAATCCACCACAGGTATCGTCTTGACTTTGTGGACGCGTACAGTACTGTGCTACATCTAAGAGTGGCCCGTAATGCGCGAGTTGATCCGCTTCGTGGCCTCGGCCTCCGGCTGCGTGGGTGCGGCACCAGGCTCATACGAGTCAAGTGCTGCGGCGCGATGAATGGATGTGCCTCAGTGTTGAACACCCCTGCACCGTGACCGTGGATCAGCTCCAGACGGATCAACGTCAGGCATGAGGGTTAGTGTACGCACATTCGTCCAGGTTGATATGCTGCGGCGCATCGAAGGTCAAGTATAGGTATTTCAACACCTCGGCGAAGAAGAAGCTCTCCGTGTCGTCGATGTACGTAGTCGGGATCACGTTCACATTTTCTAACGAAGCGTAACCGCCCGTCTCTGGGACCTTGAGATATTGTTCGATTTTCTTGACGAAGTTTGCTGCATTTTCGAGGTACTGCGAATCGAGGTTAGGTAAATAATTGCAATGGAAGTGTGCCGGACCTTGGTGTTACCCGTCGCGCGCCATGCGTAGAAATTTGACTCCATGACTACGCCCAAGTTAGACTTCTGGTGTCTCAATACGTGGAACATTTTGGTGCACACCTTCAGGTCGTAGGATATAGTACGAGTTCGTGAGATAGAAGCCATGCTGCTCATAGAACGCGAGCTGCTCATCAGTTGGCGCGCTACCACCAGTATAATCACCGTCCTCTGAGATGTATCCGAAGTTGTTGGGTCCGATCTGAGTTCTGAAATATAAGAATCGTTAGTACTAATCGCGTGAGGGCCTATCTTGACCCACGCAGTGCTGGCATAGGTGTTGATGCAGGCATCCGTTAACTCCAAACCATACTGGACGATGGTGTCGTTGCCCAACAGCTGACCACCGAGGATCCAGTTGCCGCCATGGAAGCATGCCAAATGACCACCAATGTGGCGAAGCCTAAGATCCTCATCCATAGCGCCAAGGACAGTCCAGTTGCCGACAGTGGTGTGGGTCAGCAGTTTTGAATAGATGAGTCGATCGCGAGTTTCCACTGCTCGACCCAGAGAGGGTCCGCGTTGTTCGTCAAGTGGGCATATTTGATAAGGTACTCGAAGTATGAGTCACTGCCGCCTCCCCACGTCTGTGAAGCGGATCAGACGACTTGCACAGAGACATCTTAATAACGTACCACGTATCGCGAGGAAAATGAGCCATCGCGAGGATTCACGCCTTGGCCAGCGAGACCAGGGAAGAGTTTGTCATCCTATATGATGAAGTGAGAACAATAAGACATATTTTCCGTCGAACTGACGTTGGTTGCAATCTGACGGAAACTCTTCTCCGCAAGCTCGAGGTATGTCGCATTTCCCGAGTATTCGCTCCAATACATCGGTCAGCGCTTGTATCATGCTTCCGCAACAGCAACTTACGTCAACTTTGCCCATTCGAGAACAAGCTGTACGTCCATCAGTAAAGGTCACGTGCCAGTTCTGGCTAGATACATACGGTGCCAGCCTCAGCGATATTGGACTGGGAAACGACATTAGACAGGCAAAATGATAGCGTAGCATCACGAACATTGTCTTCGACAGGAGAATTATTCGTGAAGTCAATCCAGCTGAACTGGTTGTTAGATTTATTTGAATAGTTACATTTCGCTGGTTTGACGCACCCGAAAGGAATTGCTTGATCATCAACCCAGGCGTAAGCCATCTTGTCAGCAACCTGTTGGGCCTTTGCAATGAGGGCTGTGTCCTTTTGCCCGTTGAGCTTGGAGTTGAGCTCATAAGACGACAACAGCCCGCCGAGGTATCGGATTGTAGTTTCGAAGACTCTGTAGTTGCATTTGCGCATAGCCCCGCGCCAAAATCGTCAAAGTTTGCGGCCAGTATTCGACAAACAGTCGGAATGGAGGTAACAATCACAAGAAGCGAGTGGTCAGCTATGTCTAGTACACAGCAGAACGAACTTACGACACAGTGCCTTCAACATTTGGCGTGTCGAAGTCAATGCCAAGAGCGTAGTCGAGGGCTTTCGCGTACAAATCCTGTCAATCGGCAATTGTGTCAGCTGTACTCGGGTGTAAACTTGTGCACCACCGCACCTTGAGGTCCATCACAAGCATAGTTGACATTGAATCAACAATGCTGGCTCCCCAGCCATTGCGCAAGTCGAGAGCTTGATAAAATTTTTGTTATGTACATGGTTTACATATGCTTAGCTCACGGATTTTTGCGAGTCGTTCTTGAATAAAAGATGTCTGTCCGGCCATTCATTGAATGCCTTCAATCTTTCATTTCGGAGGCTTTCATCCTATAGGATGAAGCTGTCAGCTTCCATATCGTCATTAGGACAGGAAGAACGCACGTTCCTGAGTGTGCGCAGGTGACTAAGACACGCCACCTTCGTCCGCTTCGTCTCTCCCACCCCATTAACGGCATCCTGGATCATTTCGAGCAACTGGGGAGTCTCTTCCTTCAAGCAGTACAAAGCTACGATGCCGCTAGCGATGGGATTCCATTTCGTTCACCGGTGACCCAATTGAGCAATGGATCCGCTATCAAAAAAGCCCCGATACGAGTCAGCCATAGTCGCCGCACAGGACCAGCAAGGTTCTTGGGTGATGTATCGCATCAAAAATACTAAGCAAAGAACACATCAGCGAGACACTCGGAGATGATCTAAATCGACTCACATAAGCGTTTTAGGAGCACGATAACGGAGGACTTATCCGAGGCTGAATCGTTCAGGAGAACAAGAAGGGACTGACATTTCTCTGGAAAGCTGGTCAATGATTACGAAATCTCCGAGATGAATGACCTGCCGGCAGCCAATTGCGCAGCTTCGTCCTTTTCGAAGCGATCTAGCAGTGCAGGTGGTGAGAGTGCAACAAGTTTACGCAGGAAATTGAAACTACGTTTAGCTTCAGGAGTAGATTCGAGCTGCAATGATGTGAGCTCTGCTGTAGTATCAAGTTTGAAGAATGATTTACTATGCAGTCGATCATTAAGCATCGCTCCGTTAGGAAGAGCCAATCTTCCTCCCATAGGAAGTTCCGCAGCCGTGGACGTCCGTCGGCTTCCAAACTCGCAGCAAGAATCAACAAAGACTTTGCGTCGCAGACACCAGTGTACATGCCTGTTCAGAAGGTTGTGAGTTTAAGCCGTTGTGCTTAGATGAAGAACGTGACAAACCACAAACAAATGGGAAGCATTCCCGGAGTGCAGACTCGGCAAAAGTCGCTTCATTCATCTTGAGAGCTACGAATTCCGGCAGATTTGAATGCTGCTTCACGCTACCTATTGCCGTCTTCTGTGGCTTGTACGATTTCTCAAACTCGCGCGACAGAACGTGGTCGACGAGATTTGCCAGATTCGTTCCGAATATCTGGGAAAAATACGTGTCAGCTAGGTTAAACAATAGATTCTAACCCGTACGGTCGCGAGCAATTGCAGGCTGCGCTTAATCAGAGGCTTCGCTTGCCAAAACCTTTCGATCAAAACGATTTCGCCAGCATTCCGTCTAACAGCTGCTGCCAGTAGGTCGAACTCGCGGTTTTGAATGCTGGCAGGATCAGCCGCTGACGGCATGGTGGTTGTTGAGTTATCACTGTCGCCTGCGTCCTCGTTGGCCAAATTGTCTGTGGACGGCACAGTGCTCGTCAATCCGTCGTGCTCGCCATCCACTGCATCATCGACAGAGCGCGGGTCGGCGGCGGCCTCCTCAGGTTTGAGAGCGTGCAGCCGATCCCGTGCCTCATCGAATGCGGAGGCTGGGGGAACGTCCGCGCTCGACGGGTAGTGCTTGAGGGTCTCTCTGTACATGTCACCAGCATATGCGTGCTTCGTCGTTCGTAGCATTCTCAGGGTGGTCTTAACAGACAGGGATTCCGCTTCCGGTTGCTGGCTGATTTGGCTGTAGCCGAACACTGGAATATTGACAGTCAGCACTCTAATCGGTATCATGAGTTCGTCTCACTTATTAGACTACGAACAAACTTGTCCAGCGGTGTAGCCAGACCTTCATCAGAGTCCAAGGAATGGGCATGAAATTGGGATATTGCGGATTTCAGTAAGGTGTAAGCTATTGGTGCCTTTTCTCCTGTGACGATGATCGCAACTTGCTTCAGCTTGTCCTCCTGGCGTAGGTTCATAAGCGACGCATGAAAAACGCGAAGCTTCTGTCGTCCGCCGGCTTTGCTCATAGGTGGCACCTTAGCCAATACATCTTGCTCTTGGATTTCAGCAAGCTTCTCGGTAAACAGCGGGTCCTGTCGTAGGAACAAGGTCAAGAGCTGCATCGAACACGAAAGACGATGAAGGCATCGTGAGTACGTACTTCGGGATCCATATTCAGGAGTTCCCACTGGAAGGGGGGTTCCTGTGGTACGAAAACATTAGTTACCGCAGACTTGCGCTTACCATGCTTGCCTCGATAATTCCGGTGTTGGTGCGAATCCCAGGCCACGTCGGCCACGAGTCTGGCACCATTTCAAGGTCATTCTGCTAGGTGGCTCCTGATATCAGCAATAATTATATGTGATCAAAACTAAAGACTGACTGTTTCCTTTCCAACGATGATATCGTTATCTGCAACGTCGGACGGATTGCTGGTGGTGAGGTATCCTTTGGGCAAGAGTACATCAAGGCGTGATCTTTTTGCAGTAGGGTTGGACTCTTCGTTCTCTTGTCGACGTTTCCGCGTTGTTGAGGCCGTGTCCGTTGCCAAGGACGTGGGACGAATCTAAGTGCGACCATGATTTTTTAGGTCCGGTCACAACAAGTGCTAACTCGTACCCTATCGTTGTTGGTCATATCGAGACCATCAGTATCAGCCGCCTCCATCACTTGATTTTGATCAAGGTCAAGATCAGAGGGGTTCAGAGAGTCGTCCTCTGTGTCATTAGCCTCGGACATCTCGCTTTGCTGATGTTCATCATCATCTGCTTCGCAGTACGCGTCACTGCTGTCTTCTTCATAGTCAAAGTTGGAGTCTTGAGAGCTTGGGTGTATTTCGGGCACAATGAAACAACAACCATGAGCAATACAAGCCACATCAACGAGCAATGCATGAGAACGGGCGATGTGGTGATAACAGATGCAACGGTCAGTTATGATATATACACGCACAATGGGAGGTCAGCGCACTTCATAATAGCTTCTTTTGTTCAGCGCCACGGGGCGTCTGGGACGCGCGGCCATTGATGATGGAAATTCGAAAGCGAGAAGCGAGATGTCGGAGTTGACGCGCCAGCGTCCGGCACCACTCCGCAACTCAACCTCCGCCTCCTTTGCTCTGCTCGCACGTCACCGACCCCGCCCGGGCTTGCAGTCCCAATTCAAAGACTTCAACTTTGAGCAGAGCACTATTTACGTGCCAGAATCTCCTCATGGACTTCGACAATGAACAGGCTGCCATCGCATTTACCAACATGATATCGGACGACATGTCAGAGCAGTTATTTGTCTTCCACTCACCCGTCGACACTGAGGATTTTTCTGCCCAATTATGGGAGTCGGAGAAAGAGGAAGAAGAGTGCGCGAGTGACAAAGACGCCGAAGTATTGGACGACGTGAGTTCGTCAGCTACCGCCCTACTGCAGGAGTCGTTACAGCAAGGTTCCCGTCGCACTATAATCCACATTCGCGAGAAGAAGAAGAAATGGCTTGACAAGACAATCGCTGAAATCTTTGGATCTTCGATGTCAAAAGCGAAGGCCATGGCTATAGCAGCACAGGAGAAATTACGCCGCAACCTCGAGGAAGGCGTCGAGTCGGCCAAGGCTTTCGTTCATACAGAATGGACCAAGATCGACTTGGTTGATAAACAGAAGGTGATCCCACTGCATGACCACAAGCTACAGTATTCACTCGGAATTGGCATAGTTTGAAGACAGCGTTAAGTTTGCTAAGCGCGCGTTGGCCGAGTGCCATTACAGACGGAACACCGACGAAAAGGTGTTTCAGTGAGCAAAAAAAACTTCCATCTGTCCCCGGACTGACGTGCCTAATACCAGTTACAACGAAGTTGACGACAAACTCAGTCTGGTCGTTGGCAAGAATACTCCGTCGTGCGAGTCATGGCTCCTGGAGGATTCGAGTGAGGGACTCCAATGGGCTGACAAGGTCCTGATATGGACGATGGCCCGTGAATCTAGTCACATAGGACCCGCGGTTCTCGAGTAAGTATGGTTTGCAGATATTAACTGATCGCCCGTTGACTATCTACAGGAGCATCGCAAAGCAGAACGAGTTTCTCGATGTCCACGCCATGGTCACGGCCGAGAATGCTGAGGACTGTCATCTCATCGGGATCTACGTTCAACTTGTGAAGTGGAAAGAGTTCGACGCCTTTGGCATCGGAAGCGCGAAGAAAATCTCCAACCGTGACGGTGGGCACCGCAAGAAGCCGGTAAACTCACTTCACCGAACTATAAGAAGTACTCGCACAGCTTCTATCAGCTCTGGACTTTCTAATCCATTTTGTGCTTTTGCAGAGGACATCAGCTTCGACCAATGGTTGCGCAAAGTGGTCGAGACATTTCCGAGCGAAACACCCACGAATGTTCTGCGCTTCATTGAGACATGCCTCATCGCCATGACTCGCTCAAACTCTATCAATCCAACCACTACTACACTTGGTTTGAACGTAAACCTGGTTGACAGCGCCTCCGGTTGGAAATCAAAGGTCTCAAGTAAAGCAATTGTCTTCGCCCTGCGTCAAATGCAGGAGGATTTCGTCAAGAACGGCTACGACGGATCTCATCGTCCCCCGACTCAGTACTACGTCGAACTTGCCCGCAAGCTGAATATAGATGTCTCTTCAGACTACCTGCGACAAGTCGCGCATGGAAACCATCGACATAACCTCACGCAGGCACTTCGAGAAAAGAAATTGATCCCAAATCTTGCAACGCACCGCACCGCGACAAAGAACCCAAAAAGAGCCCTTCCTGTACTCCGCGCGGGTTTTCAGACTGCGACCTTCAAGACCGGTAATCGTAAGTGCGATGTGTAGCAATGCGGCCAGCTAACTTGCAGATATGATGCCAGTTTCCGCACTCCAGGCTCTGCCTGATCCTAACGACTTGCAAGACCGCGCTCCGAAACGCATGTAGCCGTGCCTTTCGTGCTCGTGTTTTTAACAAGCGGCTTAGGACGAAAACTGAATCGAGCTATCAAGAAAACGCGAGCGATTACTAAAGGTTGGCAGGCAGGCCATGTAAACGCATACCCTCATTGCTCACTCGAGTTGTTTAGATATCAAGGTGTCAAGCCGTGAGCTTGACTTGGATGTGGTCACGTTTTCAAGAGCTGACGTAGCTCGCAGCCGCAGATAGTTGAGATCGCAAATGAAATGGATGGGTCCTGTGAGTTTGTTACGTCGACTTCCTTCCAACTAAACCCATCGCAGGTTAAAGCATTCCTAATGTTCATCGTGGGTCCACACAAGTCTTCTCTTATTCACACGACACTCGTCCACTTCAGCTTCTTGCTAACGACATCTCCGTTTTAGGCACGAGCGAACCCTTGCAGTAGCAATGAACAAGTGTCTTCCAAGTCTACAACCATCGACAGGCGACGTTCTCCACCTTCCTCAAGACTGTGCTTCGCATATCGAGCTCTGTGCTTTGGTACTTCTACCGATGTTGCTATTTGATATGGCTTCGTAATGATTCATCTTGTTACACTTGATCTTCCAACTACACTGCAGTCGATCGAAATGACACTGACGGGCTACATACATTGTTAGGACACTGTGGTAACCGTTAGTGCAGCTGGACATGCCTTGACCTTACAGGCTGGCTGATAGTCAAGCCAGCGCAATATACACAGAGCAACTTGATGGCGTACAAGAACGTCGTCGTGTCCCCAAGCGTACTTCTCGTATGCCGAGAATGCTTCAGTGAAAATACGTACAACCGCGCCCTTGCTAAGTGGCGTTTAAAGGAGGGTGTGATACGATTGAAAAGAACAACGAACCTTTCTGTGTACTCAGGAGGGACCGTCAAACCAGCCTTCTGCACGCTGCGCGCCGTGACAGCCGTTGTGAAAACATAAAGAGCCGCAAAGGAACGCGAGAACTTCATGATTGGCGCAGTGAGTGAGAACAGACAGACGACAAGGCGAAAGGCAAGGTCTGCTGCGATGAAGAAGCTGGCGCAACACGCGCTCCGTCATAGCCTGACGTGCTTATTGTGGAGGGCCGCATGCAGCAATATCTTCGCGCATAGATCATCAGCGGTGTGGGGTCGAGAAGGAGACCGGGATCACGCGACCGCTCGGCGCTTCGCGGTCTAACAGTTTGGTGCCGGTTGGATTCGCCACAGCATCGAATGCTCAGACAAACAATGATGCTCAGCGACCCTGTTAGGACAGTGATCAGAGAAAGTGTTTTAACAGCAATCAGAAGGAGTAATAGATATTGTGTGGAATATAATGGCGGTACAGATTCGTTCCGGTATTTAAATCAGTACTGGTCAGCAATTCGCGACTTCTTCGCCCGCCTGGCCTTCTTGGCTTTCTTCGACTTGCATGCAGAGTGGCCAGGCTCGTATGATTCCAGCGCCTCTGGCGCAATGAAAGGATGCGCCTCCGTATTGAAAACCCCTAATTTAATGTTAGTTACAACTCAGAGCGCCAAGAACTTCGCGTACATTCGTTCATGTTAATATGATCAGGCGAGTCGAAGGTGAGGAACAAGTACTTCATGACCTGCGACATGTCAGCGCCTGCCGAAGAGATGTTGCAGATGTGAAATACCTCAGCAAAGAAGAAGCTCTCCGTATCATCGATGAAGTTGGGCGGCGCAACATTGACATCCTGAAGCGAAGCGTAACCGCCGGTCTCCGAGACCTTAAGATATTGCTCGATCTTCTTCACGAAGGCCGCCGCGTTGTCGAGGTACTGTGATGTGCTTGAGAGAACATACAATGATGATAGCTGGGTGCAACTTACCTTCGTGTCGCCAGTTGCCCGCCATGCGTAGAAGTTTGATTCCATAACTTCTGGGCGCAACAGATACTGACCGCTGGTGACGTAGAAGCCATGTTCATCGTTGAATGCCTTCTGCTCATCTGACGGCCCGCTGCCACCCGTGAAGTCGCCATCCTCCGAGATATAGGCAAAGCCGTCTGGGCCAATATTCGTGCTATAAACTGTAGTGAGCAAGATGGCACATACAAGAGCCCTCACAGCTTACGCAGTTCCAGCATATGTGTTAATGCAGGCGTCCGTCAGCTCCAAACCGTACTTCACAATGGTATCGTTGTTCAGCATTTGGCCGCCAAGAATCCAGTTTCCACCATGGAAGCATGCAAGATGCGAACCAATGTGACGAAGCTTTAGATCCTCGTCCATGTCACCAAGCATGAGCCAGTTCCCGACAGTTGTACGCGACATGAGGTGCTCGATCGACGAATCAACTGCCAGCTTCCACTGCTGAACCCAAAGAGGGTCGGCATTGTTCGTCAACCGCGCATACTTGATAAGGTATTCGAAGTACGAGTCGCTTGCGCCGCCCCATGTCTCAGCGGATTTGAGCACAAAAACATACAGCTCAAGCGAAAGGCTCACAATGTACTTTGATGAGAACGAACCGTCACGAGGGTTGATGCCTTGCCCAGCCAGGCCAGGGAAAAGCGTGCCATTCTGGGTCAATGGCTCGGTCTCAGCGTACGATTCTTAGTCGAATGTATGTTACACTCACATTGGTAGCAATCTGGCGGAAGCTCTTCTCGGCGAGCTCCAGATACGTCTTATTGCCGGAATACTCGCTGTAGGGCACACGTCAACAGCAGTTGAAGAACGAGGAAATAATACAAGTACCTCAGCTTGCCCCACTCCATGATGAGCTGTGCCACGCAGAATCGTCAATCTTTAGCCAAACTCTGTGTCATCGTTTTGCATACCGTGCCAGCTTCGGCAATGTTCGACTGAACATAATCAAAACGAGGATTGAGTATAATAACGTTTCAAGAGCATCCTCACGCACGTTATCCTCCTTTGGAGTATTGTTCGTGAAATCGATCCATCTGTGACAATGTCAATACAAAAGACCGTAAAACTCTCAGCGTACCCCCATGGTACGGTCTGATCGCCAACCCAGGCATGCGCCATGTTGTCCGCAACCTGCTGGGCCTTCTTAACGAGGGCCTCATCCTTCTGACCGTTAAGCTTAGAGTTGAGCTCATAGGCCGAGAGCATGCCGCCAAGGTACCGGATGGTTGTCTCGAACACACTGCATCATTGTAGAGGAAATTAGAAAGTCATGGTACGAGGTCAAGTCAAGCATGTTATCAAATTGATTTGTGCGTGCAGCGCGGGTGTCGAAGGCAACGATCACGAGAAGTGAGCATCGCCATGCTCGACAGCCGGGAAGCAGTACGCACGACACAGGCCCAGACACGTTCGGTTTGTCAAAGTCGATGTTGACTGCATATTCGAGGGCCTTGGCGTATTGGTCCTAGGAAGTCGGGCAGTGGTCAGCCTTGCAGTGGCCGAACCGGTGCCTGCAGCAACACCGGTGCGCTGTGCGTACCTTGAGGTCCATTACAAGCATCGTCGACATCGCGTCCACTATGCTCGCGCCCCAGCCATTTCTCGAGTCAAGAAAGCTTCCACTGACGGGCTACATACATTGTTAGGACACTGTGGTAACCGTTAGTGCAGCTGGACATGCCTTGACATCGTCGTGGCCCCAAGCATATTTCTCATATGCCGCGAACGCATCCGTGAAGATACGCACGACAGACTCTTTACTGTCGTCCGAAGCCAGAGGATTAGTCTTCTTAAGTTTGAGTAGATGGAGACTCGCACCTCTCAGCATACTCCGCTGGAACCGTGAGGCCAGCCTTCTGCACATCGCGCGCCGTCGCAAGCGTTGCGAACACGACGAGTCCTGCAAAGTTGCGCGAATGCCTCATAGCGAAGATAGATGACGATGAAAGGGAGAGCTGGTGTGATCAAAAAGGTGACGAAAATAAGTACAAAAAAAAAATTCCGTCCACGCGAAAGAAAGTGGAGAGAAAGGTGTGGAGGAGGCTGCGCGTTCCGTCATTTCAAGTCATGAGATCGGGGACGGCCATGTGTTGCATGGCACGGTACGAGGAAGCCGTGGGATCGGGCTGCGCGCGGCGGTGCGTGCTTCGCGGTTGGTGGTTGCCTGACGGCAGCGCCACATGGCTCGGCGTGACATCGTCGATGGGTCCGCAACAAGCAGCTGACCCTTAAGCAAAGACAGAGTTAGATTGCAGTAATTTGAAATAATTTGTGTTATGTGTGCAATAACGAGCAACAGCGGGATTCAATACTGTGATCAGTCATCTGCAGAATTTACGAGTTTATGTATCTCTTCAGCAATTATCTTGTGTACCGCCGTCGTTGGGTGGAGACCGTCGACCAAGATTCCCCCGACGCGCTTGCGAGGGTCCTGTACGTCGAACCCGTAGGCCGTTGGATTGTCAAGAATGCGGGTGAAGGTATCGTGAGACGAGTAAACAATGACTGTGCTGTCCGGATGTTGCTTCTTGAAGTCTAAAGCACCGAGGGCGAGGGCAGTGTTCCAATTCCGAACGTGACCATCGATACCACGACCGCCCCGACCTTTCAAAGCCAAGTATCTGAATGAGAGGGTCACTCTACATCTCGAATATAACTCACGCGGATATTTCTCCAGGGGAGGTACGTTCACGAACAGAAAGTTGCGCAGGCCAGCTTCGTAGAGCGTTTCCTGAGTTTGCATGAGCTGGCCAACGGTCTCTTCAGCATCGACGCCCCAGCAAACATCGTTGATCCCAACCCAAGTTGCTACCAGCCATATCAGTCGCATTGATTCCTGCTTGTGTGCGTGACCTACAGGTAAGACTGTCGTCTGCGGTCCATGGTGCCCAGTGCGGCCGCGAAGCGGCTGGCTCGGCGTTGTACTGTTCCTCGTGCCCTTCATCAGGCAAAAATTGCCTGCGAATTTGGTGCTTTACATCATGCACTCGTGCACCGCCCGCAGCATAGCAGAACGTCAGTGGCGCGCGTTGCTCCTCGTTGACGAGATACCCAACCTGCAGGCGGTCAGCTGTGGAGTCTGTAGCTACAGACCGACTGCAAATCGCACCCAGTTAGGTTGACCCTCTTCTGCGTATGTGACGCCTGGCCATTTAATGCCTAATGGCTCTGTCTCGGTTGGGTGTGGTCGTTGTCCAGCATGTCCGATGTCGCAATAGGATGCGCCACTGGCAGTGGCCCCCACAAATAATGCCAGGTGTTTCAAATGTCAATCGAATGAAAAAAGGCATATATGAGCAGGAAGTTGAAATATCACGGAGCACTAACAAAACGAAAAAGTGCTTGAGTCCTTGCCACCCGTGCCAGTGCGGACCAAGCTCCTTACGAGAAGGGAATTCTGGCTGATAATCTACCGCGGCCATGACAGAACTTGGCGTACTCGAGTTGATTGAGGCTGATGAGGACTATCTGCGCAAGTCTGAGATCAGGTCGAACCGAGTCAACACCAGGAGATTAAAGAACTTTCATCCTTCGGTCTTTGTCCGATGACTTGCCCCTTGGCCGCCACGTCGATATCACGTTATTGGAATGCCATTGACCGAACAGGGTGTCCACTTTTCCCAACCTAAATGAGCAAAGTTGGAAGGTTGATTGTAGTAAATTGCAAATAATGATAACAATCTCAACAGTGTGATCACCTCTAGACTCATTTCGTTGAATTGGCACAACGAGACCTATAACTATGCGTTTAGTTGAAATGTGGAGGTGTGGCAAGGGTTTGGACGATTGCGCTGTCAAAGACGCGGATCGCGTGTCGCGGTATCGGAGTTCGCGTCCTACACTTTCCCTTACCACTTTCCGGACTCAAGTCGCTGGCCGCAAGCACGTGTCATGTCGCAGGGTCAACTTCCGCCTGGCTGGTCAGCACAATGGTCAGTACACTCCCGCTTTCGCAGACACGTCATTGACGCGTTGACCTAGGGACAACGAAAATCAGCGATATATATTCATCCGTGCGCTGCCGTGGCATAACCTTTGACTGACGACTCGCTGACGCTCTAATGATTATTAAAGAAAACGAAACTGGGCACACGCAATGGGAGGACCCAAACGAAACTCAAGGACAGCAGATGCAGCTACCCATCAGCCGCAGCAGCCAGACGCCTCAGCCGTCCCCGCAGGCGGTGGGCGGCGGAGGCAGTATGCCGCCGAACAGGCGCAGGCATATGATCTCAACGCGCCAGCGGCACCGTCGTACTCGGATGGTGCATACGGCCAGACTGCCCCGGTCGCACCACACGTTCCTGCTCAACAAGGTCAGCAACTGTTCACACCAGGCCTTGGTGGAGACCCTGCTCCGCAGTATTACGGTGGCTCTGGCGAGCAGCATTCTAATGCTCAGCCTGCGTACAATCACCAACCACAGATGCAACCCTACCCACAGCAGACTGGCCCTGCGCAACTCGCTAACCAGCTCGGCCAAATGTCCCTCGCTGGCCAGAAACCCTTCGCGCTTCATACCACGAATCTTGTCGCCAGCCCTCCAAATCCACTCGACCTCATTAGTCCTCCACCCGAGATCAGATTGCCACCCGGCGCTGCCCTTACGGATAGCCCTATGGCAAACGCAGACCCAAGTTATATGCGATGCACGACCACGACCTTCCCGTCTACTCACGCGCTTTTGAACAAGACGAAAATTCCACTATCGCTCGTCCTGTCCCCACGACGTACCCTCAAATCGGATACCAACTCCGCAGAAGATGACCCGCCTGTTCCATTGGTAGCGGACACCGTTATTGCGCGATGTCGTCGTTGCAGGGCGTACATCAACCCCTATGTAACGTTCCACGACGGAGGTCATCGCTGGCAATGCTGCATGTGCAACTATCCAAGTAATGAGGTTCCCCAACTTTACGACTGGGACCAGGCGCGCAATCAGCCCGCGGACCGTTGGCAGCGAGCTGAGCTGACGCACTCTGTGGTCGACTTCCTCGCGTCCCAAGAGTACATGGTCAGAGCCCCGCAGCCACTGCTCTACGTCTTCCTCATCGAAGTCAGCCATGCTGCCGTCCAAAACGGTGCTCTGGCAACTGTGGCTCGTGCACTCCTCGAGAGCCTGGATCGAATCCCGAACACTAACCAGCGGACGCTCGTCTCGTTCATTGCTTTCGATACTTCGTTGTACTTTTTCTCTCTTGCTGCTGGCTCAACGGATCCTGCGATGCTCGTGGTCGGAGACACTGACGAGGTATTCCTTCCGAAGCCACACCGCGAGCTCGTCTTCAACTTGCACGAGGCCCGGGCAGCGATTGACAGCCTTCTGCAGAGGCTTCCTGCGATGTTCCAGGAAAATACTGTTATCGGGAGTGCACTTGGACCTGCGTTGCAAGCCGGACATCAGCTCGCTACGTCTACCGGTGGCAAGCTCGTCGCACTTGCATCAAGCATGCCGACAGTTGGGGTCGGCGCTCTCAAGAACCGTGATGATCCAAAACTTCTTGGGACGTCGAAAGAATCGTCATTGCTCCAGGCCGGAGCGCCATTTTACAAGTCTTTCCCAATCAAGGCGTCACGATCACAAGTCTCGGTCGACATGTTTCTCTTCAGCTCCACATACACCGATGTCGCGTCGCTGGCGATGCTCCCACATTACACTGCCGGCCAGACATTCTTCTATCCCGGTTTCAATGCGGCGCGGCCGGAGGACGCAATCAAGTTCGCGCATGAGTTCAGCGAGGTGCTCGGTAGCGAGCTCGGGTTGGAGGGTGTTCTTCGCCTGCGTGCGACGCGCGGGATTACGATGACCGGGTTCCACGGCAACTTCTTTATCCAGTCCACCGATCTGCTTGCGCTGCCCGCGGTGCCGCAAGACCATAACTACGCCATCGAGCTGACGATTGAGGAGTCAATGACGGCGCCCACCGTCGTGTTCCAGGCGGCGGTGCTGCATTCGACGTGCCACGGCGAGCGCCGCATCCGCGTCGTGACACTCGCCCTGCCCACCACGGCCAACATTTCGGAGCTCTATTCGAGCGTCGACCAGCAAGCTCTCGCGACGTTTCTGTCGATGAAGGCCGTGGAACGCGTGGGAACGCACTCGCTCGAGAACGCGCGCGACTTTGTGCAAAAATCGGTGCAGGACATTTTGAGCGCGTACAAGGCAAACATGATGAGTGGTGGCGCAGGCGCGGCGGCCGGCCTGGCGATTCCGAGCAACATGCAGGCGTTCCCGATTCTTGCGCTTGGCTTGCTCAAGCACGTAGCCCTGCGCCAGAGCAGCCAGATTGGACCTGACCTGCGGGCGTATGCGCTGTACCTCCTCGGCACGCTACCCGTGCAGACGCTTATTCCGTACTTGAACCCGACTTTGTACTCGCTGCACAATATGCCAGAAGAGGTAAGCTACTAGATATTTGGATGAGCCATAACTGACGTGTACTGCGCTGCAGTGCGGCAACGTTGGAGACCACGGCATCATTCTGCCGCCCCCACAACCGGCGACGTTCGAGCGATTCGAGCGTCATGGTCTGTATTTGATTGAGGATGGCCAGACGATCTTCATCTGGGTCGGTCGCGACGCTGTACCTCAACTGATTATGGACGTCTTTGACCTGCCCGAATACAATGCACTGCGCGGTGGCAAGGTACGAGAGTTTAGAAACTGACAATCACCATATCATACTAACGCTTGTGTCCCCCTTAGTTCACTCTCCCGACGCTGGACAATGCGTTCTCGCAGCGCATAAACGCAATTGTGGCGAAGGTGCGCGCGCTGCGCCGCGGGCCGTACTACCCGTCGCTGTATGTAGTGAAGGAGGATGCGGAGCCTCAGTTGCGCTTCTGGGCCTTGAGCGCGCTCATCCAAGATCGGGGAGACCAGACACCGAGCTACCAACAGTGGCTCGGTCAGCTCAAGGATAAAGTCAATGGCAGCAGTTACTGATCGGGTCATTCTTACTCACGGCGGGCCGATGCGGGCTGCAGTCGCCGGTTGTACATGATCGCATCCACGCGCAACGCACATACACTTTGACTGCGATAACCTTCGGGCCACGACCTTGAATCATGAGTGTGTGACTCCAATTCGTCATAAAGCCGAGACGAACTTCCGCGTGTACCCAACGTAGCAATCCCTCCTCTTTCTTCCTTCCTCACCTTTATACTCGCAGCTATGTCAGTAGGCAACGGCAACTGGCGCGAGCTGGCGGCGGCCAAGCGCAAGGAACAGCAGGACTCGATCCCGCGCGAGTGGGTGCTTGGTCCGAACGAGCTGCCCAGTCCGGAGCAAACGAATGTGATGGATTTTGCGCGCGCCTGCGGGCTTTTGAGCTCGCACGATCTCGAGATCACGGACAACGAGGACGCTGAGATACTTCTGGATAGAGTTAAGAAGGGCGAATGGACCGCGGTCGAGGTGACCACGGCGTACTACAAGCGCGCTATTGTGGCGCATCAGGTCGTGAGTACGGGATCTGTGACTTCGACTCTACGCATGTTGACGCTTGTGGATCGCGCACGAAGACAAACTGCCTTACGGAGATATATGTCGACAAGGCGCTCGCATGGGCTAAAGATCTAGATGATCACTTAGCTAAAACGGGCGAGGTCGTGGGTCCTTTGCATGGCTTACCGATCAGCTTGAAAGACCAGTTCTGTATCGAAGGATTGGACACGACCATAGGTGTGTTTCAATCTAGGCGCTCTACTAAAACTAACTCGCTCAGGTTACACAGCCTGGATTGGGATGAAGGCTGCGAAGCACTGTACTCTTGTCGATATCTTGCTGGCTGCCGGTGCCGTGCCATTCGTTCGGACCAACCTTCCCCAAACTATTATGGTGATTGACTTGAACCTTGAGTTGGTGAAGCTGCTTATTTTATGTTTCAGTGGCCCGAGACTTACAACCTTGTAAGCCGGTCGTGCACATGGCAAACGAGTACTCAATCGATGCCAGATTTTCGGGCGGACACTGAATCCGCATAACCGAACATTGACTTCTGGAGGGTCATCTGGAGGCGAGGGTGCCCTAATATCTTTCAAAGGCAGTATCCTTGGCGTCGGCACAGATGTTGGAGGGTACGCTACGAGCTCTCGCGCGAAGCATCTCTCACGGATATCAGATCTGTTCGTATCCCAGCCTCGTGCTGTGGCATTTATGGTATGCGTCCCACCGCTCGCCGGATCCCATATCGGGGTGCCTGCAATTCGCTTCTCGGACAGCAAGCCATCCCGTCCGTTGCGGGTCCGCTTTCATCGAGCCTCAACGGGCTCAAAATCTTCATGAAGACAGTTGTGAACTCTAAACCTTGGCTTCAAGACCCTCTGGTTATTCGGCAGCCGTGGAACGAAGACCTGTACCGGCTCGTGGAGCACGGTGACGGAAAGAATATTTGCTTTGGTTTCATCTGGGACGAGGGAAACTATGAATCGTTACCTCCTGTCAAGCGGGCGATGAGACTCGCTCGAGACGTACTTATCGCAGCTGGACATACAGGTAGGTCTCAGTCTAACCAGATCACATGGTAGCTAATGCCGTATCAGTTATTGACTGGGCTCCTGGAGATCTTCATACTCGCATCTCACAGCTGGCGGTAAGTCGAAACCGTCGCATGGCATGAGTTATCTAACAATTACAGAGCGCGGTTTTCAACGCCGTCGGGGAATTAGACTACCAACGAGACCTTGCACCGACAGGGGAACCTCTTTTGGACAACATGATTCCTCAAGATGAACCGTTGCACAAAGACATCTCCATTGAACCCACCGAGATGAAGGAGCCCGTGGACACGAAGACCGCTGAAGCAGCGACACCTGTCATCGATGCTTATTCCCTGTGGCGAGTCCACAAACGCATCGAAGACATTCGCATTGAGTTCCTCGACCGGTGGAATGACACTCTGAAGACAACTGGGACAGGTCGGCCTGTAGATGCACTCATCTCGCCCACCGCCCCATATCCTGCACCTCCGCATGGCATGAACCTGTAAGGCTCACAAATCAGGTAGTGTCGACAGAACACTAAGTGCTTATTATTATCATACAGGACGGCACAAGGGACTAACATTTGGAACGTCCTCGACTATCCAGTTGCAGTGGTTCCCGTGACAAAGGTGAGCGCGACAGAAGATGTCAAGCGCCGCCGTACCAGTTCCGCAACGCTTTGGACAAGGTCTTCTATGACATGTGTACGTCTGATTTGCAACTTTGCTCGCACTCTCCTGAGAGCCACGTGCGGCATAGACACACCAGAAGCGTTCGAGCATGCACCGGTGTCTTGCAGATCATTGGGCGGACACAAGAAGATGAGGCGGTGATTGCCCTCGCAGAGGTTCTCGACAATGCGTTGCGTTCCGTTGAGGCCCGGCGGAAGAAGCCTTAATCCACAGTTCAGCACTTTCGGCCGCCATATGCTCATTACAATCAGCTGCTGACTTCAGCTACCTAACTCCATAATTGTCCGCGGGCCGCGGTGACAGAAGTAGTAGGCAAAATCTCATGGATGGTTTCAAACTTGGGGCCACGGTGACTGTAGGTACTGCACTGAGTCTTTCCGTTCTATGCGTGGATGTTCCGTTCTCCAGGCTCTCGCGCGCTCACTCATATCGTTCATGTGAAACAAGGACGGAATCAAGCGAAAACAAGTGCTCCTTGACTGCGCTACATGTTCATGGACTCTCAAAAGTTTAGGCACCTTGTGATCGTCATCACGCGAATCGCCGGGTCACTGCGCGCAGCACTTGGGTCACGCTCTCCGAACCATGTCGAGCCACAGCGCCTCCTTTTTCTTGGTCTTCTTTACCTCTTTGCCTACTTAAATTTCTGTGTCATTCTTTGTTGTTCGCGCATTTGGCCAACCATGGCGCGCTCTCTCTTCCTTCTGCTTGCATCGGCCGTGCTGGTTCGCAGCAAGCACGATGCGTTAACTCAACTCTCGCGGCGCGGCGAGGTTGTGTTCACGGACAATTTTGACAACGTTCCAGGATGGGACCGTCAAGGCGTCGTAATGGCGACTTCTGAATGTGAACATAATCACACACTCGAGACTTCTGTTCGCTTACAATGCGCACAGCGTGGGAATCGTCGCTCATGCAGGATCCTGCCATCCTGGTCACTACGGGTCCGGGTGCTAAGTTCAAGATGTTTTATGGTAGTCTTCATGGGGTGGGCTATGCTACGAGCGATGACGGTTATAGTTGGACGAAGAAGCCCGATCCAATCATCTCACCAAGCCTCGGGATTGAACAGGGTGCCCTCAACCAACCAAGGTGCGCTACACCATCTCTGCTCCGGTCTGAGCTAACATGTGCGCAGCGTTGTACTCAATGATGGTGTGTGGCACATGACATATTTCGGTGTCGATGGCAATGGCGTCGGGCGCGTGCTCTACGCCCATGCCACTGCTCCTGAAGGCCCTTGGACAAAGGGTGGCGCCGTCGTGGAGCCCACAGAGGACTGGGAAGACAACTATATTTACAATTCTGTCCTCAAGTGGGATGCAGAAGACAAGATCTGGAAGATGTGGTACACCGCTGGGAAGATCGCTAGTGCAGGGGGAGAACCTGAAGTAGGTTGCTGGGACAAATCAGCCATCAGACGACTAACTTTAGTGAAGTTTATCTGCTATGCCACTGCTTCAAATCCTGCTGGACCATGGGTGAAGCATCCTTCCAACCCGCTGCTCGGTCCCATGAACGATGGTGGTTGGGCGAGTCTCGGCATTGGCGGCCCCAACCTTCGTAAAGTGAACGGAACGTTCGTACAGACTGCCCCAGTATAGGTGCTAATTAGCTGATCAATTTTGAATAGCTATGAGCTCGTGGTTCTGGGTTGGCAGGCTGACTGGCCATCTCGTGCCGGCCGCGTCTATTCCAAGGACGGTATCAAATGGGACATCTCGCGCGCGAACATGGAGCTGGACCTCGGTGCAGTTGGTGGCCTTGAGGACGCAATGATCTATCGTCTCTACCTTGTCGACGTTGACGGTGAGCTACGTGCATACTACAACTGCAAGAATCAGCGTACCGAGGCCTGGATCGAGACCGTCAATATGGCTGTGTGGCGCAACAGCCTGTCTATAGTTGATCCTTCCAAATGGACAAACACCCAGGGCTGGGACGTGCCGACTGGCGCGTCATTCGAGGTTCGCAGCGGTCGGCTATGGTCGACGGGCAATACTCGTCTTGCGGAGCGTGCGCAGAGTCTGCAAGGCAACCGCATCATTCGCTCGAAGAACTATGCATTTTCCATTGATGTCACACCCATGGACTACCCACTTGTGGATCGTGACAACGTCCTATTTGCCCGGCAAACAGACCGCCAGAACTACTACTACGCCGGCATCGCGTCGTGGAATAGCAAATATGCAATTGTATGTGGACTGGGGCTTTAAAAGCATGCCTGGCTGACCCGTGCAACTTAGGGTAAGCTAGTCAACGGCCAGAACACCAAGCTCGCGAACATTGGCACCGCGAATGACATTCATGCCGGGACCACCTACAAGCTCCGTCTCGAGGTTTCTGGCACCGAGATCCGCCTTTATGACAATGACCAGCTTGTTCTCAAGACCACAGACAACCAGCTCCAGCCTGACGCCAGTTATGTTGGCGTTCAGACAACTCGCGGTACTGGACACGCGGCCTGGGACAACGCTAAGGTCGAGATTCTGTGACAAGAGAGTGATCTGGTCCAGGAATCTCACCCAAGACGATCAACATTGTCCGCTGTGCTCCGCATGGACGCTGCTCGGCTCGCTCTGTCAGCTTGCATCGACTGTCTCAGATGTATTGTAACTTAACGATTTTTTGGAACAAGCCGCCATTGTTTATGTAGATATACCGGATAGGATTGTAAGCTCAAGTGAAGGATATTTAAGTTATACCAAAATTAAATCTGACCGTTCGGCGCTATGGCTGAGGGCCGGATTGAGTGATGCCAAAATTCGAAGCGGGGAAATTCACCAAGAAAGTCAACCCAAGCGCGCACGAAATTACTCTCAGACCTTCAGTATAATTTTACACAATTCTGACCATCGTAATAATTTTTGCTTCAATGAGCTCAGTAGATACGATGTAGATCAAGTGGTAAGAGAATGAAGGAGTGGATGTAATCCTAAGTGTCCGTTGGAGCTATGCTCCCAGTGTCCAGGTTCAGTGAATTAGGTGGTAAAGCTCTCAAATGCGCTCAGGAACAAATGGCGCCGGGGGGTCAACGGTGTAGTCACCGAACCAGACCTTCAGATCCTGCTGACCGGCGGAAGCTTTGCGGTCAGGGCCGAAGGCGAGTTCGTGCGAGGTGCTGTAGGCGATAGGGCCGTTTGGCAGGATGGTGCTAAGGACTTCTTCGGCGAAAAGCTTTGCACCGGTCGCCACGAACTTGGCAGAAACGCGTGCGGTAGCACCGTTGGTGCCAATGGTCTTTCCCTTCGGTGCGAGCTCATACGTGACCTCGATCGTTTTTCCGATGGCATCCTTCAGCGGATAGATGGATGGGAAGAGCTCTGAGCCATCCTGGAGCACGATAGAGACGTAGAGACCGGTACCGCTGGTCTCCTCACCGGTAAAGGTGCGGGCCTTGATGTCGAGCGCCTTCAGGCCGACCGATGGATCGAAGTTGCGGAGCGCAACGAACGTGACGGCGTTGTCTGAGCCAACGGGAACCGCAGTATAGGTTGTGCTGATGTGGAAGCGAAGCTTGTGGGTGACGACGCTAGTGGCATTGATATAGCGCTCAGAAAGCAGGATCGCGCGTTGGCGAGTACCAACGCCTCCAGTCACATATGGCGCGTAGTCCTTAGTCTCCAGGTTCTTTTTCGGATCCGCGGAGAGCTGAGCAGTATTACACCACTGAATCGACGCTGTGGAGCTGCAGCCACCGCGGGACAAGAATCCGGAGGTATGGACCGTGGCGCTGAAGTCAGACCCCTGGGTCTCGAAGGTGCCCTTCGTGCCATCGCTGTAGACCTGATATTGGCCCTGGCGAGCCTCGAGTGCGGGTGCCGCGAGTGCTGGGAGTGCTGTGAGAGCAAGGGTAACGAAGGACGAGATGAACATGGCGTATATGAGAGCGGGAGATGGAGAAGTGAGATGAGAATGGGAAACGAGAAACCTGAGGGCATGGCAAGGTCATTGAAACGTTTTATACTGCCTTGTGAGTACCGTATCATCAATGCGACCAGCCCCCCGCTTATTGACATGCCAACTCTGCCATCTCTGTCCGCAGTCCGCAGCCCGTGAGAAGCAATTGCTCGATAGGATTCACAGTTTGTTGGTGATGAAGGGTCAATAGGGCATCGTTGTTAGAAAAGATGGGAAATCGAAATACGAATAGAATAGTCCGACAAGCCAGGTCGACAACTTTTCAATCTAGGTTTTCCCGGCACGGCTCCGAGCTTCGGGTGTGGCACACAACAAGAGGGGCCCGAACAGCAGGGAAAAGACGGCCGAACGGCGGCAAGCCTTGCTACGGCAACGTTCGCGCCCGGCGGGAGGACAGAGACGGTTTGCTCCCGCCGCCCGGCACTACCGCGGCAGTACTAGCTGCTAGTTTATGCCAAATGCGGCAACCGGAGCATGCATGCAACTTCGAACCTCCACGTGGTGACATGAAACGATCGGGGAGCACGGGCTGGGCGCATGCAATATGTAACGGCTGATTATGGTATTCGGCCTGGTGACTGAGAGGTTTCATTAGTAGCGGTAGTGTGCCTGCGCTGGACGAGGACCGCAGCCGTGACGCTCAGCTGCGAGTCACCGCGTCAAGCCATGCAGCTAAGTACCGTCCACCAATTATATGGTGTGCATCTTCCGGACACGATGCTGCAGATGCTCCATAGTTAGCCGTAGCCGCTGCGAGGGCACAATGACTCGGTCCATTCAACCTGATCCTAGGCGAAGCGGAGAATAAGTGGAAGTGAAGCGGACTGCGGACTGCGGAACCACCGGGGAAAGCCCTAAAGTTCACCACGAGCCACTGATACTATGGCGTGATGAACCTCTGCACGCGAAGTGGTTCATCTTCTCAAACATTCAAAACAGGGGCAACCTGATGGACATGTGGCAATGTTCACCTTACTAATCAGGGATTTGCATTCATCTGTTACTGTAACATTCAAACCTTATTTCACTAGCAAGAACGATCGTGCTGAGGGCACGCGGTGGCGAGGCGGTGGAGCGGATTTAGTCCTATGTGTTCGTGAAGCATGACGAAAGTGTCCGCTTTTCCTGATTGGCAATGTTTGCACTCGCAAATGCGCAGGAGGATGAAATGATGCAGGCGGATCAACAGGTGGTCGCTGTGATAGAACTTCATGATGTCTAGGCCAATGGACAAAAATGGCGGAGGAAATAATGTCCTAACGTCAGGTTACGAGCTTTCGAAACAAATGTGATGAGGAAGTCGTGCTCATGAATCCATTTTCTAGAACTCAAACTACGAGCGAACTCAAAGGAATGAACGTGGTTCTACGCGAAAGCTAGGATAAATGACAGGGTTAAAAGTGCGCCAAGTCCAACTAGTCCGCACAGCTGACAGTCCTCAAGTCAGAGAGTCCAATTACTCAGGGGTGAAAGGAGCGGGCGGCTGAACGGTGTAGTCACCGAACCAGACCTTGAGCGCCTTCTGGCCTACGGAAGCCTTGCGGTCGGCACCAAAGATGAGGCGATGCGGAACGTTATGCGAGATGACGCCCTTAGCTTCCGCCGTTTTGGTCACAGTGGCAGAGAGAATCTGCTTGCCAGTGGCGACAAACTTGGCGGTGACGCTGGCAACGAAAATACCGGCGCCGTCGATCGTCTTGCCGTCAACCCCGAGCTTGTACGTGACCTCGATCGTCTTGCCGATACTATCTTTAAGCGAGAACTGTGCCGGGAAGTCCTCTGAGCCGTCCTGGTGTACGATGGAGACGTACAGACTAGTACCGCTCGTCTCCTCGCCGGTGAAAGTACGAGCCTTCACGTCGAGCGCCTTCAGGCCGACCTTGGGATCGAAGTTGCGAAGCGCGACGAACGTGACTGCCTTGTCTGCGCCGGCAAGCGGTGCTGAGGTGTAAGTCGAGCTGATGTGGAAGCGGACCGTGTGTGTGACGATGTTCGCTGCATTGCGGTAGGTCTCGGCGAGGAGGAGCGCGCGCTGGTTCGTACCCACGCCGCCCGTCAAGTACGGCTTGTAATCCTTCGTCTCAAGATTTTTCGTTGGATCCGCGGACAGCTCGGCAGCCGTGCACCACTTAATGGATGCTGTGGTGCTGCAGCCGCCACGAGTCATGAATGCCGAGGTGTGGAACGTCGCGCTGAAATCGGACGCCTGACCTTCGACGGTGCCGTTCGTACCTTTACTGTACACACCGTATTGGCCCTGCCGAGCCTCGAGGTTAGGAGCTGCGCTAGCATGCAGAGTGGCGGCGGCAGCGCACACGACAAAGGACAGTGAGAACTTCATGGAGATTAGACAGCGACGAGGTTGCGCTCATCGCATGTCGAAATTTCGGTCTTATAATGGGAGTATTTGACAGCTGCTGCGCACCGGGCACTGTCTATGATGAGTCCTGATCGGCAGCGTGACCCGTGAGATCGTGTGCTCAATGGCGGGCCGCCATTTGGAACGAGGCCATTCGCTGCCACTGATTACATTGGACGAAAAACTCGATCTTGTATCTCATGCCGCTCTGCAAGCGCCGCAGTCAAGCTGATACCTGGACTGAGCGCCGAGGATCATGCGGTTTGTTGATGCAGTTATAGTAAATCAAAGGGCATGACGGCGCACTTGTCACCCAACGACTCGGCACCTCAAGGACACTTCGCTCTGTCATCAATACTCCGCAGTACAGGTCACACACTCCGATTATTGCTCAGAACGTTTCATTCGAATGAGGTTCAGCAGCACTAGTGATGAATGGGAGACAGCGCGAAAGCGGGATACTGCATACAGTGTTTTAGAGCAAAATTCAGATCAAAAAAGCACGAGATATCAAACCGCATGTACAGTGGGGGGACACAGCATGCCGAGATTTCTTCGTAGCCAGACATCGCCAGTCCGGGAGGATTCAGCGTCGCTCGTGCAGCAGTTGTGGAGTTGTGGTCATTTAGTAAAGCCTCAGATCACTCGTCCATGTCGTCCAACACGTTCGGCTTCGAGCGCCGTGTCGCCATCCGACTGCTGCCCGCGGCAGGATCGGCCGCTTTTCGTCTACTCGAGCCCTTCTTTGTCGTCGGCGGTGCGACAGCCGCGCTCGTCGGCGAGGTCACCAACTCGGCCGCCGACGTCGTGCTGAGCCTGGTCGACCTCCGTATGGGGCCAGACTCGGGCTCGCTGCTCTCCGCGCGCGACCGCCGTGCAGCGCGCCGCGTGGGCGGCAGTGCCGGCACCTCGTCGCGTTCGGTGTCGTCTGCCGAGTCAGACGTCTCGCCGTGCTCGAACGTGCCGGGGATGCTCATGCGGCTCCGCCGCCCGCCGCTGTTGCGCGTGCTCCGCTGCGACGACGACGACACGGGTTTCGCTGCTGGTTTCGGCGGGTCTGACGCCTTGCTGCGCGACACGCGGCTCGGCGGCTTGCGCGGTGACTGCTGCAGCGCGACGGGCGTGATCTCGAAGTCCTCCATCTGGCGCTGGCGCTTGACTTTGCGGTCGTGGCTTATCGACGGTTCAACGTGGTGTTCCTCCGAGCCGGGTAATGCACCATGGCTCGTCGATGGTTCGACGTGGTGTTCCTCCGAATTGGGGAATGCACCAAGTATGGTCATCTCCGTGTCCATTGGATCGTCGTGCGACGCGGTGGGCGCGAATGCAGGCTTGCGTGGGTGCTCGCTGATACTCGAGCGTGCGGATGCTGGCCGTCCATTGGGTTTCGACCTGACAGGCAAGGTAGGCTGCATGGGCCGGATGACAAACGCATCAGGGTCGTCCGAATCGACCATATCAACGTCCTTATTGTTCGTGGCCACCGCCCCGATAGTCGGGCTCTCTGGTAGCGGGCGCTTGGAAGGCGTGACGGTTCCGCTGGCACGCAACGGCATAAATGCAGCCGCGGGAGATGGACTGTACAGAGGTTGCACGTCGCGCGGCAGGCGCGTTGCGGTTTTCAAGCTGGACAAGACGGAACGTGCCCCTGACGGAGTAGTTTGGCTGACGCCCGGTCGCGGTCGAGGGCTCTCAGCACCACCAGTGGCCCGGGCAAGTGGCGTGCCAAACGATGCAGACGAAACCCGTCGTCCAGCTGGAGTGCCTTCCTGGGGTGCCGCACGCTGCCGCGACGCGGCGAGGTCCTCCCAAGACATTGACATTGGCGAGGAAGCGCCAGCGTTGGCGAATGAGCCACTGCTTGACGTTCTCTGATGCGAATTGCTGAAAGAGCTGCTGGAAGCGCTGAAGCCGGTCGAGTACTCGCGTTCAAGCTGAGCGCGTTGGACAGGTGGCACAAGACCGAGGACATGTCGCATGAGTGTACGGCGCTCTCTGATGCGCGTTTCGTCCCCATCCGGTACAGGCATTGCGCGATCGAGCTTGAGGGCGTCCGTGTACCTCCCAGACTGGATCAACCGCATGAGTAGCAACTGACGAAGGACAGCCAGGGATTGTAACGGTAAATCGTCTCGATGGTCACCGTCGACCGCAGCAGCGTAGCTCGTGAGGGTTTCTTCTTCCAAGGCGTCTAATGGGAAGGCGGCCAGTTGTTTCAATTGTTCTGGTCGGTGACCCGCTGCACAAGTCTGAGACACAACAGAGAAAACAATGTGAAGCATACTTACGGATGAGACAGACATTGAGAATTAGTTGCACTGCAGCTTTTCGCGCGATGTCAGTTGGGAAGGAGCGCTGGTACAGCCAGGCGTCCATTAGGTTTACCCTGGCCAATGCGCCAAGATAGATAGCAATATCTTCGTCTTCGGATATTTTGACTTTCGCCGAGCGCACGTAGCGGAGGACGAGTGACGCGGTGTTGTCCAAACCCGCGGCTGCTAGTGTCGAAAGGACTTTTGACGACCAGTCAGCGATGATTCTAGGGTCGGATAGAAGGGTGATGGCGGGCTCGTATGCACCGCTGTCGAGCAGGTAGTATGCGCGAATGACATTGGCGTAGTGGGGTTGAATGTTGCGTGCCTTGGTGAACTTGCGCAGCTCCTGGTCGGACTCGGCGAGCGACATCCCGTTGTCAGCGAATCCGCCAGGATTCATCGCAGCGGCGGCATGCCATTGACAGAAGAAATAGAGCGGAATGCTGTCCTTCTGCATCTGAGGCTGCGGCAATTGCTCGACCACAGCCAACAGTGCGCGGAAGCCATCCACATCGGTTGGCGGATATAGGTGCTCTTGGTTCTCGTCCACAGCCTCGGGGAGCAGCTCGTCAATGAAAAGACTCGTGTCCTTCATCTGCGCGCGCCGCGAGATAATGGCGTCCACCACCGTGTCAGTGAATGGAAATGATGCCTCTGACAGGTCAAAGCACGCCAGAAGTGCCTGCTCGCGGCTCGCTTGCTCGTCCTGAAATGAATTAGATTATGGTTTATGAGAGGAACGGGAGGTGCGCACAGCTTGCATGTTCAGGTTGTGTCGCACAGGACCGAGGCGGAAGACAGAAACCGGAATTGGTTCAGGCTCCGCTTAGTCGTTGTTCGACCTCCGAAAATCCGCTCAAATGAGCGACTTCACAATCGACATCATAGCAGTACATTTCTTGTCACAAACTGATTTATATAGGTATTATTAAAACTCGAGCTCGAGCCATCCTTCAGCAATCATCCCGCCGCTGCTCTTCGACCCGCCGCTGCCCTTGACACGTGCAAACGCACCTCGTCCGCTGCGCTCGTCGACCGTCCAGTTAGTTGTCACCATGTTTCCCCCACACTCGCCCGTCGCATTGATGACGAGCGACCCCCTGACCGTGTCCTCTTCAACTGGGAGCACATCGCGCAATTTTGCAATCGTCCCAATGAACACTAGGTACCCGTTGAACAACAGCGTCCCGTCCTCGAGGTATTGCATTGTGTACGACGATGTCCCAACACCCGCAAGGTCGCCGGTGAACGTGTGCGTACCCTGGTTGTGCGACAGCTTGGGATGCAAATGCGCAGTTTGGGGATCTGCGGACGCCACCGGCGGCATGCTCGTCTCGTTGAACGTGTCTGTCGTCAGACTGAATTCGATTCCTGCGATGGTCTCGTCAGTGAAGCTTGATGGATGTCTCCGGCGGGTCGGAGTGACGCACTCATTATTGCTCGGGATCGATGACGCTGGTTGTGAGGCAAGACGAATGCCGCCGCTCCCGCGATAGTTCGAGCTTTTGACCCCTTCTGCACTCTGATATTCTTTGCCCTCGGAAGATCGAACGTGGGCTGCTCTGCATGAAGCAATGCCAGGGGATTTAACGCCTCGCATGAGAATGATTTCCACTCGAACCGGGAGCTTAGCTCGAGCGCACACCGGATGAAATTTACAAAGGCCACTGCGAATATGTGAACTTTCTCTTAGTCGCTCCGATCCGCCAGAGATAAAAGTTTTCCACCATATTGCTGAGATTCTCGTTCCGAACGTTGTACTCATATAGAGAATATCATATCCTGTAACCTATGTAACAA
The DNA here is from genome assembly GCA_020744175.1 of Auriculariales sp. MPI-PUGE-AT-0066. Lineage (NCBI taxonomy): Eukaryota > Fungi > Basidiomycota > Agaricomycetes > Auriculariales > Auriculariales sp. MPI-PUGE-AT-0066. The sequence continues at coordinate 110,889 of JAGTJP010000038.1, forward strand.
GTGAGAGTACCGCACGATACACTGAGCCACCAGATCGTGGTCACCATGTCCCGTCGCGCATTTTGTTCTCGGAAAGTCTACTTTTGCCACCAAGACCCTAATATTGCCAGCGTTCCAGCCAAGAATCATGTCCATTAGTAGCTGCCGCCGTTGACCTTGTCGCGGAGCTGGCCGAGGAACTGCTGATAGCTTGGTGTCTGGTCCCCGCGGTCGAGGATGAGCGCGCTGAGTGCCCAAAGCCGCAGCGGCGGCTCGCCGTCCTCCTTGACGACGAACAGGCTCGGGTAGTACACGCCGCGACGCGACTCGCGTACTTTGCCCACGATGGCATTGACGCGCTGCGAGAAGTCGTTGTCGAGAAGCGGAAGCGTATACTAAGACAGGTGTGAGTAACAACACAATAGCCATAGCAATGCTGTCCAGTCAAGGCTTACCTTGCCACCACGCAACGAGCTATAATCCGGCAGATCGAAGACGTCCTGGATGAGCTGCGGTACAGAGTCACGGCCGACCCAGAGGAAGATCGTTTGACCGTCCTCAATAAGAAACAGGCCGTGGCGCTCAAGCCGTTCGCTGCTCAGTGGGAGCGGAATGGGCATTACCACCCCTTGATCACCAACAGTACCGCACTACGTAGATTGTCAATGAAAAAACAAACGGTTGAGGCGGTAAAACACACCTCGAGCGGCATGTTGTGCAGCGAGTAGAAGGATGGGTGCAGGTACGGAACAAGCAGCTGTGCCGGCATCATCGTCAACAATGCATGAGCATACGCGCGCAGGTCCGGCACAATCTGGCTGCTTGGACGCAACGCAACATGCTTGAGCAGACCAAGCGCCAGGAGCGGCCACTGCGCCATATTGGCCGCAATGGCGAGCTGGCCGCTCGCGCCCGCGCCCGCGCTCGTCATCGTGCCCTTGTACGCGGTCATGACGTCGATGAGCTTGTTCTGCACCGCGTCGCGCGCGTCCTCGAGCTTGCTCTGTTGTGTGCGTTCCACGGCCTTGTTGGCTAGATACGAAGTCAGGGCGATCTGGTCCGCGCTCGCGTACACCTCGGACAGGTTGCTCGTCGTCGGCAGCGCGAGCGTCGTCACGCGTATCCTGCGCTCGCCCAGCGCCGTCGTGTACAGAATGCCGCACTGCATCACGATGAACGGTGACGTGATCGTCTCGTCGATCTCGAGCTCAATCATGTAGCTCTGATCTTCCGGCACGGCGGGCATGGCGAGCAGGTCTGTTGATCGCAGGAAGAAATTGCCGTGGAACGCCTGGAGGTGAATGCCGCGCGATGTGCGCACACGGGTGAGCGCTTCGAGGCCCACCGGACTAGACAGGTAACCGCTGAACTCGGTGGCAAATTTGAGGGCATCTTCTGGCCGTGCAGCACTGAACCCAGGATAGAAGAACGTTGCACCAGAGGTGTAATGCGGCAAGCACGCTGTCGCGATATCAGCAGTCCTCCGTATGAAAGTACAAGGACTTACTGAGGGAGGCCACATCCTGGTATGCGCTGCCAAATAGAAACATGTCTACAGAAATAGTGGCGCGACTGCATTCGATGGCGAAGGTCTTGTAGAAAGAGTTGCCCTCCTTGAGTAGAGTGCTCTCCTTTGGTGTCCCGAGCAGCTTGGCGTCATCGCGCGGCTTCAGCGCGCCAGCGCCGAGAGTCGGAAGACTGTTAGACATTACAACCATCTTGCCACCGATGTTGGACTGTTCATGCGTGTTAGCGTCCGCACACTATACATCAACTACCACTCACGATCATCTTGAAACCAGCCTGCAGACCAGCGCCCAGTGCGCTGCCAATAGTCGAGGAATCGGCGAACATGGTTTGCATCCTACCGAGGAGCGTCTCGACACCCGCACGGCATTCGGAAAGGTTAACTAGAAGATCGGACGGCTTGGGCAGGAAGACATCATCCACGTCCGACATGACAAGCATATTGCTGTCCGTAGATTCTGCTGTGATCGAGAAGAAGTAGAGCGCAACGTCAAAACCAATGATCGCAATCTTGGTGCGGTTGTCGCCGTTCGGGATGCGGTCGAGGCTCTCGAGGATGGTGCGCGTCGCGACGGCCAGCATCCCACTCTGCACGGCCACGTGGCTGACATCGAGCAAGAAAATGTACACGAGCGGCTGGGGCGGGCGGACCATGTACTCCTGCGCCGCGACGAACTCGACGACACCGCAGTTGAGTTCAGGTCGTGCCCAACGGTCGCCAGGCTGGTTCCGAGCCTGGTCCCAGTCAAACATCTGGGGTACCTCGTTGCTCATCGCACACATGCAGCACTTCCATCGGTTCCCGCCGTCAATGAAGCTCACGTATGGGTTGATGTAGGTGCGACAACGCCTGCAGCGCGCGATGACCGTGTCTGTGACCAGCGGGACAGGCGGTTCACCCGGTTCGAGACTGCGGTGTGGAGTTAAGACAAGCGCGAGCGGCAGCTTGGTCTTGCTGAGCAGCGCGCTGGTCGTTGGGATCGCGTTGAGCGTACAACGCATGTACGTTGGATCAGCCTGAGCACGCGGGTCTTGCGTCAGACAAGCACCGGGAGGCAGCCTGATTTCGGGTGGGGGCTGTAAAAGCTCTGCAGGGTTCGGCGGCATATTGAGCAAGTTGACCGAATGCAGTTGAAGGGGCTTTTGGCCTGCAACACCGAGACCGCCAAACTGGTCTGCGAGTTGCTGTACTCCATAGTTTGGCTGCTGCTGCTGCTGCTGCTGCATCTGCTGTCCATACTGCTGCGCGGGATCTGAATAACCAGGGTACCCTTGTGCAGCATGGGGCTGGGATTCGCTGCTGGTCAAGCCTGGAGTGAACAATTGCTGCTGAGGAGGCGCGGGCTGGCCAACCGTGGGCTGCCCATAGGCAGGGTCCACGCCGTACGACGGCTGTGGCTGGGAATCGCCGTAATAAGCCTGAGTCTGCTCGGCTGCGTATTGACGTCGCCTGGAACCGCCAGCTGGAGCTGCCTGTTGAGCCTCGTCCTGTTCGCCGTAGGCGGCCTGAGGCTGATTCTCGAGGGGATGCTCCCACTGCTGATGTCCGCTTTCCGCCTCTAAAATGGCATGATTTAAGTTAGTTTGGGTTACGAGGCATGATTGGAGTTCAAGTTGACAGAGGGAGAATGAGGCATTGTCGTGCGTGGACGTCATCATCGACGATCACTCAGGCAACTTCGACAGGAAATGCTGAGCCACGGAAGAGCCCTGCTTCATAAACCTTCGCACATGACACTGCGCACGAAATCCACGTCAACGCGGGGCGATCGCACGCGACCGCAGACCAAGATTTCGTGTCGTGGACCATCCACATTCAAAACACGACGCGACAAGGATATGCGCAAGTGAAGAGGAGATTTAGGTCGATTATATCGAGCTCAATGGGTAGTAGGGTGTTTGGGGATGGGTCACTCTGCAGGCGGTATACGCACCGACGAAGAGGTACCTCTGATGAGTGGGATCCCTAAATAATGCGTAAGTCGCGCGCGAAATCCAATTTTAAAAAGTATTCACCAATGAGCATTCCATCCCGGCGGGAGGTTGAGCGCAGGGTCGGCCATGATTACTCGGCAGATGTACGTGTCCAAGTCGCGTCCGTTATACGGTCTTCGCCGATTCAGCACCTTGTTCTTAGTCCACCATGCTGGCTCGCTGCAGGGCATTGCCTCGCCCAAGACCGACATTTAGATCGCGGCCCTCAATTAGATTTGAGGGTACTATTGCAGCAGATGAGCAACAGGCAGCGTCTGCACCGACGTCGGTGAATGTTGCATACGAGGCAGACTTGCGCAACAAGGAAAAGTTTGGCGAGTACATGCGTCAAGTACTCAAAGACTTGGAAAACGACCCGCTGTCTGTTTTGCCTCGACCGCCTGGGCTAGAGCACCCGCCCAATCACCCAGAAGCCTCGGGAAGCCTGCTCAAAAAGTTTCGCGATCCCATTGCAAATGCCGAAGAACGCCAACACCTGTAAGTAAAGCCAGCGAATATAGAGATGGCATCACCTTATCGGCACATACAGCCAGAAGATGTTGAATAAGGGACACTTCAGCGAGTTAAGAGCTATGACTCGAAAACATGGCGGCAAGACGTTCCTCGCACCGAATGTTCTTATTCGCGAAGAATACGCTCGCTACTTTCCTAATGTCATAGGTACCAGGCTTTCCGACCGGGCGCCTGCATCCACGGCAGACCTCTGCGACAACCGTGTCTCTCTCGTCACGATCATCGCCACCAACCTCGCCGAGGAGCACGTCCTTAGCTTTACCAAACCCGCCCTGGCCGCGCACGCAGATGACCCCCGCTTCCGCTTCGTTCAAATCAACCTCCAGGAGAACAAGATGAAGTTCTACGTGCTCTCGCTGTTCCTCAGCCACCTGCGCGCACAAGTCGCCGAGCGAGACCAACCAAACTATCTCTTCAGCGCGCATAACTTCGAGTACCTCTATGGACCGCTGCTGATGGCGAACAAGTACGTAGGCTATGTCTTCCTCCTCGACCCGGCGCAGAGGATACGATGGGTCGGATGTGGGTTTGCGACAATCGCTGAACGCGAGAACCTTAGACAATGTCTCGGCGTGCTGTTGGATCGAAATGCGGATTTGAATCCGGACGAACGACCGGTCCTGGATCTGCATGGTCAGCCAGTACAGTGATGTCGAATTGATATGTTTACAAGTAGTCTAGCTTAGAAGTACAAACAAGTATAACCAATCTCACTTGCTATTCCATAGAATGCATACTTTGCAGTTCTATGCCAGTCGCGTGCCACCAAGTCAGCCGCATTCCATACCATGCTTTCTTGCAATGAACCAATTAATATTAGAGCGGAATCTGGCAACATCATTTGACGTGTACAATGACATTCTTCCATGCAAGCGCAAGGGCATCCGCAACTATCAGGAAGCGTCTACATAACGGTCTGCGTGTCGACGCTTTCAGATCGCATATTCGTCATACTAATCACCAATTCTTCATATGACTTCTCGCGTCAAGGCAGCGCTGTGCGCAAATGTGGCCACTTTATCTCGCTAGTCATACTTAGAGGCACTGATTAAACAGCCAGACTCACGATGAGGTTGTTGCTCAACCGTGTGTCACCTTGGAAATGTTGCCTGTGTCCGATGCCCGTCTCCCGACCTCCTCATATCGCCCCTTCGTCAGCGTAGCAACCTCCTTCTACCACAAAGTTCACACGCAGGATCCTCGTGGCGATCACCTTCTAGAAGAAGATTAACGACAGATTGCGCAATGCGGCATCAGCTGCGCAGCGACTGCGGCAGGCATCATTAGGCATCCTGCGAAATCCGATCACTTTTCGCCTTATTCGACTTTACGAGGTAAAAATTCAAATACATTGCCACGCCATATGTGTAGTTACGCGCACTGTACATACCACCCGCTCATTCGAAGTTCCTGGCCTCGGTCATTTCAACACTGATCCGGAGTTGACCGTGAGTCGTGTGAGAAAGCGAGAACGCCACATAAGATGCTCTTGAATGCTTGAGTCTTGCAGGTACTGTTTATTACTGCTTTATTTCCTATTTTTTAGACTTTGTGGCTAGTTATGACACTCCGCAATTGGGCTTTGCAGTCCTGTCTGAGCAGTTACAGACGCATCAGATGTTCCTTCTTCCGCAGTCTTTGAGTCGAGATTTACACTGATGTTCGGTGGGTCACCTATGTTTTCGGGTTTGATCCTTCGCAACGACCTTTTGTCCTCGAGAATTCGACCTGGCCAAATGACTAGTGATGCTTCCAGCTCCGTAGACCCTGAGTTTCGCGATGTTAAATACTCCCTCCGCAGGTAGAAAGTGTCACTATCTTCCGTTTTTCGTACCTAGCCCGTTCCTCCTCTTTGCTTCTCGTCGTTCGCTCATGCAAATGCACAATATGTTTGTATCCACCTTCGTTACCTTCGCCCTCGCCGCACTCCCTGCTCTCGCCGGCCCTACCCTCAATGCACGTGCCGGCCAATACGGCGTGTACAGCAAAGGTACGAACGGCACCGTCGAAGGTCAGGCATCCGACTTTAGCGCCACCTTCCACACCTCCGGCATCATGACCCGCGGCGGCTGCAGCTCAACCGCTAAATTCGAGTGGTTCACTGCTGCCGAGCTTTCCGCGGACCCCAAGAAGCACCTAGAGATGAAGGAATTATGTGACCGGTGGTGTCGGTACGCGCCGGCGCGCCATCCTACTCTCCGAATCACCGCCCCCTGTCGTCACGCTAGCACGGCCTATAACAAATTGACACGACTTTCTTGTTTGGCAGACGGCTGCATCCCGTGAATCTGACCGGATCCAAGTGGATCCAAGCCAGATGCAGCCTCAGATGCACCTATCATGGGTCTGGACCCGGAGCACGTCAGCTTGGATCCAGGCGAATCCAGAAGGCATCTGATAATTGCATTCTTGTGTCAAAGGTCCCCGCAGGAGCATATAACGCCGTCACGTTCGTTGCCCTCCGCAACAAAGTTGGCCTGAAAGCTCTTGACGTCAAGGCGCGCACTTTTACCGGCGAGGAGACCAGTGGACCACTCTCTACGTCTCCGTCGTACATCAGGATGGCTCGGAAGACTTTCCAACGCAGTTCTCACTCAAGGATGCGAACGGTAAGACCATTGAGGTCAGGTATGAGCTCGCACCCAGGGCAAGACCATAGATAGACTCGAAGGGTCTCTTCGTCGTGCTTGTCTCCGCCAAGTTCGTAACCACCAAGAAGCAGCTGTTCTCCGTCGAGGTCACTGAATCTTTGGTGTCGACCGCAAGGCGACACAGGGTCAGCAGGCGCTCAAGGTCTGGTTCGATGACTACTCTGTCCAGCCACCTACGCTTTTCGTTCCCGAACGCGTCTGAGCGTAATTGTTGCATCCCTTCATCTCATGATTTCATTGGCTGTTTCGTGGAACGGACACTTCGCCTACATAGGATAAGTCACATGTCATAGAATCAACTACACTCTTTACCCCCGTTCACAACACGTGAACGAGCGATAAATATTTAGCACCAATGGGCATGCATACAAGGCAAAGTAGTTCCAAGCCTGGAGGTTCTAGTGGAGGTGCCTGCAAAGCATAGCTCAATCATGCACATTATGAAGTCTACGTGTGCTTCTCGTGCCGATTCTACACCGAAGACGTGAAGTCTTGCAATAATGCGCTTGAACGGTTCGATGTGCCGGTTTGTGCGAAATTTCTCCGCCTTCGTAGCATTTCTTCACTTGCTGCTCTATGTTTTAGTTTCTTTCGATGTCACCTGAGCTGGCTGTATGCGGAGAAGTTCGCTTGCTGACGGGCATGACTATGGAGCAGCATATGCCACGCCTACATGTTCGAACCTGCGGTAAATTTGCAGATATGTTCGTCTGATTTTCCTGGGCAGTTCATCGTTTTATTGATATTTTAGCAGTCTCGGAGCCAAAAAATTGCGCAGAAGCCTGACCCTGTGGGCGCGTGACGAGCATGACCAACGCCTCCGGCCGACTCGGTTGAACTTTCTCTCGCGAAACCGGACAAATGTTGAGCTGGCACGGCAATCGCGCGCGTAATTCAATAAATAAAGCCTTCTATGCAGCTCGCCGAGTAGCCTAGACTTGTCTCTAGCCTTAGACATGCGTTCATTCCGTTTGACTGTCGTTGGTGCGCTCCTTGGTGTTACGAACGCCGTGTTACAATCTTCTGCAGTCTGTGGGTGTACTTGAAGGCATTTAAATTTGAGCACTGAATTATGACTCCCAGGCGAGCGGAACAATACAGACGTAGGGGATTACTGTGATGTCAAATCAGGACTGGCATGCGCTGAGAACTTGAGAGGAGGACTAGGATATGTAAGTCAATCACATCTCCACTACGAATCTTCCTCACATTCATGTCTGTTAGTGCATAAAATATGCATGCAGCACTACGCTGGTCAGTACGAACACTCGCATCCTTGTAGTCTCTAAGATGAAAGACGCAGGCTCCCAGCAAGGTGATCACGGCATCTCCTACAACTGTGACTGTGGCAAGCGCAACAAAGACCGCCTACACGACGTTGGCTCTTCCCGTGGACAGCTGTATCATCATGTGCTCTCCCACGCTCACCTACACGACCACAGTCAAGTATCCCAGTACTCTCCCGAAACCGACGGCCACACTTGGTCTGGGCGATTACTGTATGTCTAGCAGCAGTGCAACAGAATCCTGTAGCTTACAAGTTTCATGATGAAGGTGCAGCCTCTGGTACAGCCAAGTGCCAGACGACTCTGGCATGCATTGACTCGGGTGGTGGTGCACAGTGCTCCAAGGCTTCGTGCGTTGATGGCTCGGTGCGGCATCAGCTATGTGTTACCCGTGCCTTTGACCGTCACTAACGGTGGTTCTGTCGGCGCAGCTTGCAACCAAGACCGTTACTTCGCAGTCCACGATTACTAGTGCACCGAACATGGCCACAATTACCGCGACAGTCACGTCCAAGTACGTGACAGGGGGACCTGTTTCAAAGCGAGAGCTAGAAAAGCGTTGCACGTGCCCTAACCTGCCTCTGACGACCACCAGTACGTTCTACCAGTATGTTTGAGTAGACGGTCTAGATTTTGTTGTTTTTGAATGGGATGTCAGTATTCTGGCGGGTAGGATACGAGGATGCGGACATCATATTATTTGGGCATACAGAAGAGATTATTCATTGCTGACCATAAGTTGCGTGGTGTTGTCTGACTCATTCCTGTTAAAGACAGAATTCCCTGTTTATTGGTAGCAAACCATAAGTGGAACGTCTGCCCTTCTGCACTGTCCGCAATCGCAAACCTAATGTCCAAGCTGACTAAAACAATGGCAGCTTCTAATGTACTTATCACATCCTGGCTAACTGGAAGATGAGATTGAGAAGCCGAGCTGCGAAGGCTTGTTCGTGCTATCCCTCTTCCTGCTTGAGCTCGGATGTGATTAAGCGATCAGAGGTGAAAAATCGCAGCAGAAAATGAAACCTCTGAGTCCGAGATGCTTTGCTAGCCGAGTCAATGCAGAAACAGTGTTGATAAACCCCTCTAAAGAGACTCGCATCTGCTTTGGTCACGTCTCGACAGACAGAGCGCCGAAGTGCCAAACTGTCGGGAATTAGCGCACCGGAACTGCTGCCTTTAGATCACAATATGCATCTCGGCATAGTACACATCATTTAGGAAGATTTCGTGTCAGCGGGGAAACTGCTGAACTTGGCACTGCAAGCATTCGTGCTGATAAACAATCGATTGCAGCTTGACACTGGAAGGCGGGGGTTAGGAACCTGTGGTCGTAATCAGTGCTCCGCGGGACGCGCTCGACAATTGAGAACTTCAAAACACTCCATGACGTAGGCCAGACATGCTGAAAATCCTTGACATTTACCGCTTCTGGGTTCGCATGTATTTTATGCCCTGTCTGGAATATACGATCTGTTTTCGTCGTCGATGCCGAAGTGTGAGCGACCTCCACCTAACGGCCGGTCGCAATCAGAGTATCGCAAAAACTTACCAGTATTTCAAGTTGCCATTGGACCTCAATATTGGCTGGAGGTCCGGGGTATGTGATCACCCTACCTAGACTCTTCTTGCTAGCCCTTCGCATGAAGACGAATAAAGAAGATGAGAGATATGTCTGGCACGGCGGAAAATGAGGGTTTGGTTGGAATTAGTAATAGAGTATAATAGGCGCTGTATTAGTAGTATATTTGTTATGGTTAAACATGAAACCGCGTGCCGATCCAAAGTGAAACCTCAAAACCAAACGGATACCAGATAAACACTACGACCAGCCAAACGAGTCACCACCCCCATCTCCTTGCCCAAAGTCCATCGGGCCGCTCATCTGCATATGAGGATTCCCGAAGTCGTACTGCGGCTGCGCGTCCGCCGGGACCAAAGACTGTAGTAGCTCGTCGAGCGACATATCCGTCCCGTTGCTATCGGACTGTTGTCGTACGCCTCCCATCTGCACATCTGTTCCACCTGACACTGTGTGAGTAGGTGGAGGCCATTGGCTGTGGACATCGGCGTTGACATCGGGGTACCCAGACGAGTCTGCGGGGGCGGGCTGGGCTAGCAGGTTGGCGACGAAGGCGTTGATGTCAAACTGTGGCTGCGTAGCCTGCGCGTTTGCAGCTGTGACAGAACTCAGGTTCGGAGGCGTCGTGCCGAGGGCCGCGTCCGTCCAGACTGGAGCAGACATCGGGACTGGGGCCGCAACAGACGAGTCTGGGATACGAGAAGGACCGGCGACAGGCTGGAGGTCGAAGGAGTTGACGTATGTACGCGCGGTAGGGGTGAATGGTACCCGGGAAGCAGATGATGCTATAGGTAGCCGCTGCTGAGCCGGTGGTGACATCAAGGGTTCGCCTAAGCCAACATTAGCAACGCTGTACGTGCATGTAGGAATATCAAGCACATACCCGGTTCCATCTCGTGTTGTTGCTCAAGTCGCGGAGTAACCTGCTCCACAAATCGAACGCCCTCCGCATCATCCTCCGTCGACGCCTCAATCATCCTGCGCTTGCGGCCGCGATGGCTGCTCGCTACGCGGGGCTCCTGCGGTGCTGCCTCTTTCACCTGCGGCAGCGCGGGCGACACGGTACACGACGCCGAGAAAACACTGCCGAGGAACTTGACGATCTGGTTGATGGTCGCCTGCTGCCGCTGCTGCCGCCCGCGCGAGTCCACGGCCTCCTGCCACAGCATCTGCTGCGACTTCTTCAGCTCGGCGAGTTCGGAGGAAATTGTCGCTTGGGTATGCCGGATTGTTGCAATATCTCCGAGGAGGTTGTCAACTTCGGACTGCGTGACCCCGGCGAGAGCGCGACTGCTGGAGGAGGGCTTGTCAAGAACAGCGTCGGGCTCAGCACGTGCGGCGGCGGCCTTTTGCTTCCTGATGATAAGTTTGAGGAGCTCGGGTTGGCCGCGGCGGAAATTGAGGTTCTCGTAGCACAGTGGCGCAGAGTTACCGCCATGCAGAGTGCCCTGCTGGAGATTCGACACCTTGCGGAAGCCATATAGATTGAGGTTTCGGACGAATGATTCGAATTTCTCGTGCTTAAACCAGTCACCGAGAACCTCCTTGCTGAGCTTCTCGGGGTTAGATACAATGAATGAATCGCCGGAGTCGGACCAATGGATGTGGTCGACAGCGGGGTCATCAACCATACTGTAGACGTGGTCAGAAGTGGCGCAATGTCACTCAGACAGGACTTACTGGTATAGCTTGTCAACAAACTGCTTAAGGTCAGCCGTGCGCGCTGTGTGCGCGGGCTGGGAGGAGAGTGTGAGCGCGAGCTTGTCGGAGGACATGGTGGTAGGAAGTAGAGCTGTGTCGTATCGTCGGCGGCGGCCGTTGGGGTGATTGCGTTCAATTCCGGTGAAGGGGAACTGTTCGCGCCTCAGGGTTCATGTCAAAAGCGCGCACTGACTCGAAACGCGCAAACATGCGAGTTTGTGTGAGGAGTTGGGTGCATGTGGCTGAGATGAAGGTGCTTTTGTTTTCCGGAGTTGACCGCGCGTAACCTTGGCCTCCTATAGCCATTCGCGCACACTCAACCTGGCCCCGCCGAACCCACTCCACGACCGCCAGGCTGGCCCAACCCAGCGGCAATCATACCGGATACCACCGTCGACTGTCGCCCGAGCTGAAGCGTGCGATAGCGATATGGCTTGGACAGCTCTCATTGGACGCCGGCCAACCACTTTCGCGCGAGCTGCACAGTTTGCGGCAAGTGTCGCGCGCGTGGTACGATGCAGTGACGCCTTTGCTGTTCGAGATGGTGTCGATTGTGCCTGCGCGCGCGCGGACTGCAGCAAACATCGCGACGAGCGCGCACCTAGCGCGACATGTCCGGATCTGCGAATACATCCTCTGCGCGCCGACGACCGAGAACGACGAAAACGGCGTCGACCAGATGTATCTCGCACTCGCCATCCGCGACTTTACCCACGTCCGCGAACTCATTCTCGTATTCGTGCACGACTGGGTACCCGACCACTTCGTCCCCCACCGCCGCGAACACTCAGAGCTCCGTCGCGCTATACTCTCCCAGATCTTCTTCGACATCCAGCCTCACGAGTTTCGTGCGCTCCAATATCTTACTCTTCGCACAGACGCAGACTCGTTCGTCCGCTGCATGCACGAGTTCGATGGCAGCCGCGCTCCGGGCAAGTCCTGGACCCCCGGCCAACAGACCGTCATTCACCGATGGCACACGCTCAAAACACTCGACCTTTGTCTTGTGCTCGAGGACGAGCACGCGCGCGTGTTTTACGATTTCCAAACCCTCGGTCACTATGTTGCGCGTATCGTCGCGGGTTGCTCGCAAACCCTCTCGACACTCTCATTGTGCTTCAGCGCAAGCCCGCATACTCGTCTACGGCGCTTCGACCATATCGCGGCACCGTTTCTCGACCGCATCACGCTCCCGCGCCTCCAGGTGCTATTCCTCGAAGACATGCGCATGGCCCCGGTCGAGCTGAGCGACTTTGTGGTCGAGCACCTCGGACCCAAATCGCTGCTCCAGCTCGTCCACGTCGCCGGCGTCCTCATGCCTCCCCCGCCCGAGGTGACGCACCACCTCGACTTTGGTGGCTGGGCCCAATTCTGTCGCGACCTGTCCCCCTATGCTGTCCGGCCCGTCGTCCAGCTCGAGCAGATTGGATACGAAAAGCGTGCGCCGCTGCGACCACTGGATCTTGAGTGGATCGAGCGCACGATCGCGCCGACGCCCTAGTCCCAATAATATGGCGTGAGCCAGCCTCGTCTGCACGCAGGAGGTCTTTTGGACTTACGACCATGAGCATGATACGCACAGACACACCTGTTTCCCCTCGTCCGCACCTTCCGAACCACATCAATGATCCCGAATACAATCGTCCATATACACCAAATTATCCCTGCCGCAGCTATCCTGTTTTTTCCCTCGCCAAATGTATCCTTGAAACAGCTCAGAATATCACTGAAGGGTCTCCCTGATGGTTGGACGTGCAAACTGCTTTCTCATTTATTCTCTTTCTGTCTGAATTGTCGGTAACTGTGTTCGACGTCGTGGTGCTAGCCATTTTCTCTGTTGACTGTCGTGTACTGCAACCAGAGCCAACACTTCACGAGCTCATCCCATTGTGCAGGTGCCTGCGGCCCGCCAGTGGTATCCCATACTAGTCTTCCGTGGTTTCGGAAATCAGCTTTGGCGTGCGTTACGTTCCATCTTAGCTGTGTATTGATGTCTAGCTACGACACTCGGACTTGCCTACAGGAACTTTCAAGTCTCTTGTAACACGAGGAGCAGCTGTTGAGAAGTACAGCTCGACATACATCAAGGCTACTTAGCCCATCTTGGCGAGCAGTTGACCTAAAAGTTTCTCTAGGCTGTCGAGCCGCTGGTGCACCGCCCCAGCGACATTGTCCAACCGAGCGTTCATCGCTTCTGAAACACCATCCAGTCGGGCGTTCATCGCTTGAGAGACACTATCCAGCCGGGAGTTCATCGCTTCGGTGTTGTTCTGCGAAGCGATTGTCGATTCCAACTTGTCCAGTCGCTGCCGCATCATCACCTCATGCGCAGCAAATTTCTCTTCCAATGCGCCCAACCGCGTCTCGACCGGGACTTTAGAAGGTTCGGGAGGAATGTCTGCGATGCAGCGGTGCTCAGCGGGGATACTACACACCGTGAAACCGCTTGCACACCTTGGACGCGATAGAGAACGTGCCACCACTTGTGCGGGATGTCCTCTTCAGTCGAATTGCTGCTCGCGTACTCCTCGTACTTGTTCTCTTTGTCATTATCTTCTTCCTCCTCATCACCCGCTGGAGGTTCCTCTTCGCCTTCCTCTTCACCCTCTTCCTCCTCTTCCTCCTCCTCTTCGTTGTCTTGCTCCTTCTCAGCATCATCGTTGTCGCTTGTAGGTTCAGCTTCTTGAGCGGGACCTGGCTCGTCCACGTGATCGTCGTCCGATGGGTCCCGAGGAGCTTTGTATCTGTAATCTAATGCCTTCGCGGCATACTTCTTCTCGCACGAGAGGCATAAAAAGCAGTCTGTCAATGAGTATCAGTAACCTATGCAGTGATGAGGCCGTTGCAATTACCTTCCACGCAGTCCGTGCAGTACCAGCATGGCATCGAAACGCGCTCCTCGCAATATACGCATGTCGGGATGTACGGCTCTTCCTGGCTATTGTCTTGGCTCCCGCCTCCATCGAAATATGCATCCGCCTCGGCGATCAAGGGGTGCGGAAATGGAAGTGCATAACGGCAACGGCTGAGCGCGGGCCCAATATCACGCAAGTGCAACATGCGTATCGACTTCACCAGGTCATGCGAGGGATGATGGTTGAGGATATGGCCATTGTCGGCCGTATAGGTGACTGGCTTGTCGATGCAGTTGATGCAAAGTTGAATGCAGAGGCTTGCATCGCCATCGTCCTTGCAGTCGAGACAGCTGCACGATATACTGTTCAGTGTGTTCTCGGCCGAGTCAAATATCACCTACCGATGGTACCCACCGATAATTTGCTTATTACAAAGGTTGCACTTGCTACCACTAGCCGATGCTTGAGAAGCGGTAGACTGTTGCCGAAGCAGAAACTCACATATGCACACATTCCTTCTGCAGCTTCCAGTCTGCGATGAAGTTGTATGCGATAACGTCCTCTGGAGCCAGCACCCGCTGAATTGCAGAGAGAGTCGTTTGGTGGTCGTCATCACCCTCGTCGTCGTCATTCCACTCGCGCGGGTAGCGGTAAGAGTCGGCAGTGGATCGGATGCGCTGGAGAAAATCAGCCTGAAGCTCAAATAAGTGATAGGTACGCCGCACAATAACGGCATCGATGTAAGCGTTACGCTGGTCCCTTCGAGTTCGGAAGTAGCTCCAGCTCCAGGCAGCGCGGCGGACCCGCTCCAGTACAAAATCAAGGGCAAGGTTCCAACGCGCCCGAGCCGAATTACTGTTCAGTTCCTCCTCCCTAGATGCCCTATGCCTCCTCACGACGGACGGAATACGGTCGAAAGTAAACGTGCCAAGCGACTTGAAGTTTTCCGGACCATCGTTCCACTCGCTCCACTGGCCGGAAATCTTCAGCGCACGACCGTTTTCGTCGAAGTCGACTTGGCCTTGATACACGTAGGGTACACCCATCAGCTCGCCGGTGACAAAAGTCTTCGTGAAATCTATGCGTCTTTGGTGAGGTTTCCCTTCCTCCTTCCAGTGACCTTGGACTGTAAAGTAGCCATAGCAGTCCCTGCCCGTCCCTTTAAGGCCTTCCCGGCTGTCGGTGACAGGTTGGTTTGGGTCAAGCTCGAACTTGGTGAGAACGAAACATTCCCGCCACTTGGAGTCGTTCTCATATGTCTCATAACCGGTGTAGCAATCTTCGAAGGGTGCAGACGATGGCTCTTCCTCCTCATTGACTTCTTGATAGATGTAGTCCGGCGCGAGAAAAGGAGTTGGCTCATACTTGAGCATTGACAGTTCGGGCTTCAGGTCCCGGTCTTCGTACCCCTCTTCGTATTCGAAGTCACCGAGAGGGTCTGGAAGGGCTGTCAATATAAAATCCGCGGCTTTTCGCCAGTCGCGCAAATTATTGCGTACCAAGGTCTTCCAAGTCCTTGTAGGCAATCGCAAACTATACATGTGTGTGAGTGCGAGAAAAGTGGGTAGGGGCAAAACATATCTACTTACTATGCCACCGTAAGCATAGTCAAACTCTGCTTTAGGGTCCAAATTTTGGTTGCGGAAGTTGCTGGCCAGGTCGCGCACACGAGCGGTTACTGCGCGAGCCACAACGTCCAGCGTCCGTTCAGCGTCCCACAATTCGCGATCATCCAACGGATGGCTTTGCGCTAGTAGGAGAATCTGGGTGTGTCGCTCAAGGAGTAGAGTGAAGAGTGTTAGAACGTGCTGAAAGCATGCGGCGTCAGAGAGGAGCTAGCGCAGCGGCCAACGAAGACCATACACGCTCAATGCGTCCCGTGCCCACGATGAGCTGACAAATTTGTCAGAGGATTGAGATCTACGGACGGCTCAACCGACGAACCTGAAGCGTATTAAAAGCATCAATTTCCCATTCAAAGCGTTCCAGACCTTTCTTGATGCGCTCCTTCTCAGTCTCCAAATACTCGTTGCTTGGAAATCAAGTCAGCAGTTCTGCAGGATGGTGCGCAACGAAATGTCCTACAAATGCGACATCAAGACCTCGTCTTCATTATCATCGCTCCATTCCGCAACCATCGCTCGGGTCAAGTAATCAACGGTATTGAGGCTGTTGTTGTGGAGATATCTGTCAACGCGCGCCCGATTGCAGGGCAAAACATCGCAGGTGAGCCACATCATATGAGCGCGAAGATTTTGGATGGATTGTGCGTAATGTGCCGTCGCGATCTTGAAGCCTGGAATGATTTCAGCATGATGCCGCTCCTGCACGACAATTATCAGAGGTACCAGCTGCCCAGAAGGCGAGCCACTTGATGACAGAGTAATTCTGCGGGCGGCTCGCGGTAAACACGTTGGCCTCCTTGACCGAGATCCAACCCGACGCGTCGTCATCGAACGCCTCCAGAACTGGTCGGACACGGGTGAGGGTAACGTATTCTATCTGAGTAAACGTGAGCTCAGTCTAATCTCGGCTGTAGGCAGTTCTCACCGCCCAACGATCTTGCAGCTCGCGTTGCACCTGGCGAGCCTCGATAGCCGTGGTGAGCACAACGCTGGGCGGCCTGTCCGATATGGCTGACATCGGCACCGGCGAATCGGGACGCGATGCACCTTCATACGCGTCGCGGATGGCAGCATCTATCTCTCGATCCTCCTTGCTGTATTTCTGCAAGAAGTAGTCCTGCACGGCAACAATGAAGTGGCGAGCCTTGACGCTGCCGCGCCATGCCTATTGGTGCGTCAGCCCTCGGGCGCGACGCCGTGCGAAATAGCCTCACCATATCCTTCCAGATGGTGTGCAGGTCTATGTCGATGATGCGGTCATGTGGACCGGCATCGATAGCGCTGAGGACACGATCGGTGGACCTATGTACGACGTGTTGCAATTCGGTGATCTTATCTTGAACGGCGTCGAACTTGCGGTCGAACAGTTTGCGGTCCTTGGCCAATGCACGATCAATGTCCTCACGCATCTCGTCGCGAACTTGAATCATCAGCGCTTCGGATGACTCTGCTTTGCCTTTATCTAGTCCAGCACCGGAATCCTTCATCTTGGCCTGCAGTTCTTTGAAGAGCTGGAAAACCGCAAGCGGTCAAAGCGAGATCATTGTTAGAAGACTTGGACGCTACCTTTTCGTCTTCAGATATGGCCTTTGGCCCGCCTTTGTCGGATATCCATTTCTGGAGCTCGCGCTCCTTCGGCGAATCAAGCTGCCGAAAGAGCAGGATCATTTGAAATGCATCGTGACCGTCTTTGGACGATGCCTCGAAGCGATTGAGCGTAACTTGCACCTGGTCGACACCCAATGCAGTATGAACTGACAGCGCGAACTGGAACTCCTTCTTATGCGCAGCGAACTCATCAGAGAACGCCGCAAGTCGATCCTCCCACCGGGCGCCATCGAAAAGCTTCACTACTCCGTCTCAGTTATGTTTCAACGGCAGAGGACAGTGATGGTCCTACCAATAAACTTCTTGTGGATGTACTTCTCACAGGTCGCGGAGCAATCACGGATGCTCTGCTCGGCAGCCTTGACGATTCGCTGCATTCTGCCCTCAATTGTGTTGCCATCTGGATCGACTTTGTGAATGTCTTTGATGTTGCGCATGCTGCACACCATAGAAAGTCAGAAAGGCTGCTACCAAATACGTGCTAGAAAACGTACTCGAGAAGAACCTCCATCATTGCCAACATCTCGCTCTTGAGCGCGATGACTTTCTTGTCATTCTGGCGACGCGTGAGCTCCAGCTGTATCGCCGCCGCCGCCGCGGTAACAATTACTGAATGACGCTTCAATACAGTGGAACTAGGAGTACCGCGGAAACTCACTGCCAATAAACGGATGGATCGTCTTGACCGCGTCCAATCCCTTCAGGATCACCTGTGAGTTCTCTGCAAACTTGCTGACGGCCGCCATGCCCTTGGACACGAGCTGGCCGGGGTCTGCCGCCTTTACCGCCATGGCGCCTGCCACGAGTGCGCTGCTTTGCAGGTCCTGATACTTGACGTTCGCGCCCGTGACCCCGTCGCCTGCACGCAGCCCGGTGTCAACAACGCACGTGCACAGCACAAATGAAACCCTCCCGATCTCGCACTGATTTTGTTCAATGTCTTCTCTGCACCCTGCGCCTCGGCCTGGAAGCCTGAGACGGAGCGATAGAGGCTGTCAAAGTTGGCGTTATCGGTATTGTTCGATGAGAGACCATTGAGCTCGAGCCGCGGCAGCACGTTTGGGTTCGCCATCGTGCGAGAGCGAGAGCGAGAGCAGAAGGGACAATGAAATAGCGACAACGGAGACAAGCTGTCGCCCGTTATATCTATTGAACTATTTCGAATCACCTCGGGACCGAATCGCCGGCGGCACCTCAATCAGGAACGGCACAACATCTCCGGGCCCGAAGTTTCCAGATTCGTAGTGTGCATGTCCCTGACTGGCTGGGAGGACGACGCGGACGGATTTATAGGCTACAGAGTGAGAGCACACCTGCCCGGCGCAAGCCGAGTTCGAAATCCATAATGTAGACCTCACCGTGACCTGAGTCGCTTGCGATGCACGTCAAAGATTTGAGCACAGAACTATCAACGACACTTCGCATGCTGTGAGTCTAGTCATTGTCTTTCGAGATGGTTGTCTTCTTGCGACCAGAGCGGATCCTTCACCAGCTTATCCCATTGTAGGTGAAGGCGGTCTCCACCAATCGTATGATCATGAAAACACGACAAGCCTCCCATAGTTTCCCGTGGTCAAATTTGAGGGTGTGTTACGGTTCTACCTTGGCTGTGTATCGATGTCCCAGTCCGACGCTGGAACTTGCCTAGAAGAGTGGTGGGAAACATTTGTTCAGGAGTACAGCTCGGCGTACATCAGGGCTGCTCAGCCCATCTTGGCGAGCAACTGGCCTAAGAGCTTCTCCAAGCCGTCGAGCCGGTGGTGCATCGCCCCAGCGACGTTGTCCAACCGAGCATTCAACTGTTCCGAGACATTATCTAGCCGGGCATTCATCGCTTCGGTGTTGTTCTGCGAAGCGATTGTAGATTCCAACTTGTCCAGTCGCTGCCGCATCATCACCTCATGCGCAGCAAATTTCTCTTCCAATGCGCCTAACCGCGTCTCGACCGGGACTTGAGAAGGTTCCGGAGGAATGTCTGCGATGTAGTGATGCTCAGCGGGGATGCTACACACCGTGAAACTGCTTGCACACCTTGGACGCGATAGAGAACGTGCCACCACTTGTGCGGGATGTCCTCTTCGGCCGAAATGCTGCTCACATACTCCTCGTACTCGTTTTCTTGGTCATTATCTTCTTCCTCCTCATCGCCCGCTGGAAGGTCCTCTTCGTACTCGCCTTCGTCCTCGTCCTCAGCTTCCTCGCCCTCCTCTTCCTCCTCCTCTTGCTTCTCCCCCTCCTCTTCGTCTGGGTCGTCCAATGAGTCCCGAGGTGCTTTGTATTTGTAAACCGATGCCTTGGCTGCATACTTTATCTCGCACGAGGGGCATAAAAAGCAGTCTGTACATGACCGTCAGCCACCTGTGGAGTAAAATGGCGGTTGCAATTACCATCCTCGCAGTCCGTGCAGTACCAGCATGGCATCGAAACGCGCTCGTCGCAGTAGACGCATTTCGGAATATAAGGCTCTTCCTCGTTATTGTCCTCCCCCCCGCCTGCAGCAAAATACGCATCCGCCTTGGCGATCATGGGGTGCGGAAATGGAAGTGCGTAATGACAACGGCTGAGCGCGGGCCCAATCTCGCGCAGTTGCAGTGTGCGTAGCGATTTCATCATGTTGTGTGAGGGGTGATGGTTGAGAACTTGGCCATTGTTGGTCTTGTGGGTTGCTGGCTGGTCGCTGCAGTCGGTGCAAAGTTGAATGCAGAGGCTTGCATCACCATCATTCTTGCAGTCGAGACAGCTGCATACTGTTCAGTGTATTCTCTGCTGTGTCGCAGTCCACCTACCGATAGTACCCGCCAATGATTTGATGGTGGCAAACATCACATTTGCAGCCACTGTCCGACGCATGAGAGGCGGTAGGCGGCTGAAGCAAGGTAGAGTCTTACATATGCACACACTCCTTCTGTAGCTTCCAGTCTGCGATGAAGTTGTATGCGATAACGTCTTCTGGAGCCAGCACCCGCTGGATTGCAGAGAGGGTCTTTTGATGGTCTTCATCACCCTCGTCGTCATTCCACTCGCGCGGGTAGCGGTAAGAGTCGGCAGTGGATCGGATGCGCTGGAGAAAATCAGCCTTGTAGCTCAAACGAGAAAAAAGAGATGGTGCACCACAACGACATCGATGTAGGCTTTGCGCTGGTCCCTTCGAGCTTTGAAGTAGCTCCAGCTCCAAGCAGTGCGGCGGACCCGCTCCTGTACAACATCAAGAGCAAAGTTCCAACGCGCCCGAGCCGAATTACTGTTCAGTTCCTCCTCCCTCGATGCCCTATGCCTCCTCACGACGGATGGAATACGGTCCAAAGCAAACGTGCCAAGCGACTTGAAGTTTTCCGGACCATCGTTCCAATCGCTCCACTGACCAGAAATCTTCAGCGCACGACCGTTTTCGTCGAAGTCGACTAGGCCTTGATACACGTATTGTTCACTCATCAGCTCGCCGGCGACATACGTCTTTGTGAAATCTATGCGTCTTTGGTGAGGCACCTCACCCTCCTTCCAGTGACCTTGAATATCGAAGATGCCCCAACAGTCCCGGCCAGACCCTTTAAGACCTTCCCGGCCGTCGGTAATGGGTTCGTTCCGGTCGAGCTCGAAGTTGGCGAGGACAAAACCTTCCTGCCAGTCGCTATAGTCCACATATGTCTCATAGCCGGTGTAGCAATCTGCGAAGGGTGCAGACGAGGGCTCTTCCTCCAGATTGACTTCTTGATAGATGTAATCCGGCACGGAAAAGGAAGTTGGCTCGTACTTAAGCATTGACGGTTCAGGCTCTATTTCCGGGTCTTCGTACCCCTCATTGTATTCGAAGTCACCGAGAGGGCCTGGGAAGGGTGTCAATACAAAATCGGCGGCTGTTCGACAGTCGCGCATATCATCGCGTACCAAGGTTCTCCATGTCCTTGTAGACGGTCGCGAACTAAGAGAGTGAGAGAGCGCGTGAGCACTACTGATCGGCATAGTATAATCTACTCACGATCCCATCATAGGCGTAGTCAAACTCTGTTTTCGGGTCCAAGTTCTGGTTGCGGAAGTTACTTGCCAGGTCCCGGACGCGAGCGTAAACCGCGCGAGCTACGACGTCTAAGGTCCGTTCAGCATCCCACAATTCGCGATCATCCAACGGGTGGCTTTGCGCTAGCTGGAGAATCTGGGTGTGTCGCTCAAGAAGCAAGGTGAAGAGTGCTAGAATGTGCTGAAAGCCTGCGTCAGATGGGCTAGCGCAGCGACCAACTGAAGTCATACACGCTCAATGCGTCCCGTCCCAATAATGAGCTGACAAATGGATGAGAATGTTGGGCTGCGCGAATGGCTCAACCGACAAACCTGAAGAGTATTAAAAGCGTCGACCTCCCAGCCAAAGCGCTCTAGACCTTTCTTCATGCGCTCTTTCTCAGCCTCCAAATACTCGTCGCTTGATGTCAGGTTAGCGGTCATACAGGGTCGTGCACAACGAACAACCGTACAAATGCGACATCAACACCTCGTCCTCATCCCCTTCGCTCCATTCTGCGACGATTGCTCGAGTCATGTAATCGACCGTATCAAGGCTGCTGTTGTACAGATACCTGTCAACGCGCGCGCGATTGCAGGGCAAAACATCGCAGCTGAGCCACATCATCTGAGCGCGAAGTCTTTGGATGGACTGCGCGTAGTGTGCTGTCGAGATCCTGAAGCCTGGACCCATTTCAGCCTACTGATGTCAACGACAAAAGCCAGACTTACCCGCTGCCCAGAAGGCGAGCCACTTGATGACGGAGTAATTCTGCGGACGGCTCGCTGTAAACACGTTGGCCTCCTTGACCGAGATCCAACCCGACGCGTCGTCGTCAAACGCCTCCAGAACTGGCCGGACGGAGGTGAGCGTGACGTACTCAGTCTGCACAAAGGTGAGCTAGGTGTAAAATTGGCTGAGAAGGATGACCTACCGCCCAACGATCTTGCAGCTCGCGCTGCACCTCGCGTGCTTCGATTGCCCTGTTAAGCACATCGCTGGGCGGTTCATCCGACACGGCTGACAGCGACGGCGATACAGGACGCGATGCACCTTCATACGCATCACGTATGGCTGCATCGGTTTCTCGGTCTTCCTTGCTGTATTTCTGCACGAAGTAGTCCTGCACAGCAACAATGAAGTGGCGAGCCTTGACATTGCCGCGCCATGCCTATCGGAACGTAAGTCTTCTAGCACAATTCGCTGCAAGAGAATCTCACCATATCCTTCCAGATGGCATGTAGGTCCATGTCAACGATGCGGTCGTGTGGTCCAGCACCGATAGCGCTGAGGACGCGGTCGGTGGACCTATGTACGACATGTTGCAATTCGATGATCTCAACCTGAACGGCGTCGAATTTGCGGTCGAAATGCTTGCGGTCCTTGGCCAATGCACGGTCAATGTCGTCCCGCATCTCGTCGCGAACTTGAATCATCAGCGCCTCGGATGACTCTGCTTTGCCTTTATCCAAGCCTGCTCCAGAGTCCTTCATCTTGGCATGAAGTTCTTTGAAGAGCTGATAAATTGTGAGCGTTTAAAGCGAGATCATTGGCTAGGAGATTTATACGCCACCTTTTCGTTGTCAGATATGACCTTTGGCCCGCCTTTGTCGGATATCCATTTCTGAAGCTCGCGCTCCTTCGGCGAATCAAGCTGCCGAAAGAGCAGGATCATTTGAAATGCATCGTGACCGTCTTTGGACGATGCCTCGAAGCGATTGAGCGTAACTTGCACCTGGTCGACACCCAATGCAGTATGAACTGACAGCGCGAACTGGAACTCCTTCTGATGTGCAGCAAACTCATCAGAGAACGCCGCAAGTCGATCCTCCCAACGGGCGCCATCGAAAAGTTTCACTACTCCGTCTCAGTTATGTTTCAACGGCAGACGACAGTGATGGTCCTACCAATAAAC
Organism: Auriculariales sp. MPI-PUGE-AT-0066; assembly: GCA_020744175.1. Lineage (NCBI taxonomy): Eukaryota > Fungi > Basidiomycota > Agaricomycetes > Auriculariales > Auriculariales sp. MPI-PUGE-AT-0066. The sequence goes on from JAGTJP010000038.1 coordinate 134,120, forward strand.
TTCTTGTGGATATACTTCTCACAGGTCGCGGAGCAATCACGGATGCTCTGCTCGGCAGCCTTGACGATTCGCTGCATTCTGCCCTCGATTGTGTTGCCATCTGGATCGACTTTGTGAATGTCTTTGATGTTGCGCATGCTGCACACCACAGAAAGTCAGAAAGGCTGCTACCAGTTACGTGCTAGAAAACGTACTCGAGAAGAACCTCCATCATTGCCAACATCTCGCTCTTGAGCGCGATGACTTTCTTGTCATTCTGGCGACGCGTGAGCTCCAGCTTAATCGCCGCCGCAGCAGCGGTAACAATGACTAGCGTACTTATCAGTGGCAGACTCGAAACCTAGTAGGAACTCACTGCCAATGAACGGATGGATCGTCTTGACCGCGTCCAATCCATTCAATATGACCTGCGAGTTCTCCGCAAACTTGCTGACGGCCGCCATGCCTTTGGACACGAGCTGGCCGGGGTCCGCCGCCTTCATCGCCATAGCGCCTACGACGGGCATGCTGCTCTGCAGGTCCTGAGCGCCTGCGTGCGCGCCGGTGAACCCGTCGCCTGTGCACAGTCCAGCGTCAACAACGCGCGCGCGCGCGCACAGCGCAAATGAAACACACGCACTGAGTTTGTTCAACATCCTCTCTGCACCCTGCGCCTCGGCCTGGAAACCCGAGACGGAGCGATAGAGGCTGTCAAAGTTGGCGGGGTCATCATTTAGCTCGAGCCGAGGTGGCTCGTTCGCGTTCGCGTTCGTCATCGCGCGCGCGAGCCAGAACAAAGGGAACGAGCAAGCGAGCAACGCAAGGGAGCGAGCTGTCGCCCCGTTATATCCATTGAGCTATTCCGACTCGCTTGGGGAAGTGCCAGACACATTCTGTGTGGTGTCGATTAACGGAGATTCCCTCAAGGTTCCGTGCCTGATTAGAAGCGTCCCGTTGCACACCGCTTTTCGAGAGTTATACCCCTCTATCATGGTTGATGATGGTATCTTATTTTATATTTTGCATGTCCTCATGATAAGGTAAGTGTCAGTTCACATCAACAGTCACATTTCCCGCTCGCTTGGCTCGCAATACGCATCACATTGACATCACTGAAATGCGACGAGGGGCAAGAGTGCGCAACACAGCTAATGATTCTCCTTACGCTACACGTACTGTCTAGTGGTTTCTCTGAAGCCGTCCAAAACGAGTTCTTTCGTAGATTGCTAGTTCTTGCATCGACTCGATTCGAAGGTCACATTGACCATACATCCTGAACTGAAACCAAAGTTCAATCTCGTACAGTACCGACATATTTTCCACCACAGGAGTTCGAGCCGTGGACCCGATAATCTTTGAAGCTATAGTCCTACTATCAGCGAGCACAACAGACAGGGAGCATTGCGCACACAACGCGCTACGTAGGATCGAACCTAAAACCTGAACAACTTCCGTCTGACCTTTCAGACAACGGGAGTGTCGTGTGAGGTCTTGACTCTTGTGCTCACCGATCATCAGAATCTGACATACGTAGACCGATTGGACTAATTGACGTGGCGTTTGCTGCTGTCGTCTACAGAGCATGGCTTCATATGTAAAAGCGAAGCCTTTTTTGACACACATGCACCTGAACTTGGACTCAATCGTATCACACGACAAGATGCCAGAGGAGGAGCCGTTGTATTGTTACATCGCACATCACGATCCAACGAGACACCAGACTGATTGGTCGGTTCAGCAAAAAAGAAAAGAAAAGCCAAGACAACAGAGCCGAGAACTGGAACGTAGACAAAGCGCAACACGAGTTCCTCCGAAGCGGCATTTCTACATCGAGAGAGGGCAGGAGGCACGGAAACCAAGAAGGGCGGGCGGCATGGGTTGGAGGCAGGGCAGGGGGTGATCGCAAAAGACATGAGGGGCGAGACACAACAAGATGGAGATGGAGACGACGAGCAGGCCACGGCGGACAGGGCAGGAGACCGATGTACAGAGACGAGAGGCGGCTGTGGCGGCGGCGGGACATAAGGGCGGGACATTGAGTGAGATGCTAAGAGTAGGATGCAGTGGGACGGATCGGGATGCGAGGGGTAGACAACGCGAGGGGATGCGGGGGGTCGTAACGGGGATAGATAGATGAGCTATGGCACGTGCAAGGGGTCGAGAGATATTTTGTTTCATGCCTGAGAGCACGTGACATCGGAGGCAAGGGAATTGCCGGACTGCTAAAGGGGATCAATTAGCACGTGCAAGTGCGGAGATGAAACCAAACACAAGGCGTACCGACTGGCTTTGGTAGTCGTCGCAAATAGAGTCCTCGTCGTCAGAGAGGGGCGCGGGGATGCTGGCAGCGAGGATAGTGTCGAGGTCGCAGTCGATGGCGGTGTTGCTCTCGAGGACGCTGGCGAGGAACTTTGATGAGAGCGAGCGTGCGACTGCAAGGGGCGGTGATGAGCCACGCGGTTTGAGGCCCTTTGCGGCGTCGCGGGCGAGGCGTGCGCTCTGTGTGCGTGCGAGACGAGCACCTGATGGCGGTGGACCGGCCTTCTTGACGCCGGCACGCTCAGGCGACGAGCGGGTGCGGGTCAAGGCCATCCGCGGGCGAGTCGACGTGCTTGTCTGATTGGTCGGGGCGAGTCGGAGGCCGGCGGTGACGCACAGGCCCGTCGTCGGGTCGACGTTTTCCTTCTCATTCACCCCACGCAAAACACTCAACGTCTTCTTGCCGTTCCCCTTGCTGCTTGACGTCTTCTTCCTGCTCCCTAGAGTGTTCGTAATCGACGAACCTACCGCAGGCGAGTTCTCGTCCACGAAAACCGTAAATGCGCGCTGCTTGGTCGAGGAGGCCATCGCTGTCGATTAGATGGGCAAAGTGACGAGTGGTGTGTGTAATCGAACGTGAGCGCGAGCGCAAATCGTGGCGAGGCGAGGTGGGTCGGTGGCGAGTGGATGGAGTGGAGTGGAGGGCGCAGTGAGCGGATGAACGCGGGAGGGAGACAGCCTTCCGCCAAGTTCAATCGCCGCTCCTTTTCTACCCACTCCCGATTCGTCCACCCCCCCTCACTTCGAAAAAAGGCGCCCGCCGCCATCGCAACCCTGTGCCCGTCCCTTGTACTCCGCGCTCAGGCCCATAAACCACGCGGGCCTCAATCTCTTTGAGCTGGCTTCACATAGGCGAGTCTCCCACAGCAACGCTGAACCACACGACCGGTTGCAATAAAATCCGCCCAGTCGCCACGACTGAATGCGTGCCTAATTCATCTGTCACGACCATTTCTGCTCTGCCTACGCCGCAGGTTCTCAGCCTTTGCTGTGTAGCAGCTATATCCTTCCCTATACTCCAGCGGCCGCACCACATGCTGTACTCTACGCCAACGTCGCCGTGCCCATAGTCTGTATCACATTCCACGATTTTTTACAGGCACAGCAAGCCGGCATTCACCTGTCCTTCTCATCGCCCAAGATTGCCGCGACATTGATGGCCCAAGCACGCACTCATGATGCCGCTGCGGGTTATCGCGAAACGGCCACTTTCTCCACGCCGAACCTGTCCCTTCGCGGCTTCCCCATCAGCTTCGACTGTCATCGTCATCGTGTTTCGAGATGTAAAATAAGAGCTACAGTATTCCATCCCGCACGTAACCGGTCCTTAACGGTAGTGTAAATGTAATGCCAACCCCAAAATGACTGCATCGCAGCGCTTCGTGAGCATCGACCGTGCTTCAAAATGAACCCAATGACACCAGCTACGGCCTTCCTTACGTCCGTGCCACAAACGACGTTCTATTTAACCGGGCCTAGCGTCCCCCTTACCAAATGGCAAACCCTCAACCCCGCTCGACACCTTCGAAAATCCTCCTTGTGCCGTGTGTCCTGACTGCGGCAGTTCCACAAATGACACGTCTCACGGTCCGGACTCGAATGGCACCATATAACGGCCGTCCACACTCGTCGCGCGCACTCAGCGCTCAGTCGGCAAGTTTGGCGACCTGATCGGGCGGTACCGATAGGACGTTTTGTATGTGTGTGTACATGTGTGTACATGTACCCAATGCGGGTAAGCGTGAATGTATGCAGTTGTCGGGCGTCTAAAACCTAAACGCCGAGCGACGTAAGACCACGTGACGTGTCCTTGCAGACATATTAGTCGGGGGAACTTGTAATTAGATGAAGGATGGGAGGCTAACCTCTTACAGAGGAAGTATTTAAGTAGTGAAGCATTCATGATCGTCAAAAACGACAGGTGCACTTGAATTGCGTTGGTGGCTAGTAGCACCTTGGAATGTCCGAAAACCCGATGGACATGTCATCAATGTACATCTACGTCCTTTTAAAGCTCCCGGGGAACATTCAGAGGGGTGATGAAAACGGGTCCCATGTGCCCAGTGACGATGCGGTCGAAACTTTACCCTCACAATCCTAACTTAACTGCGAGACAGCTGTACGTGCATACACCATTGACCACTGGAGCTCATCCGGAGCCATGTCATGTAAACGTAAATATCACATCATGACATATTTTCTGAGGCTCACCATCAGCCAGAAGAGGTGCAGTGGTTTCAGGGCTACGCTAAATCTACCCCCTCATTCAAAGCCACAACCTCCAGCACGAGATTCAACGCAACGAGCTTGCCTCGCGGCAGCGGTATAGGAGATTCGATACGAGTGCGGTTCTGCGATAGCCCGATCTAGGGTAACGAGTCCAGCATCTTGCTGTGTGACCCACTCGCAGCTGATTATCGCAGCGTTTAACTGGTGAACTATGATTTGTGCTTGATAATTACGGTCAGTTCATGGTTTATGTTGGTTGCTTTCTCGGTGACTTTAGGTTATGGGATATGTCAGTGGTTCACAACCGCGGCGCATTGGCAGCTGCCGCACACGAACGCCGACTGTTTAGATGAGGCGTAGCCGCACAAGCTCATGGGAAATACTACGAGCGTCCCCTACAGCTAGCGCTCTTGTCTACCGAAGACGCGTTTGTGACACGGCCCCGGCTGGATCGATGAGATCAACGTCTTCTGTGATAAATCAGCGATGTACATGTCGGCATTTGGAAATTGCAAGGCTATCCGTGGCATATGAACAGAATCAAAAACTGATGCGTGGTGATGCCCGTCTCCGTGTAGTGAATATATAAATGGCTCAAGACCTGCTTCCTGCACATGCAACTTTGGCAAGACTTCTATGTTTGCATCATCACGCGAACAATGCATCCCCCCCAACCAGCTACAACATCTGAGGATATAAGGAGGAATAACTCGTGGAGTTGTGTATTTTCTCAATAATCAGAGTCTGAAATGTTGAGAGAAAGCTTGTGACGCGTGATCCAACTCCGCTTTAGGACTTTGGCTCCATTTTTCCAAGTGGACGTTTTTACGCGCGCCGGGTATGCTGACCCACTTACTCCGGCACAATGCTTTTACTCATGATCTGTCATTTTACGGACCAGGCCAGACCGGGTCATAGGCCGTTGAAGGGTTGAATCAGCTATCACCGGTCCTTCAAGAGCAGTGCAGGTTACCAGAAGCTTACTCTTGACGTACGAGAACTCTCCATGGCACTGCAGCAGCCTCGAGTCGTTTAGTTAGGCCTATTTACCAGTTATTGCTATTTCGCATAGTGATCGATACTGGGTCCCCGCTCGAGATCCGTTCGGAACTGCCGACAACGTTCGCGGAACTGTTTTCTCACGCCAGACCTGCAATCAGCTCGCGCTTAGGTCGGCAACCCTTCCGTTACCCGCCTTACGCCACCCTTTCCACGCAGGGCATGCTTATGGCGAACCGCACAGGCCATCTACAGGGTCTTCCGTCGAACTGTCGCACGTGTGGCGAGAGTCCGAAGTAAATGCGCGCTGGACGTGGAGCAGTCGCTCCGAGTAGAGGGCTCGGACGGCTCCTGCACATGCCTGCGAACCCACGTCGACGGCGGGGCAAGCACATCGAAGCCCGGACTCACGATGATCAGCTCATGTGAACCAATTGGCCGAGCGGGTGCTCTCTCGCCGGGCCCTGGACGTGCACATGTGTGCATCAACAGGGGACGCTTCTTCCGATCTCGCCTGCCACCGTTACACCGCGTCCCCGAAGTTTTCGTTTATAAACATCATGCGGCCGACGCGGCGCGTTTCGACGTGGCCGCGCTGTTCTTCCACCCCTTCGTCCTGCGCTAGCTCGTGTTCTCGTGCCCAATTGCACCCTACACGATGACTCGTACATCGACGACCTCGGTCTTCCTGCCGCTGCTCGCGGCAGCTGGCTCTGTGCTTGCAGGCTCTATCCAGCTGCCTGGCCTCAAGCTTCCTAAGGACGCGGCAACTCACCGTGCAGCGGTCAAGGAGATCTTCACGACCGCGTATGGGACCTACAAGGAAAAGGCCTGGGGACACGACGACCTCGCACCGCTCTCCGGCGCTCCGAACGATCCCCGCAACGGCTTTGGCGCTACAATCATTGATTCGCTCAGCACTATGAAAGTCATGGGTCTCAACGATCTCTTCGCCGAAGGTGTCGAGTTTGCCAAGGCCATTGACTTCAGCGAAAGCAAAACCGACTCGACCGTCAGCGTGTTCGAAACGACCATCCGCTTCCTCGGCGGCCTGCTCTCCGCGTACGAGCTCGGCGGCAAGAAGGACAAAGCGCTCCTCACCAAGGCACAGGAAGTCGCTGACAAGATGTCTTTCGCCTGGGTCGGAGACAACGCGATGCCTTACGGGTACGCCGACGTGATGTTGTTTCAGATTTCACACAGTAGCTGACACAAGTCGTGCAGCTTCCTCAACTTCACGACCAACACTCCCACTGTTGCTGGGGTAAGCCATCTATTCTCGCTTACCACATATCGTGGAATATTCATGGATTGCCCCTATTTTTGAACGTGATCATCTGTAGAGTAACATTGCAGAAGCCGGAACGGTACGCCTCCGCAACTTCTATCCACGCGCGCGTTCGCACACCTGACGCTTCTACCCCGTGCGCAGCTCATCCTCGAGTGGTCACGCCTCAGCGAGCTCACCAAGAACAACACGTACCGTGATTTGGCCGAGAAGTCGTTCCGTCACATCGCGACATGGGTGCGTGACCCACTTGTTGGATAGAGCGCGCGCGCCTGACTGATTCTTATTTGCAAAGAACGACACGCTCCTGCCTGGCCTGCCTGGACAATGCATCAACCCAACGACTGGCGAGTGGAACTGCCGCTACATCGTGAGCTGGGTTACGTTTGACATCGCCGGACGCAGCTGACTTTGGCTCTCGCAGACCTGGGGCGGAGGCAGCGACTCGTACTTCGAGTACCTCATCAAGTACGCTCGTCTTTCAAACAACAAGGACCCACTGTGGGTCGAGACCTGGAAGACTGCGGTCGACTCGACTGCGTCGGTGCTTATACACAAGTCGACGGTGGGCAACCACACGTTCGTCGCGGATTACGATGACAGCAAGCGCGTCCGCACCATCGGTTCGCATCTTGGGTGCTTCATTGGTGGCAACTGGATCATGGGTGGCAAGCTGATTGGCAATGAGACAATCGTAAACTGGGGTCTCGAGTTGGTTGACGGCTGTATCGCGACATACAACACCTCTACCGGTATCGGCCCCGAGGTCTTTGCGTACGCAACGGCCACCAGCAATTACACCGGTGTTGATGCCACGGCGGATGATCTCGATTATTACAATGATCACGGCTTCTACGTCTATAATGGGGCTGCGTACTACGACCTGCGGTGGGCTAAACTTCTCCTATTGCTCTGCTGATGGCTGACTGGCTATGTTTTCACAGTCCCGAGGTGATGGAAAGCAACTTGTACGCATGGAGGACGACTGGCAACAAGAAGTACTACGACAACGCTGTCAAGTTCATCGGTAGCCTCAACGCGACTGCTGTTGGCGGCGCCAACGCCGGCATCGGCGATGTTCGTCAAACCGCTTATGGCGAGTCTGGTTTCTTCGACGATACCGAGAGGTGTGTCTTTCTTGAAATTTCTCACGACGAGCTGGCAAGCTGACTGGCCGTGGGAAGTTTCTTCTTCGCCGAAGTTTTGAAGTACCTTTATTTGCACTTTGCGGATCCGAAGGATATGTCATTAGATGATGTGCGTTTTCTCACTGTGCGAATGCTGAGGAATGCGGTTGCTTATCGTGCGAATTGTAGTATGTGTTCAACACGGAGGCGCATCCGTTGCGTGCACCAAAGGCGCTTCCCTCGTACGAGCCGTCTGACAGCACTAGCTCCTCGAGCGACGACTCGGAGACCAGCACGAGCGCAAAGTTCCGCATGTAGACCAGAGGAACTCCAGCGGTTCTCACTTTGCTTGCTTCATCGCTTGGAAGTAAAATTAAACATTTAATATATCTAGTTGCTCAAACGTCCGTGGCTGTTCAGTACACGGGCTACCGCAGCATAAGATGAAGCGGGTCACATTCGAATATATGACACAACTTGCATGTTTGACAGACGGCTGCATCCCGTGAAATCTGTTCGGGATCCAAGCGGATCCGGCCCAGATGCAGCCCAGATGCACCTATCATAGGCTTGGATCTGGGGCACGTCGTCTTGGATCCTGGCAGATCCAGGCGAGTCCGCTATTTGGCATTTTTGTGTCATATGCGAGATCGATGGCGGAGTTGACACGCTTCTCGCGCCTGCCTGCTTTCATCCTGTGCACCGCCTAGTGACCTTCAACCTGGAAGCATGCGCTCATGAGGTTTCTACAGCCCTCGTGGTCGCGTACTGCAGTCCCATTTGTCTGGAGTATTGCTCCTAGTATGGTTTTAGAAATTACCCCGTCCTGAACACTCCCAAAGCCAGAATTTATCACATTTCGTCCTTGCTAAGTTGAGATCTTTCTTCGATGGAAAGTCTCTGAGATGGAAGTGAAGCGTAGCGAACCGATCAAGGCGGAGTTGACACGACTTGAGTCTCTTGCACTCACGCGTCTTCACTATGTCGTTCCCCGCGGCGCTGCTGCCGGCCGCACCGTCATGGTACCCAGGGCATATGCACTCTTTCAACAAGATGCTTCCGTCGCTCCTTGCGCGCACCGACATTGTGCTCGAGCTGCGTGACACGCGGATGCCTCTCACGAGCATCAACCCAACATTCGAAAGCACAGTTGCGCGTTGGCGTGCCGACAGGCGGATGAAGCCTGGTAGCTGCTGCGAGCGGTTGATTGTATATGGCAAGCAGGACCTTGTGGGCCGCTGGGGTGTTAAGGTGCGAGTTTTGCGCACATATCCAGGACAGTCGAACTGAGCAGTTGCGCCTAGCCGTTTCATCGCGCAATGCAGCATCTTCACCCTCACGAAAAGTTTATCTTCGCGTCGGGGCACGACCCAAAAGCGATGAAGAAGCTGCATGGTTTACTCGTGAGTGCGTTTTGAGCCCTCACCAGTTGGCCATCCCGTTTTTGACTCTCAGTTGTTTTCTGGTAGACGTAGCAAAGAAGCACGTACACAGTCATACAGAACTCAATGTTACCATTATTGGTATGCCCAATGTCGGCAAGTCCACGCTGCTCAATGGTCTTCGGTCGGCAGGGATGCCCGGTCGTAAGTCGTCCTGCTTCACATAGCGCTGCCTGCCCTAATTTTCCTTTAGCGCAACCAAAAGCGTTGCGTACCTCGGCACTCCCTGGCATGACACGTGCATTGTCTACCAGACTCAAACTGTACATAGGCAACGTCAAGTCGAAAGCATGGGACAAGTCCAAAGGCGAACCAGAAGCCTCGATCGATGAGGCAGACGACCTCGCAGACAAAGGATGCCCAATCTACGCATTTGACACACCGGGACTCATGTTGCCTTTCTTAGGAAATGGCTTCCAAGGTGCGGAGCGAGGAATCAAACTTGGCCTCATTGGTGAGCTTTCCTGAACGTCGTCGTAATATTCTGAATTTGACCACCCTGTAAAGCTGCAGTGAAGGAGGGCATGTACGATTACGACTTCCTCGCGACGTACTTGATCCATCGCTTCAACTTTCTCCAACCCGAATGTTCGTACGTCAAAACTCTCCATCGCCCTTTCAACTGACTGTCGAGCAGCACCAGCGTACCTTGAACTCCTCGCACCAAAATCGCACTCAACAAGCAAAGATCCGCAGCGTATCCAGCATGTCCTGGACAAGCTTGACCTTGCGCCTGGCACCCAGCTTGATGCTGAGGAGTTCCTGCGTCTGCTCGCCGAGCGCCGTGGGATGACGCTCAAAGGCGGCCGTGTGGACATTGGGCGCGCGGCCCAGTGGCTCGTCGAGTGGTGGCGTGAGCGTGGCGGCGCCGTCGTGGGCGGTCGCACACGGCGTGGGTGGGGCTTCGATTTCGAGTTCACTGACGACGACGGGGCGGAAGAGGAGCCTCACGTGGTCGTAAAAGGCCACGAAGATGATTTGTTCAGGGCAGAGCTCGACTTGGCGGAACGCTCACCGCGCGGCGTCGCGCAGTCCGACGTCGAGGCGGAGATACAGTACCACCCTTACGAAGACCTACCCTCAGTTGAAGACAATCAGCCTGCAACACACCATCAAGCCCGCTCCGCGACACTCGAAGAGATCGACCTGTCCGAGGAAGACGAGATTCAGCTGCGGATGGAATCCATTATCTCTCGACACTTTTCTGCCATTGCTGAGGAGACGCGGAGTGGTGGTCGTATCAGCGCGACGCGCGAGAAGAACGTCGCAAGGGCGGAGGCCACTGCGAAGCGGAAGGCGAAGGTGCTGGAGAAGCTGGCCAAGCAGTCCTAGCGATGAATTTCGTCGTCCTATGAGAGGATGACGATTGAGGGAGTGTATCCACTTTATCATCATATCTACATTCACCCAGCCGTGTGTGAGTGAACACTAGTGGCTAGTGCTACCTTCTGTTGACGCAATGGATGCTGCAGCTGGAATGACACGCGTTTGATTATAATGTTCAATTATGATGCAATACTATCGTAATCAGAACACGCGTGCATACAAAACGATAGAAACGATCGTAGTCACGCCGCAACGGGGACGGACGACGCGAGCGACCTGGCCTCCTCCTTCTTCCTCCACTTCTCATGAGGGAACGACTCGGTGGTCATGTGCGCGCCACGCCGGTCCCAGTTGAATGCATTGGGTTCTACCGGCACCGTCTGCTTCGACTTGCAATGACGGTACTCCATCGAAAACGGTGCAGTGTTCCTGCGACGCGCTCGACGGTGCTTTGTGGCTGTAGAAGGAGACTTCAAACTGATGCTGGGTGGTTGTGACATGCACCCTTCTGAGACATGCGCCCTCTGGAAGGTTGCCTGTGGGTGCAATCTCAGCATACGAACAAAGGTTGACAAGATAAGACTGACTGCGTCGGATGTAGCTTCCGTGCGAGAGGATTCTGCCAATTTTTGGGAGTTGCAAAGTGCAACATGAGACCCATCGCAAGCTTCGAACAAGTTGTTCGTTTGAGATTGCGCAGTCAGAAGAGGCACTATCGCAAGCAAAGCGGCCGGAGCGATGGGGGCTGCGACGGGGGCAGAGGTAGACCGACTTGCCAGAAGCTCTGGAAGAAAGAGTGTGGTCCTGAACACTGAGTGTGGGGTGGTTACAGCCGCAAATAACGGTTCAGATGGATAGGGGAGACTGCAGTGCTGCGCAAGCGAAATGGGACTGCTGTCTGAGTCGGACGTGCCATCACTAGGCGAGAACCTGGCGTCATTTGCACTGAAGTAGTTGGGACTGGTGCAGCAGACGACCGGCTCGGCGAAGGGGATGTGGTTGAGGGCGCTGGCAGGCTTCTCGGTGGGGACGAGTTGCTGGTCCTCGATGATTTCGACGTCCACAGGCGAGATGGGTATTGTGTCATTATTCTGGTAATGGGTGTCGATAGCCGCAGAATGGTTGTTCGCGGGTACGAAAAGTTGTAGAATGTTGCTCGCAACAGGAGTTTGGGCGAAAGGGATACTGGGTGAAGGCGAGCGGGTTGACGGCGCCTTGTTTGGTTGAGCGTCAATGCCTAGAGTCTGGTGAGGGCTCTCATCCTGCTCGATGACTCTCTCCATAATTGAAGTCTCAGCAGCAACAGACTTGGTACGAGCGCGAGCGGGAAGGCACCGCGACCCGGCGGTGGGGTTCAGAACGCTTTCCCAAAACGCATTGTCGAGATCGTCATACTGAGCTGCAGATCTGGCAGAAGGAGTGGATGCCATATCACTGCTGTTCTGAACAGGGTAGAAGGTAGGGGGAGTGGGGAGAAGGAGCGAGTGCACTCGGCAGCCCGACGCGAACGCAAGATACCATGCGGCACCAGCTAAATCCCAATCCCACTCGTCAACTCGATTGTCAAGCCACTTAATCATGGTAACGCGCAAGTTCACGTGGACCTCTCGGTGTGAGCCGGTGAGTGTCGGGCATTTACGAATAGTGATCGCGGCGATCGAAAGTACGCCGCCTTGGACAACCAGCGAACTGCCTCGCAGTAGAAACAGACACAAAGGATCCATGCGATACTGACTCGGCATTCGTCATGCAGGTTGGGGATGTGGCGGGTACATCCCCATCGTGGGGCCGCGATAGAAAGTCTCCATGCAAGCAGCCTGTCGCGGCAAGGTCACCCCTGCTGGTGGGTACTGAGGAAGAGTGGTCGTGGCGGGAGGGTTCTTTTGGCTTCCAGCAGAGTATGGCGATAGAAAGTGCTCGCTGGCAAACTGGTTGTACAGACTTAGAGGCAGCCTGTGGAGACTGAACGGGTGACTTGATCCCAAGTCCGATGCATACTCGTCGTACACGCCATGTAAGGTTCCGGCTGCTGTCTCTTGCTCAGACCCCGCGGCATCGACAGTTGGCTCAGTGGCACATTGATGCGGCAACTGTGGAGGAAGTAGCGGATCTGTAGATTGGGTAGAAATCTTGCGCTGCATGGTACACCCTCCAGGTAGTAGCGAAGGGGGCAGTTCATGTCCAGTCACTGATGAAAGGCGATATATGACATGCCTTAGACCTTCATCAGCTTTGAATGACAGCTTGTCTGCCCGAACCGGACTCACCATTGTCGTTCGCCTAGTTCCCAGGTCCTCGAGATCATTGAAACAGCGTCAAGACAGGCGCGGATGGACACCATAATAGTGTCTATTTCTTCCGGTTTCAGGTGACTCCTGAATCCAAAGAGGTTGACGAGAAGGACCATGCTGCATGTAAAGGCCGGATGTGCGAATGCGGGTAATGCTATTTGACCTGGGCACCGTTCGACGAGTGCCTTGAAGATCTGAGAACAGTTCAGTGCGGCCTTGGTGCAGACCTCAAGGTTGAGGTACGCCTTGGCGACGCCACGGGCGAAGTCAAGAGGCGAAAACCGGATGAAGGGGTTACAGACGTCGATCAAAGTCCCGTAAAAGGACGTCTGCAGAAAGGCGGTTTGAATGTAGCCCCGAAATTAATCGCATCCGGGTCCCATCTTACTGCAGAGAAGATGGTGAGCGCGCAGTTCAAACTAACGGAGACTGTGCTTGCATTCCTGTGGGAGCTTCGTCTCCCAATCGCGAAGCAGAGCGTTGAGCCTGGCTACCATCTTACACTCCCAGTACTGGCCCACGTAGCCCAGCGCGGCCCGCGAGCGGTTAGGCGAGTATAGGGTTCGTGAGCAAATTCCGCGGATCAAACACAGCCTAATCCGTTCGCTGAAAAAGCCCGATGCAGTATGTCCCACCTCAGAAAGGTCCCCGAGCAAGGGATAGCCCGCTGAAACAGCCGAGATATCCCACAAATTATCGTCAACCTCCAATGGCGGTTCGAGGTCAAACGCTTCGTCCGCAATGACAGAGGGCTGACCCACAATGGCGGCCACTGACTTATCCAGTACAACGAGTACCCAGAAGTTGCGCTTCAACAACTCGTCGACGAGGTTCGGACGGGCCTTGGAGATCTTGCGGCGATGCGCGCCGGCTTGGAAAGCAACCTCGACAGCCATCCCAAACATGGCGCGTGCCATAGACGTGTGAGGCGACGTGAGGAGATAGTAGGACGCTAGGACAAAGATTTGTAGGTCAACCAGCTGTGGCATCACCGGACCTGGTATGCGAAGGAATGGTTCCACCTGCTCAAAGAATCGCCATCCTGCTAGTGTTAAGTTGCCTGCCGCGCGAGCTTTGGCCTCTGGAAAAGCACGCTCGCCAATAGCACACACGAGGAGAACGATGGCGGCGAAGCGGTCGTCATCCATAGCATCCTCCTGCAGGAGCTGTTGTTCAAACAAAGCGCGATGTAAAATTGGCGCAAATGGATTGAACTTCTCAAAGTAGGACTGCACAAGCAAGGCGAGCTCCACGGGAGGCGGTACTTGTGGTCGGAAGTCGCGCTCTGCGTACTTTTCAGCTCTGAACTCGCAAGAAGGCGTGCGCCAGAACTCGGGACGCTTGATAATCTTCTGTGCGGTGCCAGTGGTGCCAAAGACGTGATCCTTCGTTCGCGCAGCAGTCTCCACGAAGGTCTCGTACAGAATGGTGTACGCCGGCTGGCGAGGAAGTTGCTGAGTCGCCTGGCTCTCATCCTCATAATCTTCCTCGGCGGTCGAGAAGGTCGTGTCAAAATCCGGCGACTTGTGCAGTGTGAAAGACCCGAGCTCCCGCATCAGCGCGGCGGCTGGTACATATTGTCGCAGATATTGTTCGACTTTGGCGACACGCTCTTCGAGACTTTGTATGTATCCTTTCGGGGCGCCTCGCGGACGCTGAAACGAGTCGGTGTATATGCAGTCTCGTGACGCATCACTGCACGATGAGCAGGTGCCATTTCGTCTCTGTGGCCCATCGCAGCGCGACCGTCGTTTACGGCAGCGATCGCACGCGCGTACTTTTGGTCGTTTGTAGGCTGGCGAATTATCCGACATGACACAATACCGGCGGTGACTCTGAGCAGAAAATGCTGTTGTAGTGGTAGTAGTAGTAGTGAAGTTGGATGACAGATACGGTGAATCCCGCGCCCTCACAACCAGCACTGCCTTATATTGCGGTCCAGAATATCTCAGGTCACGGGGGCATGTTACCCCTTAGAGAACACCATTAAATATTTGGGAACAAGACCTGGGACTAGTGTTACTGCAATGTTTCCACCAAAGGAACATGTTTGGTACATGTCCGCTATGGAACCAACGTATCTCAATGCGGTATATTAATGTAACATGAGAGCTGAATATTCGCACTATATTTTAGCAGGAACATGCTAGGTTCACAGGTTCTTGTAGACCCGGTATGTACATAAATTCACTTGAATCTATGCGCTGAACCTACAGTGACCAAAAAAACCGTTCAGATGTTTCGGAAATTTCCGCCGCAAGTCACACCACTCCCCACAGCAGCAACATATACCCTCCTCCATTTATTTCTAAATACTGTCATATGTGTACTATAACTTGTACATTTGCTATTTGGGACAAATGTCAAAGGAAAATATCAAGAGACTTTTCAAATCCAGTGCGCGCATCTGAACGGTTTCTTTGCAGGCAGGCTTGACCCACCTCATCAACCTATCCAAACAGAACGCAGTGTAATGAACTCTCACGGTTTGCTTGTGCATGTTTATTAATCACTCTTCTCCTCTCCCCACCACGTCATCTGCTCTTGCTCTTCATGCGTCCCATCCCCACAGACACCATAACCCGAGTACTGCACCTCCTCGACAAGGGGGAGTCACTCCGTGCTATCTCGTGCCAGACTCACATTAGTCTTGGGAAACTATCCGATATTCGCTCTGAGCACCGCCCAGATGCTGTGCTTCAAGTGGGAGGACGCCCACGCAAGGTTGATGACACGACACTGCGACGGGCCCAGCGCATGATCACCTCGGGCAAGGTCGATACAGCTACCCAAGCAACACGTGCTCTTCAAGACATGACCAACACCACCTTCACACCTCAGTCCCTTCGTAACCACCTCAAAAAAGTGGTCTCAAGGCTGTGGTGAAGAAGAAACGCAACTTCATCTCTCGGCAGAACAAGATCGACCGACTCAACTTGGCAATCGCACATCGCCACTGGACTATCGATGACTGGCGACGTGTTGTGTGGTCAGATGAGACCAAAATCAACCGTATGGGGTCTGATGGGCGCAAGTGGGTGTGGAAGCGCCCTGGTGAAGGACTCAGCAAGCGACTTGTTGACCAGAAGGTCAAACATGGCGGTGGTTCTCTCATGCTCTGGAGCTGCATGACATACTCTCATGGGGTTGGCACCTGTCACAAGATTGATGGCACCATGGATGGTGATGTCTATGCCAGAATCATGGACCGTCACCTTCCAGCAAGCTGCAAGAAGTGGCGGGTTCGGCTTCGGGATGTCATCTTCCAGCAGGACAATGACCCCAAGCACCGCTCAGAACCTGCTCAAGACTGGTTTGCAGACCACCAGGTCAATCTACTGCCCTGGCCATCCAACTCTCCAGACCTCAATCCCATTGAGCACCTTTGGTCTCACCTTAAAACCCGCTTGGGTGAGCATGCAACCTACCCCAAGGGAATGCTTGAACTCTGGGATCGTGTTCAGGATGAATGGCAGAAGATACCACTCAATGTTGTGCAGAATCTCATAGAAAGTATGCCTGACCGAGTTGAAGCTGTAATTAAAGCCAAGGGAGCCTGGACCAAGTACTAAATGTAAATTAGTTTGCCTGCAAAGAAACCGTTCAGATGCGCGCACTGGATTTGAAAAGTCTCTTAATATTTTCCTTTGACATTTGTCCCAAATAGCAAATGTACAAGTTATAGTACACATATGACAGTATTTAGAAATAAATGGAGGAGGGTATATGTTGCTGCTGTGGGGAGTGGTGTGACTTGCGGCGGAAATTTCCGAAACATCTGAACGGTTTTTTTGGTCACTGTATGTACATACCGGGGTCTACAAGAACCTAGCATGTTCCTGCTAAAATATAGTGCGAATATTTCAGCTCTCATGTTACATTAATATACCGCATTGAGATACGTTGGTTCCATAGCGGACATGTACCAAACATGTTCCTTTGGTGGAAACATTGCAGTAACACTAGTCCCACTATTCCAGATCTTGTTCCCAAATATTTCATGCTGTTCTCTAAGGGGCAACATGCCCCCGTGACCTGAGATATTCTGGTCCGCAATATAAGGCAGTGCTGGTTGTGTCTCGAGGACCTTAACTGAAGTTGCTTCCACTCTCTCCTTCGCTGTACTCATATTTTCACGCCGAAAACGGTCGCGTCGTGCACATCCGAAGCACTTACCGTAAAGTTCGCACATCTGAAAAGCTGGATTTTTCGGATTGACAGACGTCAACCGTGATAGCGCCTCGTGCCTGCTTAACACTCATCTGATGCTTATCACAGCCCTACGCTAGACATGTGCGTTAGCTGGATACATCTCCCTAACATCTTGCACTGACGCTCAGGCTGCTGCCCATTAGTTGTTCAATGAGTAAGTATGTTTTGCAAATGCCACATAGGCCGGTATGGTTCGGGCTCACGGTTAGATGTCGGCATAAGCACTAGCTACTAAACACAACACTTTGCAGACTAAAAAAGTTTGTCCGCTCAGTCTTCCAGCTTATTTGTCGTCAATTTCCTTCATTTCCAATTCCTCATCTTCAAAATTCAGCGACTGTCTCCAACGAAACTGACGATGCTTCCGAGTATTTGAAATATCCTTTTCTCGAGCTGCGGACTGCGGAAAGTGATGAAGAGTCAGTGATGGGCTTCGTGCACCTGCGACTCCAACAGTACTCGCAGGCGCATATAAAATACACTCCAGCGACTGCTCAACATTTCTCATATTTCTCCTTCCCACGTTCTCATATCTTCTCCAACCCTCGTCCTCATACCCATGATGTTCTTTTCCTCTTTCGTAACCCTCGCTCTCGCTGCACTCCCAGCTCTCGCTGCTCCTGCAATCAATGCGCGCCAGGGTCAATATCAAGTCTACAGTGATGGCACGAAAGGCACCGTTGAAGGTCAAGCCTCCGACTTTAGCGCCGACTTCCACACGTCCGCTTTTCTGAGCCGTGGTGGCTGCAGCTCCACAGCATCGATCCAATGGTGCACCACTGCTCAGCTCTCCGCGGATCCCACCAAGAATTTGGAGACTTCCGACTACGCACCGTATGTGACCGGCGGTATTGGCACCAACCAGCGCGCGATCCTGGCCTCTGAGCGCTACATCAATGCCACCAGCGTCGTCACCCACAAGCTTCGCTTCCACATCAGCACGGCTTACACTGCTGTTCCCGTTGGCTCCGACAACGCCGTCACGCTTGTCGCGCTCCGCAACTTCGATCCCTCGGTTGGCCTCAAGCAGCTCGACATCAAAGCTCAGACATTCACCGGGTCAGAGACCAGCGGTACCGGTATTTACGTCAACGTCGTGCACCAGGACGGCTCGGATGACTTCCCGTCTCTGTTTCCGCTCGCGAATGCCGTTGGTAAGACCATCGAGGTCACTTACGAGCTCGCGCCAAAGGGCTTGACCGTTGGCACTGACGGTGTCTTCACCGCTCGGGTCAGTGCAAAGTTCGTGACGACTGGCCAGCAGCTGTTCTCTGTCGAGGTCACTAAGACTGCCCTCCCCGACGGCCCGATCGCTGAAAAAACTGCCCACAAGCTCATCTTCGGCGCCAACCGCAAAGCTTCTGCTGGTCAGCAGGATCTGAAGATCTGGTTCGGCGACTACACTGTGGACCCCCCGGCACCGTTCCACCCCGACCGCGTTTGAGAGTGTTGTCATTCTCATTAAGAGTGTTATCATTTTGAATAAGTGAAATTGGACTCGCTGGCACTGCTGCATAGGACTACTGTATGTCCGACCCTTCATTTTATCACATCGTGTCACCAGCTACTTCAGAGCCATAATAACCACTGTGATGCTTACCCCCAATAACTACCAAGTGCAAGAATTTATGCAAACAGCAGTCTAATTCGAGCTTCCTGTTCTCTCGTCATTTTTTCTCCTGTATTATAGGTGAAGACGAGATCACTTCTTCACTATCAGTTGACTGAATCCCGTTTCCAGGTTTCGCTCACATGCTCGAGGCCGGCAGAGATCGGCAGTTCAAACTTTGGTGGGCGACAATACAAAGCGATGTATACAGTCTCCGCTGCGAGAGATGCAATTACGGTCACAAAACTGTAGCAATTAGTCAAGGGCAGGATGCATATTCTACATCTAAATGCTCGCAGATACTTTTGAAAGTTGGCCGTCATCTAAGTTTCATTCGCTTGAGTTGTGCGTTGCTCATCGAGGTAGAAATAAACATCGTTGCTTCCCACTGAACGGGATCGTTTGCGACTCGACGATGATTTGACCTCTGCCGCATCTGGAAAGGTAGCGGTCACGAGCGTGCTACAGTTGGTGCTTTCGACAAAAAATCCTAGCCCGATAGCATGTTGTGTTTCAGGAAAGAGCAGCGCAGCACCAGCCATAGGCGCTACCTCTGACCAATCCTGCAAATGGCATCAGAAGCTGAACTAGACCTATCGGAGGTAGTCTGAAACCTACTGCAGGTGTTTGGAACTTTGGTGCAGGAGACGGGCAGTAGCTGTCCATCCAATTGAATGGCCAGTCCGCGGACATGGGTTCTTCGTCCTCCGGAGCTCTATAGTACGTGAATGTCGTGAACTCATCTGGTTCTGATGCAAATGGCGAATCGCTTTTAACCCGCTGAGAGTCTCCGAAGAGGGAGTCGAGGTCCTCGTGTTCGTCTAGTCCAGAGTCTTCGAACAGAGAGTCGTAGTCCTCGCTTTCGAGCGGGTCGCTGAAGAGGTCGACGTCATTGGGAATGGGTGAGGGTTGAGTGTTTTTCGGCACAAGCGCCAGCGTCGCCATGGCGCGGGGTGAAGTGATAAGAGGCAACAACATGGTGGGCGTAGATGGAGCGTGAGAGCAAGGAATGGGGCGGCAGCATAGTTTTCGCACCAAAGACCTCAGGCGCTATTCTCAAAAAGGCAATATTGGCAAACGCACTAATCCAGCGTCATAGGTGCTGAAACATTTGAAATAGGATTCCAAAGCTTAGAGATGGACTCCAAATGCACTCTGCCGACGAGACATCGTCGTGTGCTGCAAGTTGTGATGAATTTGTCATGCCAGACAAACAATCGACAAAGCTCCAGCGTCCCTTAAATTCTCTCTTAACCAGCTTTTCGCGTTGACGAGACAGCTGGAAATATCACCCTTTCCGGGATTCAAGTAAGATGTATGATTTCAAGGAGCGGAGCGCCGGAACTGATTTGACGTGTCACGCTTCTTCGCCTTATAATCGGCGCATGCCTCCCACCGACACCTTCCTCCCACGCATAATCTCTATATTTTACGCAATATTCCACGAGATACATGGTCATCAGATAGTCTACCAAGTGCCTGAAGGCCTCATCGCGTCCGGGTCGTCACACGCTGCTCCCGCGTCCCCGGCATTGTCAGATATCGCGCTCCCCACGCCTGGCGCATCCCCCGAGCGCAGCGGCAGCGCGCGCGGCTCGCCACGCAAACCACATTCCACCGCGACGACAGTGGCGACGCTGTTTGACTTTCCAGGCATCTCAAACTACGTCCTGCCGCCACGCGAGGTCTGTGGCCGCCTCCTGACTATAAACGTCAAGAACTGCGCGGTCATGGGGTTTCCATTGCGCGTAGAGGGCCCTGGCGTGTATAAGCGGGGGTACTTCCAGTACAGCGTCTGCTTAGTGTTCGACGGCGCCCAGAGCGCGGAGTTGGCGCCATATGAACCTGTTGTCCGCAAGATCGGACGCGTATTGGCAAACTGTGAGGTGCGGAGGGTGAAATCCACTGCTGCAAAGCGAATTAACTGTCGTTATTTAGTAGCAAGAGACCGGTTTCTTGAGTTCAGTGGGCACTTCGAAGCATATGCGCTCCATTCTGGAGCAATTGTACGAAGACCTCAATAATTACTCCGAGGCTAGCGTGCACATTGATGCTTTCAATACTTTGGAGCTGAAGGCAAGCGACAGTCCTGCCAGCTCATCACGCTTCCTAACCTTTGCCCTTAGGTCTTCCCATTTTTCCCCAACCCGAAGCCAGTGTATGACTGGTCTGTGCCCGTAGCGCTGGTCGACTTCAGCAAGCGCAACACGGAGGATTGGGATTTGACTGTGCAGCGGGTATGTCACACTCTGCGGCCGGTTACACACCGTTGACCGATCTGTTCAAAGGTGTATGGCTTCATCGACGGGGTCAACCACTGTGCAAAGATCGCGCGCCTTGCTCAATGCGACCCTGCACTTGTCCGCGACGCTGTCTCGCATCTGCTGTTTGTGCATCTCTCTGACTTGGCTGTCAACATCTGACCCTCGCGCAGCTACTACCAGACAGTGCTGCTTATTGACATTTTCCAGTACAGCAACATCTACGCCCTGCGGCGGCCGCTCTCGTGGCTCGCTAATTCAAAATGGGTTATGAACGAATGTGGGCCGTACGTCGCGCGATCAGGGTGCAAGCCGCTCGACTGGCCAATGCTCTTGGAACTATACTCGAAGTTCGCAGGAGGCATGAGCGTGTCAGGTTGGCTCGACCGCGCTGGGGCACAGGTACTCGATCTGCCCGACAAGGTTGACATCCGGCGATTCGTTACCTTTGGCGTTATCAAGGTTTGTCCCAATCTCTTCGATGTTTCCCGGAAAAATAGCTGACAGCTACGTCAGGGCTTTCTCAGGAGACTACATCGATACCCATATTACATCAAACGATATACAGCGGATGATGAGACGGAAACAGACACCGGGACGGCGCACACACCCATTGGTCCATATGCGCGAACGCCTGTCCCTCATGGGCTCGTCGGTCTCCCAACCATCGAGTCTTCCGCGTCGTCTCCGCTCATCTCCCACACACCGACCTACGCGCACGTGGTTTCCAGAAGGAAGAGCTCGACCGCGACAGACCCTGGTCTGGGGCATATGCGTGGCCGCCAGCCCACCTCCGAATCTGGAATAGGGCGTCGCGCGTCGCTGACGACGCGTGGGCCGCCCTCGAGTGTGCTCGCGCGGCGGCAGCACGACCGCAGCCACAGCCACAGCCAGCACGCGGGCATGCATGATACGAGCAGTCCCGTGTCGCCGCCGGACTTGCACCAGCAGAATGTGAACGTTGCTACGCTCAGTGCAAGTGCTAATGCGGCGCTTTCGAGGAGCAGCGCGATGTCGGCGCCTGTGACAGCGGACGCAGACGACCCGCCAAAGCCAGAGGAGTTTGAGGTACTCTTAGATGGAAGTAGGCATTGCGATGAGTTGTGTATTCGGTTCGGCGTCGGCTGGAGCACGCTTGACAAGTGGTGCGACGCTGCCGAGGGTGGGAAGGTCCATATCGTCTGTAGGTAGATAATGTTGGTCACGGTATTCTAGATGCGCGAACTACGATACAGTAATGGGACTTGATACTGCAATAAGCATGTATCTGTTGATTTTAGCGATGGTTCTGTTGAATGTTTGGCGCAGAGCGCATGGGTCGACAGGCACATCACTAGGGGCGTGATCCAACCGTCAGTTGTGCGTCAATCTCAGCCGATAGGTCTTTCTCCTGCCCGACTGTCCTCCACGTCGCCAGTCGTCGTCCGCGCCATGTCTCAGCAGCAAATTGCAGTTCAGCGGTCACCGCTGTGCGTCTCATTACCTGCACGCGCGCGCGGATTGCGCGTTGACACGAGCCTGATTGTTCTTGCAGTTCGCTTGCGTTCCTCTTCCATATCGTGCTGGAGCTTCCTGTTGCGGTGCAGGGCACATTTTCGCCCCTGAGCCTGCCGTTCCTCGACATGAACAACACGTCGGTCGTGATCCTCAAGGTTCGTAATATGCTCGCAGTGCGCACGGTCGCTAACTTGTTTTTTTGGTGAAGCTGTATGCGATGATGTTGCTCGCATCGTGCATCGCCTCGTTCCTCTGCTACAGCCTGCCAGGTTTGCGCATAATTTCGCGCGTGTGCAACGGGTCAACTAACAGCGGCGCGGGTTTGACAGACTTCCTGCCCGGAAAGCGCGCCTTCGTTATCATGCTCGTCATCTATCACACCGTCTCGTGCGTCACTTTGGCATACCAAATCGCCTTTCTAATTAGACTCTGATCGTTCAGGTCGACGATTCTGTACCAGGCACCGCGCTTCATCCCTCACTCCTTTGGCGCCGCGTTCGAAGGCGTCAAAGTCATTCCTGAGACAGTATGGGGTACCCTCCACGGTCTCATTGGCCTTCTCTTCGTCTTCTGGTGGCAGCAAACGATTCCCGTGACCCGTGCCGTTGGTGGTCGCTGAAGCTCGCAAGCGTCACATGAACTCGACGTTTTGCTAAATCCGAGGATATTTGGATACCTCGCTGAACCTGTTGGAATATCTCTGCTCCTGTTGTAGTATCTTTAATTCCAGTTAGCGCCTAAGGTGTCTGTTCATACATCGTCCTTCAGCTGAACATGTGTTGGTCGAGGATGCCGAACGAGCGTCCCTGCCATGACTCTCTTCTCAAAGTTGCACGTGCTGTACGTGGATTAATCTCCCGGCGTTTGCCAGACTTTAGGACTTTGAAAATGGTGGAACTTGCCGGAACGGGTGCTCTTGTTAAGACCGGCGCCTTTTGCTCTTGTCTTTCTCGGATCCAGGCCAAAGCTCGACTCGCAACTTGGCTGCAATCCCTCACGCACCTCGCTCCTCGATAATCGACAGGCAGTGCACTGGCTGAAGCACGCGCATATAGCACCGAGTCACTCTGCTTGCATACCTGATCTTGATCGTGGTCTGCACGAGGCCAACACGTTCCAAACCTCGCACTTACCTCACCACACACCGACGATATTTTATCAAGGCCTGCACGGCTATCGAATGAGTGCATCTACTCCCTCGCAAGATCTTCCCCAGGATTCCGATTCTTCGCCTTCTTCGCCAACCATGGCCAAGGCTTCTCCATACCGCCCACAATCTCGCACACCTCCCAGGAGTCCCGACCACCGCAAAGATCGTGAGCGCCTTTCCAAAATCCATCATAACATCAAGTAACAGATCGCTGTGCAGAGTACAAGAACCGCGGCGACCGGTCTCCACAGACCATTCGTCAACGCAAGGAGCAACAACTGCTCAACGAGCGGCGCGCGAAGCGCGATTCTGTCATCGACGACCTGCGTGGACTGAACATCGTTCATCGCTCGGCTTTGCCATATGACGACTTCGACGTCGAGTACAGCGATGTTCCCGTCAAGCGCAAGATCTGGAAGCACGTTCCTGACTGGTGCACACCGTTCGCCCTTCTGGGGCCCAACGCATCGAAAGAGCCGCTCGACGGTGACCTGAAAGAGGACGACTGGAACGGCGATGTAAGCCCCGTCATGCCGAAACGACGACCCCCTCAGGGCTAAAGTGTGAAATGACAGGTCTGGATGGATATCGTCACAGAATTGCAGTCCGATGACCCACGCCAACACTTGCACGGCACGAGGTGGATACGTAAACTGTTCGAACGCGACCCCGAGTTGCTCATCCACCCCGTCGTCAACATGGGTGGCATCGAGTACATGGCGAGTTCTTCCCAAGCGCATCCCGCGACCTTCAGGTTCGGCTCGCGCTCACCTCATAACGCCTGGTTCAACCGCTAACGACTGCACTGCTACAGTTAGAAGTCGTGTGGGTTCTGAGCTGCCTGCTCGCACAGGACGATCGCGGGCTGTCCGACAGCCGGATCGAGTACTACGTCGACCAGGTGGTCCGAACCGGCCTCGCGCGTAGCATGGTCCAAATCCTCGCGACCAACATGCCCAACCTGAGTCTGCCGTTCGAGGGGTACGCGATTCAGTTGATTCGTCAGCATGCGCTAGACGCACTGGCGTCGCTGTCCGCCCACTTCCCACGCCCGAGGAACCTGCTGATCGAATGGGGAGTTGCACCGCTCGTGCTGAGGTTGCTCGAGTATGAGCAGACCGGGCAGAGGGCGTTGACTGCGCCGGAGCGGGGTAGCGTCGTCAAGCTCTTCCGCGGTCTCTCGCGAGGAACTCCGGAACAACCGCCACTGCCATTCAACACAGTGAGTTCTACCCGTCTGCCTGGCTTGTGAACTGCGCCGCTCACGACATTCCAGCTGACCCCCATCCTCGCATCATTACCGGACTTCATCGCCGACGAGGATACTTTCACCATCTCCAACACCTGCTGGACAGTACTACACCTTCTGCACGGCGTCGGGTGCTCCGAGTCCCGACGCATAGATGCAGTTCTCAGAACTGGCATACTCCCGCGCCTTGTCGAACTCGCCGCACACCCAGCATGGCGGATAAACACCCCCGCGTTCCGTGCCGTCGAATTTCTGCTGATGCAGACCGACGGCGAGCTTACACGGAGCGTTTGCGAGCTAGGACTCGCACGATCCTTGACGCAGCTGCTGTCGCTGAGCGACGTGCCCGTTCCGGAATACGAGGGCCAGTTCCTCCCGATGTCGTTCGAATGTCCAGACGACGGTGTCGAGACCGACGTCCGGAGCTCGGCAGCCAGGCTGCTGCAGAGTCCTCTCGGCTTGAACGAGTTCGTGATAACGGCTAGACCGTCTATTGTCGCTCCTATCTATGATCCTGTTAAATCCCTATTGGGATTGCCGCATTTGTCTCGTTGTCTCAACTACATCTGTACAACGCCATTCTTGTACAACACCCCCACATATATGCAACAATATGATTTTATGAGTATGCCCAAATCGATCGAAACTGAGAACTTCCTTTGTCCATCACATCACCGTAACGACTCTAAACTTCACGCTGCTGCGCAGCACCTTGCGAGAGTCCGGAAACGTTGCTTCTGTACGGCATTCTGTTTAGGTGTATTGCATGGCACAGCTTTCCGCAGCTCAAGCGTCCTCCGAAACCAACGCCTGGTGCTGATGATGTCGGTTGAGACCTTGATATCGGAGTAGTTGAATGGCCACAGCAACAGGGTAAAACTCTAGTGCAACTACAGTAACTCAGCACTATATGATCATCCAGTCGGGCATCCGTCCCACATTAAGCTTTAAAAATTACTCCGCGGGGTTCTCAACTTGTCCGCGGGTGAATCCGGTGATGAGGCCACGAGGTGTGCAGTCGGGCAGATGATGGCATAGCCTGAGGGTTACAGTGCCTCGCTCGATGGCAGAGATGATGTGTATGTGCGCCTCGCCCTCTTTCCACAGCAGTAGAAAGTGCTCGGGTGTTCTATGAATAATCCGACTGGATTGAGGGCAAGCCGTGATTTTAATGAACATGCATTTAGTTCGAGGTTCTATAAACCAGGCGTTTCCGCCGTGCCAACCTCGCTATATTACAAACTGGCGATCCGAGTGATCAATCAGGTAAGAAGGTAGTTGAATGTGCTGCGCATTTGCCTCAAAATCAGTGTGGCTAAGTATTAGTGGCCCAACTTTCTCCCTAGCTGTGATGTATAAAAAGGCCGCATCGCTCACGTTCTCATGCGGCGTTCCTATCGCCGCACACCCACGTCCTCCGTCTATCTCAACGTGAGTTCAGATTCTCCAGTAGCAAGACGCTTTTGTAATGTTTAAAACCGCGTATGGGTGCTCAGATGTTCATCACGTCCCTCGCCACTGTTGCTTTGACCGCCATCGTCTCCGTCGCCGCCACCCCGAGCTATGAAAGGCGTGCACTTCCCATACCGGTGAGTTATTCCGTCGCGCTAGATGCCGATTAATAATGACTCTCCGCAGGATCCTGCCCAAGTGTGGGTCTTCATGCCCACATTCAGGGAGACGATGGCATATCTCTTCAAGACCGGCCAGGCATGGCACTGGGCGAGCGAGTCGGGTGATCCCGACGCTCCAGCCATCGCCAATTTCACCGCAACCGTCGTCCCGGGCTCAATCCAGCCCTCCGGCGAAGATCTCCTCCTCAAACTCAGCATGGCTGGTAAGAAGTGCCGCTATGTAAACAACTTCCTCGACTGCACCGAGACTACACCCACTGCACCTGAAGCTATCATCCGCGGCAAGGTTCTCACAGACGTCAACGGCGAGACGTTTTGGAACCTCCTAGGTGGTAGCCCGAGCTGGAGCGTCGCACACGGTGGAGATCTCATTTGGAATGTGAGCAAGAACGATACCGCAGGCTTGCCGGCCAATCTCTACCTCCGCCCGGTGGCATGAGAACATGATACTTCTGTGGTCTTCTTCATATGGACTTGTGGATAGTGACTATGTAACTCAATTAGCGAGCTCCACACAATCACAATCTTCATTTATTCAGCTTTCAAAATCATCCGAATCCTCACCATTCTCCGTGGATGTGATACAGCTCGAGTAAACTAAATTTTAGAGAGCGTTCAAATGTACAGGCCGATTCTCCATGGAGCCGGATCCGACGGGCGTTATGAACTGTGATCGGAGTCATAAGCCCGCTAAGGCTTCCAGACCGACCGGGCGTCGCTGCGCGACAGGGTCTCGCATGTGCTCTCGTTCGGGACTTCCTGGCCCTGACTGCGCACCGACGCACTGATGCCTGGATATCATTACAGTAACGTAATGCGAGTGAGTCGCCGAGGATGGCACCATCCAATTGCGGTACAGCAAGTCAAGCTGACAAGACCTGTCAGAACATATCAGTAACTTACCGAAGGTCGAGAGAGGACGGTCCAGCCATCATCACAAAACTCAAATCGCGAGGCTCTGCGACAGCCATTGTATAAAATCTGGGCAAGTTCACCGTCAATGTCAGTTCTGGAACAACGTAAGCTGTTGGAGCCGTGGCATCTATTAGACTTACTCGCAATATGTTACTCAGTGCGTCGGTGCGCAGTCAGGGCCAGTAAGTCCCGAACGAGAGCACATGCGAGACCCTGTCGCGCAGCGACGCCCGGTCGGTCTGGAAGCCTTAGCGGGCTTATGACTCCGATCACAGTTCATAACGCCAGTCGGATCCGGCTCCATGGAGAATCGGCTCACTGATCTACCATAGAATGCATTCCTGTACATTTGAACGCTCTCAGAGGCTCTAAAATTTAGCTGTATCACACCCACGGAGAATGGTGAAGATTCGGATGATAAGGTTTCGTCGCTTCTTGGCTCTTTGCCCGAATTCTTCACCCACACCGTTGCACAGGTTTCAACTACACCCAACACTCGCAATGAGAATGTAACATCATATGCGGTACAGCTGATGGAATTCGACCCTTGTTTCAACGCTGTACAGACACTTCATTCAAAAGACTGGTTCACACGTGGACCCAGCGGTGTGGTGAGGCAGCATTTAATGACTTGCGCAGATCAAATGTCTAAACTATAAATAAGGGGGGTGTGAACGATTCCTTCTCTTGCGCCTCGCCTTTCGTCGTAGCGCACTATCCCCGTTCGTCCGCAGTTGCCTTTTCACTCAGATGCTATTCCACTCTTTAGCTGCTGTTACTTTGGCTGCTGTCGTCGCGGTCTGCGCTGCGCCGAGCCCGGAAAAGCATGTTATTCCCCTTCCTGTGGGTGTCTTATGCAGCGAAGACGCCCAACACACTGACACCCAGTCTCTCCTTAGAATCCGGCGCAGATTTGGGTCTTTGTCCCCACTTTCACCGAGACAGAGGCATGGCTGTTCAAGACTGGCCAAGCGTGGCACTGGGCTGACGAGAACGGCGACCCTGGCGCGCCAGCCATCGCCAACTTCACCCTCACCGTTGTCCCAGGCTCGAAGAAGCCTTCTGGCGACGATCTGCTACTCAAGCTCAGCGTGGCCGGCAAGAAGTGCCGTTTCGTGAAGGACATCCTTGACTGCACCGGGAAACACCCCAAAGCACCTGAGGCTATCGTCCGCGGCAAGGTCCTTACGGACGCGAATGGCGATACGGCCTGGCATCTGTTAGTGCGGAAGGAAGCGCACCATACTGGCACGCCAAGCTGGAGCGTTACGAGGGGCGATGGTCTCGTTTGGAACGTGAGCAAGAACAGCACGGTGGGCATCTTCCCGGTCAACCTGTGGCTCAGCCCCGTGGCATGAGCATTCCGTTTGCACCGGTCCGAATCTTTTTGCTTAGTGGACACTGGACATTGACTTGCTCGATTAGCGATAGTCACACAATGATACTACCTCCTCTCTTCTGTATCTTGCAGGTGATCTACGTTGTGAGGACAATGAGGTACGCTGAAGCCGGGACAAGAATAAACTGAGTAACATTGATAGCAGAGGGCATGCGTAAAGCTCATGACATGGGGTCGCTCGCGCCTGCCTGCCACTGCTCCATCTCTGCATCGAGTTCTTCGGCTGTCTTCTTCTGCAACCTTTTCGGTCCTTTCTTGTATTTAACCTTCCGGGCAGTTGCAGACGGCACAGGTTTTGTAACGGCCTGGCCAACCGTTACCTTCCGGGGTGCTATTCGTGCCCTGCCAACACGCATGGTATGAGTTTGAAGTGTAATGTAAGAGTGGGAAGAGCTGACAAGAAGGATTTAGCGGCAGGAGGAGGTTGAGCAACACCGTTGGTCGTTCTGGACGACTGGCCACCCATTCGAGAAAGCAGCGATGTTTGTGGCGCGAACTGAGGCGAGTCGCTCACGATTTCGATGCGAATCGGCCGTTGGCCATCAACAACCTTACCGTGATAGCTACGTCAAGACGTGAGAACTAGTATGCGAAAAAAGATGTTCTTCCGAGCAGGCTCACAGGTTACGTGCTTTCATGCCGCTGTCGGATTCGAAGAAGTGCACAATTGCAATCCCTCGAGAGTCACCATTGTGCATATAGACGATATACAGGTTCTTGACTTTCCCAACACGAGTCTTGAAAAGATCCTGTTACGAGACGGTAAGAACTGCGCCGGCCGAATTCCTGAAGCACGCACGATGAGGTCGTCCTCACGGATATCTTCGGGGAGGTTGCTGACAAGAATCCTGCTTCCAGACATAGGTTCAAGCTTCTTGACAACTTGATGTCTATTTGCAGCACCAGGGTGCGAGCTGGGGCCTGCGCGGGGTGGTCCGGAGGCATAGGAGCTATTCGCCTGTGTAGGACCAGGCGGTCGCCGCACCTGTTCTCGTGCAGCGGAACGCCAGGCAGGAGCGACATTGGCAGCGCGCGGACCAACGAGTTGCTGCTTCTGAGTATGTGAGCCCGACGACCTTCGGCGCGCGTTTGAACTCGACATGACGTTGGTAGGCGGACAAGAGGCGAGTCGGCAAGCTGAGGCTGAAACTCGGATGCGACTCTCAGTCTCCGCCTTCAAACCATATGGAGCATGGACCTGTCAAAATTCCTTACATAACCTCGAGGCAAATAGACATTGTCGACATTGGGTCAATGTCACTATGGATTTTCTGGCGGTAGTCCGAGAGCAACTACTACAGACAAAACCCAGGTTGATTGGAACACCAAACACGCGGAGAACCCAGTTATGAGCACACAACTCAGAAAAAGGCTACTCGAGTGCTTCGTAGTAGGAGTTCACCTGCCAAGGAAGGGGGGCATCCCCGTGGACTCACTTGTAGACGAGCACCACCTAGAGACGATACATCTCCTCTCGCGGTACCCACGACGGCCCATTATCAGCAGCACAGAACGCAGGTCGCAGGTTCAACGGACCGGGAACACCTGGGACGGCTGCGGTGAAAGCATATCCGATGACTCCAAGACCTGCAAGCCGGGCGAATCTGGCCGAGGTATGCGTGTAGTCTCTCTGCGCGAGTCCGCGTGTTACATTTTTCATGGCCGTCGAGGCAGACTACCTCGTGCTCCGCTATAGCTGCCTTCAACGCAAGCGGCATATTGCCCCGGAGCGCCGCGATCTTGCAGTGATGTATGTACTCGTGCTGCGGCATAGACTGGACACCACTGGTGCTCCTTTCTCTCGAACATGTTCTTCTGGCGAGCTTTGTAATTGGCGCTGAGCTTGATTTACGACAGGAATCTAGTCCTCGACAGCGGCTCCCGTGCTAGGCGTGTTGTTGCTGTAATGAAGTGGGAGCGACGCGACGGCGACCTCGGAACATGCGGCTTTACTAGTATATAGTCTGGACATGTGGCGTGCAATGCACCCACCAAAACCTGCAGGTGGTTGCGGCTTTCTTTCGGTGCTTCACCTAGCTAGATCATCTACCTTCTTGCTTCGGAAGTCTCAGATTGGGACTTTTAATAATGGCTTCGACTACGCCACGTGGCTGACGAACCTATTCGCATCGCCGTCTCTGATGATGTGTCAATCGATGCCCTCTATCGCTCACAACTACACCTAATGCTAGAACTCGAAGCCTTTGGTCTTTGTCTTCCTCATGACTGGTGGTAAGATCGGGTACCTTCTTAAAACGGCATTTTCAATGTCTCGCCAATGGATTGCTACGCAGTAAAGCACTATTAAACCAAGCGCGGCAATGCAACTATAACACCAAGTTCGAGTTAAAAGCGAGATATAGGGCTAGCAAACAGCAAGAATGCAGCGATACAGCGTCAGAGCAAAGGTATCTCAGCCGCGAACACGTTCCCAGGGCTCTTGCCATGGCACCCCTGTGATAGATTTAGTCGACGGCTGAGTAACTCTAATGGAAGACTTACGAAGGGCATCGAATATTTCGCGCTCCGTCCGTGAGGCAAATAGCTCTCCTAGAGCGTATGTTAGGCCCAAGCTCCATCCCGAAAGAGATGGCAAGGTGCGTACCGCTGTCAAGTTTGTTTGAACGATCTGTTGGGTCACGAATGACATTGCGATACAGCCCTCTCTGGTTCAGGGAGTATCCCTAGATGATAACATGAGATGCAGCAGCGAGTCGAGAGATCAGCGCAGCGACGAACCATCCTGTTGGCCTTGAGCCGCATCGAGCGATTGAACTGCCAAAATGTCAGTTCCGAGAGGATGCGAGCCAATCGCCAGGTGAAACTCACAATGTCGTCACCCTGACCGAAATGATCAGGACCTTGTCAGAGGCTCGAGTTGGAGGAATGAACGCACCGTGAAGTACAATAGCGCAGCTCCAAGCTGGTCGAACGGGATAGTCAGGATATCAATTCGCCTGCGCTTGCTTGTCGCATCCCGTCTCCCGATTCCCATCCACTTCGCTTCCAAACTGTCCTGTTCGTGAGGCGTGCCGAGATCCTCAGTGATAATGCCGTCTCGATGCAGAATACGGAGGAGCTTCTGAAGAACGCCTGCATGGGTTTTGCCATCTTTTGGATCGCGGGTGATGAGGATGTCAATATCGCCGCATGTCTCCTTGCGCCTGAAGACAATCCAATTAGGTCTGCGAACTTTCAGTTCCCTCCACGCAATTGCTCACCGGCGATAGCTTCCCATGATTTCGATGGCAAGTTTAGAGTCAATATCCAATGCTAAGAAATGTTCAGCACGAGCCGTCCCGCTGAGTCGATTCGCTTACCTCGCTGCTTGATCATGCCAAAGATCTCGCCAGCCTCCGAGCGCGGCATGCGATCGTTCAAATCATCATAGTAGCGCAGCCCAATCTGTGTAGTTTTGGGTAAAGGTCAGTCATTTGAAGATATTTGAGGTCGCCTCATTTACCTCCTGACCAGCTGTGAGCTTGATACCACCCTTCCGTTCGCGGATATCGTCCAGAGTACGGCACCCCGAGGCAATGAAGTCCATCGCACGCTTTGACCCTGCACCATCCATATAAGTTTGTGATATTTCTGACGAAATGCGACGCACCGATGCCGTAGATGCCCTTGAATAGCTTCAAAGACTCCATCCCACCCTTCCGTTCCGTCGCAAGGCGTTCGAGGCTACCAGTATTGATGATCTCCATGATCTGCGGACGAGGTCAGAATTCGGTCGATAAAGGTTAAAGATATGCACCTTTTCAGCAGTCTTCTGACCCACGCCGCGGAGCTGACATGCCTCTCGCGCGGACTTGATGCGGGTAGGATGTGCGCGAATCTGAGGGACGGCTGTTGCGTCAGTCAGCCACCATTCAACTCCCATAATCCAGACGTAGATGACAAACCGGTTCGGTATGCCTTGACGCGCCATAAGTCGTCTCTCGTATCTTTGGCTGCGTGTATAGAGCACAGCTCTTCCAGCTTGGCTGCAATGTCTTCGTTTGGTCCCTCGATGTCGGGCTTGAGATGTCCGCCGACATTGTCACATTGGAAGCCCTAGAGAAAGAAGCGCTCAGAATCTTTGCATGTTTGCAGAGTCTTTCTTACCTTGA
The DNA here is from genome assembly GCA_020744175.1 of Auriculariales sp. MPI-PUGE-AT-0066. Lineage (NCBI taxonomy): Eukaryota > Fungi > Basidiomycota > Agaricomycetes > Auriculariales > Auriculariales sp. MPI-PUGE-AT-0066. Next base: position 167,158 of record JAGTJP010000038.1, read on the forward strand.
GTTGCTTGCCCTTGCCATTGGATCCGCTCGCCTGTCCATCCATCGAGCCGACCGTCTGCTTCGTCTTCCGAGCCGCCTTCTCCTCCAGCTCATCCCATTCGTCATCTGACATGCGATCTTCGAGTTGAAACATCGCCTCTTCATAGAACTCGGCCAAAGGATCGTGAGCGCCGCTCGTTCTCGGATGTGAGCTCGATGTTGAGGTCAGCTTTGGCAATTGTTGGTCGACTTCAGTCCTGGATTTCGCAATCTGCACGTCGCTGGAACGTTTGGCGGACGACGAAGAAGCTTGGGCAAATACGGGGATGACGGGAGTGGGCAGAGAAGACTCGTCCTGCGAAACGATCGGGAGAGACGGCTCCTCCTCCTCCTCGTCAGTCGTGTCATCTCCATCTCTATAGATTGAGATTTCAGATGAAATCTAGGTCATGATGTGTCTCAGCGGCGTACCGTTTGCGAGGTGGGGGTGCAAGCTTCTTCGCTCTCGCGTTCAATACCAGGACGAGTCGCTTTGGAAACCGCTCGTAATTTGCATCATGTTCAGGAGGCGGGATCTGCAGGTTAGTAAGCTACTGTGCTCTTTGAGTTCGGTTGAAGCCTACTCACTCTCTTATATGTCAGGCAGTAAACGACCCAGTCCCACGTGAACGTCTTCACGCGTGGAGGAAGCTCGTCCGCTGACGTGATATTGCAGGCAATTACGAGCTGCCTCTCCAGTCCATTTCGTTCCACAATGATGTGGGTGACACGCTCGCTGTAGGTTTGCACGACCTCTGCACCGAGCTTGTTGTACATCTACAGTCAAGTTTTAGCGGCCGGACATGACGGCGAGAGGATGGTCTACGCACGATAACGTATCGCTGGCGGCTCTGATCGCTGACCCTGTTCGGCTCACAATGAACGTAGAGAAACACAAGTCCCTTGCAGACAGTGGCACGAGGGTTGACGTAGACCTTGTCTGCGAGGTATGTGATATACTCCGGATGCGTCATTTTCTTCTCTCGCGCGAAAAGAGCCTCCCGCTCCTTCTTCTCGCGCTCTTTCTCCGCTTTCTCAGCCTTCCTCAACTGTGCTGCTGTTGGCTCACGCCTAGCTCCGGCGGTCTTTTTGACTAGCGAGGTGTTGGGAGTCGACTCGAGCGTCACGTTGCCCCGTGAAAGCGTCCCAGGAGCAGTCCCACGGCGCTTCGGCGCGATAGAAGACGCCAATGCAGAGCCTTTAGTTTCAACGGGTCCGAGCGCGCAGTCACTTTTCACTTTGCTGCCGGAATACTGCGCCGGGCGTCGCGAAGTATTGACTGTCACATTGGACTGATCCTCAATTGGCGCCGTGCGTTCGTGAGCGTCGATATCCATGTTTGCGCCATTGGAGTCTGTAGGTTGAGGGTCTACAGTCATAGCTTTGTCCTTGTGCTTGGCTCCAACGGGGATCGACGGTGGGGTCATTCTCGATGCAGGCGTGGATGCAGTTGAATCAGCGAGCACAGTCGCGCCTCTGAACTTGGCGTTCACTAAAGCACGACGAGGAGACAATCTCGTTGGACGGCTATCATCAATCGCTCGTTTCTTTCTCGGGGAATCCTCCGTGGCCGCTGCAGGCGCGTCTGGCTCCCGCGGTCGCTTGGCCACAACACGTGTGGCACCAGGTGGCGAGCGCATTGCGTACCGAGACTCTGCGCTGGCAGCAGGTCCTGTCGATGGTCCTGCATTTTCCTGCCAAGTTTCTGGCAGCGGCGAGCGATCTCGCGACGATGGCGACGATGGGGCGGAACCAGATCCGCGCCGTGGCAGGTCGACGTTGGAAACACGCGGGGGCTGCACACCATCCTCTGGCGTGGGAGTAGCTCCGGCAGCGAGCTCAAGCTCGCGCTTGCGTCTGCGCTCGAGCTGGTCCCACATTCTGTGCTTGGTCCAAGTTGGGGCCGGAGAGCGAAATGTTTTGAGACACCGCGGATCGACCAAGGACCCACAGGATCCACACCAAGCCATGCCAAAATCGCCACAGGCCGCAGCAAAAAAAAAAGCCACATATTACAGAGCGAATAAAAGAGAATATGATGGTGTCAGGAGAAGCGGGACCGGACAGAGGTTGAGAAGACGTGAGTAGGCAGCCTTTGAACGTAGACGGGCAGCTATATCACTTACACTTGCTTTCGCACGTCCTGCTCCTCTTTCCACTGGCGAAACTCGTCGGGGTCCTCCTTGAATAGGTCGTCTTGCGACCATCGCTCATTGAACTCGGCGTCATGCTCGGCGAGCGACTCGGCGGTCCTGGTTCGCATTGTGAGCGGTTCAGTCGGTGGGTATTGAGGTTTTGCACGATTGGTCGAAAGATCAAAGCACAAAGATGGTGGGTGGCGAGTAGCGTGGCTCAAATTGCAGCAGGGAAGGCAGAGGTTAGAATCGGCGACAGCCGGCGGCGCATTTTGACGTCCGGCGCTCTTGCTTCAATGTTTGGGATTTTTGGACGCGGCCCGCCACAAAACTTGGGACCTCACGCAAATTCACTTGCGTGTGCGTCGTTTTAAGGTCGCACAGAGCGCATTTTACTGGTATTTGTGGCGGGTAACGCTGTGTGCAAATCCAAATGCAATGCGCACAAGTGATGGGCCCCTCGTTCAATTTGGGCCAGCATCCGGCGGTTAAAATGACAGTTTCGGCGTCTACCGCTTTGGGAACAGTTCCGCGAGGGATGTATCGTGACACAAGAATCGATAGGCAGCGATGAAACCACCGCTGCGGCGAGTAAGACTACTAAAATTTGTATCGTTGGCGCTGATCCTGATGCGCTTATTTCGTCTCCCGCCACCTTCAAGTTAGACCGTAGATGAAGATGCGTACTGCGGTGAGTTGATGGCAAACATTAATTCTCAGCTTAGCGGACAAACTCTAAAGAACATTAACACCAGAAGGAAAAATGTTTGATCAGATTAATGATTAGTACTGAGCACATGTTGGCTCGCACGATGGCCGCGCCGACAAAACCAACCCTGAGCAGGATCATGACTTCTACGCTTGGCGTTTACGAGAGCACGCTGGCCGGTGACCCCTTCTTGAAAGTGCTTACCTCCGTTCCTCCCTTTGAATATCCATAGTTGCGGTTCAAGCTCCGTTGCTGGCGACTTTATGCCGAGTGTTCTGGCCGCTCTTTGCCTGAGTGCCACACTGCGCGGAGCGCAAGCTCTAGCTCTAGCCACAGCAAGTGAGCTTACCATTCTTACAGAAGCCAGATTAGGTGCCGAAAAATGGAGTTATTTGCTACGATTACACTTCAAGAGGGGCAGGAACAAGGAAGGCAGGTGTCCCTAGAGCGATCGCACACACAGTCTTATATACTAGGCGCAATCCTCAAGACCGGTAGATGCGAAGCAAACGAGCGTCCTAGAGATACACGTAAGCGGCGTTGCGTAGTATGTACGGCTACACTCACAGAGATAATCCGGGTCCTACAGAGCGGGCATTCGCGCGTCGAGCCCATGACAAGCTCAGAGCAGCTCTTACACATACACATGTGTCTGTAGATGGTTATTAAACACTCAATCGATATAGTAAATACCGCTTACCCGCAGTCGATAATGGCGATGGACGAGTCCTCGTTCTGGCACACGACACAGATACCTTGCTTCTCTGCCGCAGCCGTCGACATCTTAGGCTTGGCTGGAGTCGCCGATTCGGTGTCTGGCGGTGGAGCCTCTCCTCGCGCATGTCGTTCCTCGAGCTCCCGCATGGCCGCCAGCTGCTGCTCGCGTTCCTCGCGCTCTTCACGCTCCTGCTCCTCCGCGCGCCGCAACCGATCCGCACGCTCGTTATGTACAAGCAGCCGAACCTTGTCAACAAGGTCTGCCTTCTCGATGAGGTTGCGCGAATTGATGTGATTGTCAGCAAGAACAGCTTTGAGCTGTCCGATACTGAGCGCAGCGATCGCCTCATCACTCATAAGGACAAGCCGGTCAATCGGTGGTGCGGTAGGCTGGGGTGCTGTCGGTCGCGGTGGAGGAGCAGGGCGAGCAGGTGCAGTAGGTCGAGGAGCGGCGCTTGTTGGACGAGGAGGGACTGTGGGCGGCGGCGGCGGAGAGGGGGGTCGCGGACGGAACGGATTGAAACTGTTACCGTCGCGGCGCAGAGGTGGCGGACCAGTAGGCGCCGCGGTTTGAGGGCGAGGTGGCGGTTGTGTTGCAGCAGAAGGGTTCAGAAAGTTGGAGCGGGCTCTTGCGCGCTCGCCAGGGTTGTCGGGAACAGAGTGCTGTCGGTAGTACGTCTACACGAGTCAGCACAGGTGTGAGTTGCAGCAAGTCACCAACCTCATTCTCGGGCGGTAGACAGCCATTCCCGTTCTGATGAATGTTGTAAGTGACTGTGGTTTCAATAGCAAGTGAACCAGCTCACGCGCGCCGCAATGATACGGTCAACGAGATCGTCCTTCTCAATGACCCCGCCCGCGGGAATATTGTATGCATTGCAGTAGTTGCGCAGCTTAGAGAGTGGCTGCAGTCTGAGGTGGCCTTTGCCGCTGGCAGTGACTGTGCACACGCGTGTCAGATTGCCGAAGATTCCAGCACTCTCGCTTACTCATTAGCATCTCAAAGCAATGGCTGCACACTGCCATGACCTCGTAGCCAGTGCCGCCAGCGCGCGGCATAAGTGCATGGTGCCCGCTGCACGTCGACGAGCCACAATAAGAGTACCCTGCGCGCGCGAGTCAGTGCCCGATTGTAACCCGTGTGGCGCGCAACCGACCGCAATGGTTGCACCGCTTCGCGCGCGCAAAGAGGATATTGAACTCCTTGCAGCAGGCCCTACAATTAGCTTCTCCACCTATCTCGGGTGGTGGGGGTCCGCTCAGCAACGGCATGCCGCGGGTCGCGCCTTCAGCCATCGGGAGACAAGTGATCGGAGGTGAAGGGGCTGTCGGCAGACCGCGATAGTCTCTCGGCGCTTGTCGTGGCATCGCTTTCCTGGCTCAGGTACCAAAGCTGCACCGAGATTCTCTAATCTCCGCATCTACAGCCGGGAAATACTCAAATTATTGGTTATGACGTTTAGCCTCCGCAATGCGTCTTGTGCTATCAGATCAAGCCCAAATCTCTCCGTTCTGGTCCTATTGACGTCGGTCTATCGCACGCTTATCACGCCACGGATTGCTATTACTTGTCGCCAGTCCTGAATTCGCGCCATATCTCAAGTACGTGAAAATCGGTAAGAAAAAAAATGATACCGCCTATTACAGCCTATTACAGCCGTGCTGAATCCGACTCGCGACTGTGGCGAGGCATTTTCACATTCGACGCGACCTTGATGTGAGTTCCTGATACGTAAAGCTTGTCTGTTTTCTGGTCCCTAATCTGCCCAGTTATTGAGAACCCAAGGCTCGTACCAATTGGCAACATGGCTCACCTCGCATCTTAGGGCAAGCACGCGCGAGCCGACAGATGTCGTTTTCGCCACAACCTTCAGAAGGGTACCGTACGACGCCGCCGCATGACAGACAATGTCCAGTGTCAGAGTCACGTGGTCTCGCACAATTGGGATGAGGCAGCATGACGGACAGCTATAACGAGCTCAAAAAGATGTACGTAGTCAAGTACATAGCACTCACACGTCTACAAGAAACGCACTGCACGCCCCATGCAGCGTATTGAATCCATTTACCATGCCTAAAGGTCATCAGTTTAGCTTAAAATCCCCCTGGAAAACGCTACAGCAGAGGTACGCACCGTCTCCAACCTCAATCTCGCACTCCAGCTCAGCATCGACCTTCTTCTTGTCCTCCGACCCCAGCGCAACGTCGTACCGAATCGGTTTTATCCTGGCGCCAATTTGCGAGGAGTAGTAACGCGGACCGCCTTCACCCCAGTACCAGAGTGTGTTGATTACGGTTTGCTTGAGCTCCGGTGTCGCAGTACCAGCGAGCTCGCTTGGCTGGATCGACGGTCCGCTCGCTGACATGGTAAGGGACGAGAGGGAGAGTGCAGAAGACCAGAGACGAGAGGGAGCGCGAACGGTGAGAAATGAAAGCCGGGCACACTACAGTATCACGCTCGTTGCGTGTCCTCTGATGCGAGTTGGACCGTGCATCGCCCGGGATATGATGATGTGGTAATCGGATCCTCAAATGAGCAGTCCGTTTCAGCCCGTTGTCATGAAGCGAGCGTTTACAAGAGAGAGACCGTTGAGGAACGCTTGAGTATTTGTATCGCAGGCGGATTCGCCGAAGGATTGCTGGCGTTCTGGTCACAGATGCTGCAACCCCAGTAGGAACCTCCGGCTTCCTCATCTTTTACTCAACCTAAACATCGACGATGCCCCCTTGGCACAAAATTTTGGAGAGGCCAAGTCCACGCTTTTGGTCTGCGGACAGGGTCTGTAAAGTAGCAGCTCCGAAGTCCGCAGTTGCGAAGCTCAAGAAGAAAACAGCACAGCTGCTTGTTGCCGGGAAAAACGCGATCAGAAAAGGCAGGGTTGACAAATAGTTGCGGGGACCGAGAGATGCTTAGTAAAATTTGCGTCGGGAGGAGACCGAGGGTGCCCAGGCGAATTGAGCAGGATGAGTTCGCGGAACCAATCATATTCTCGAACGCTGACGATTTGTCACGGTCGATGGTTGGTGGCAGGTATGACCAAGAGCACACGAAGGATCCAAAATTAGCACAAGGTCAGACTGGTGATTTTCGTCACAATAAATTTACCGAAACACCACAGGATGGTCTCGACGATAACACGACAACAACCCGGATCACTGATGAATCTTGTTAGAAATCCTCAGGAACATTGCCAAGTCACGCCACTGTCGTGTTCCGTGAATGTACAGGGTCTGTAACACGACAAGAACATGTAGCAAACATGGGCCTTCGATGTTTCGCAATTGCACGAACGTTTGTTCTATGTCTCGCAACACGAAAACCATTCATTGAACACAATGTTCTCGAGTTTTTCCGTTGGTAACATTTTAGGCGAATGTCCCGACGGTGGTCCGATCGTGTTTTGGACGGAAGCACGTCAGATGCATGCTTCATCGGGATACACTGCCGTCCGTGTTTGGCCTCGTGGTCCGTCAATTTTTACTGCAAGCATTGCTAAAGGATGTAGAATGACTGTTTTGGTCGTATTCTGGCCCAGAATACACGACCGGAACACCGGTTGGTCCATGTTCTTGTCGTGTTACAGACCCTATACATTCACGGAACACGACAGTGGCGTGACTTGGCAATGTTCCTGAGGATTTTCCAACAAGATTCACCAATGATCCGTGTTGTTGTCGTGTTATCGTCGAGACCATCCTGTGGTGTTTCGGTAAATTTATTGTGACAAAATCACTTGTGTAGGAGGCCTGAGGGCCGTGGGCCTTAATATAAGTGCGGATTTGCAAACATCTGGAAGCTTCGATGGCACTCAGGGGGGTTTCAGTACACACGATCGCGTCGGTAAATTTGGAGAACCAAATTTTTTTCCATGCTATGAGCGGGTTTAGGCTCAAGGTTAGGAGATAGCAGTGTCAATGCGGATGATGTCGCTATTCGCACCGCCGGAGCCTTTTCTACACTAGCGAACCCCGTCGGTGCTAGATTAGACATCATTCGAGGGTCTTTGAGTGTTTTTGAGCTGTATAGCGTGTTTCAAAATGTGACATGAGCCGAAGCTTTGTTTGTTTGCTTTCCGAGCCACACGCCCGCTTAGAACACTAGCTGTTCGGAGAAGGAAATGTCTCAGCGCTCAAAACATGGTATTTGAGTCTGATAGTATAGCGAGAATAACATGGTGCTCCGGGGATATATTTTCAGGGACGGTCAGGTACGCCGTCGTCGTATGACCCTCGGGTCTCCGGCTCATGCGCAGTACACGCAGCATAGGAGGCACCCCGTACCAGCAGTCATCATGTAGACCATAAAGGTAGTTTTCGAAGGTCTCTGAGACTTATTCTACATCGAAGTCGAACGTCGCCGCGTTTGACATGGAGTCCTGTCAGATCAACATCTGGTAATATGAAGGCTCCGCATTGGTTCACGCCCCCCGCCTCACTGTAGCCTGTGGGAAGACATGCGGTGTGCCGCATGGCCGGTGGCGTCCATGTCAACCCGGCAGGGCCCTGCTCACACAGCAAGTTGCTGCGTCATCATTCGCACCCTCCCCACGGTTCACACCGGGTTTTTAGACGAGTCCCCAGAGTGCTAGATCTCGCACAGCCTATGTCGATGTGTCCCGATTCCGGACAGTCAGATCGGGCCGGGAATGATTTTTGCTGAGACATTTCACAGGTTGTATATTGTTGAACAGCTACAAATCAAACATCCAGATCCCAAAACTATACAGCAAAATCCGAGACATGTACAAATTGAGTGAAAACGAGTAGAAAGAACTCTAGCGGTCGCCATGTACAGTTCGGCAGAGCGCGGGAGAAAGAAAGATAATACATGGGGTGACTGCGAGATTTGTACAAGACTATCTTGTGGTATTGCTGCGGCTTTCGCAGTTGACGGGCTCAGCCGTCGAAATTCCGTCCGCTGCGGGTGCGCCGATCCGTGATGATCTCAGCCGGTGCATCGAGCTTGATGAGCGTGGTTGGTGGCTGGAGTTGGGTCTCGTCAACCTCAATCCAGCCTTTCCAACCTTTGCGGATGGAGGTCTTACGGCGGGGTGGACGAGCGCGGCCCAAGCAGTCACGGATAACCTCCTCATCGTCAAGCGATGTCGGAGAAGTTGCTGATGGCGCGGCAACTGAGGCGGCACCGCCGAGAGGGTACTTCCGCGGACGACCGACCTTGGATTTCTTTGCTAAAGGCACATCGGTGTCGGTGGTTGCAGATCCCGAGCGCGGACGAATCACTCCGCGAGGTTTTTCAAAAGAAGACAGAGATACAAACTCAGAGGCGCCGTAGTGGCCCTTGTGGAAGCCGTGCTCGTCTCGGGGAAGCCCTGGTGACATCGTGGTCGTTGGAGACGTCGCATCGGACCCAAACGGCGTCAGTGGACGGTGCGAGGATGTCCAAGACAAGATGCTATCTGCTTCGGAGATCGGACGTGGTGAGGATACAACGGGGCCTACGGGATCAAAGTTATCCTCGTCGCTTGACTCGCCGGCACTATATAGGTCGCCGTGATCCTCATACATATCGTGGAAGGGAAATTGGGATAAATCTGGAGCGGAAGTGCTCCACTGGGTTGAGAGACGAGAAGGAGGATGCGTGGTATGCGTGGGGGCCGGCATGCCTCCTGATGAAGCCAAGCGTGAAGTAGGCGTGGTGTGCACTTTCACGCTCTTTTGCGCGTGGCCATCGCGCGCTGCGCGAGCCCAGGCTACATTCTCTACATGAGCAAGAACTGTTGAGCTGGAGCGCGCTGGTCGAGCAGGCTGCAATGGACGGTCGAAGCGACCACCTAGTACACTGGTCGCTGTACGGCGGACATGCTTATTTGGATGTGCCGGCGTCAGAAACGAGTCACGGTGTGGGCGCTGTGCCCCGGTCGCGCCAGGAGGAAACGAAATCATAAGCGACGGCGACGAACGGTGGCGGGATGGCAGGAAGGCAAGAGGGAGGGCAACGGTATTTGCCGTTGGAGCCCCCCTTCGCGCGGAATGTGATGTTTTCGGGTGTTTGTCGTGCCGGCGCTCGCCGCGCCTCCCGCCAGGTCACGTTTCTGCCGATCAACCCTCGATCCCCTGACGAGGCTATTGGTCTGAAATTTTTTGATCTTGCAGCCATATTTATTGCTAGAATTTTCTCGAGGTTTCTAGATACGCATCAGCGGCTCGTACAGGATCGATAACATGATCCGCGGCCACCCCATCACCATGCGGGCGGCAGCCGATAGAAGAACACAAAAGAACAAACGCAGCCCTCAAGAGCGAGGCCTGACAGCGACGAGTCAACCGCATGCTCAGCCTTGCCCTTGCCACAGAGCAGCCGACACAAGAGCTCATGCACGACCAGGACCAATTAATGCGATAACGAGGTCGGAGCTCACTACAAGCGGAGTCATTGGGTTGGTGGGCTTGTTAAAATGACAAGCACAAGATCCGCCGACACATCACAAATGAACACTCAGCCGCCCAGCGCACCTTCGGTTTTACACGTTTAAATCTTACACCTCTGCAAATACTTTACAAAGATTTGACTATTTGGACTTCTCAGCTACTGAAGGGCAGTCCATGTTCGAAGGGAGGCAGTGAACATGACAGCGACGGGTGTACGTGGCGACCACTCCACGCCACCTGCGGCCCCGAAGCATGTTCGGCCTCCTTCCACCCGCCTCGACTCGACGATTCACCAACCTGGTCCCGCGAACATCTCCACAGATCAGGGAGTCCCCTTGGACAATTGGACAAGAGTGGCTCGCCAATCTGCATTGGGCATAGGAGGATCGCGGGTGGGACCCAGAGGCTATCAACGCGTTTTCCGAAACCAGGGGCGTCCATCCGGAGCAGATTCGACCGATGGCTCAACAACCCGACCCTTCTTCGCTGATTAGACGGAAGGTAATCATCGAGCGCTCCTGTCGCCCCTAGTGGGGTGTCCGCGGCATTTGTAAGACGCATTTCCTACATCCTCCCGCCGGCGAGGCCCTGCATTTCCTTCTTGCCTGCGAGGCAGTGTATTGCAGGTTTAAATATGCATCACCCGCGCCGTAGCGGCGAGGCAACGCTGCACAAGACCCTGATCAGACCCGCTTTCGACCGAGCGCAGCCAGAATATGACGCCATCTCTTTGCAGCCACTCTATTGACGGTAGGATCTCACATGCTCAGAGGATATGGGAAACAATATCATCAATAAGTCCATATTCCTTGAAAATTGGTGCGCCGGTATTGTATTTAACGCGACACACCATCATATCTGTCTCCAACGTAGAATCATTGTACATAGCAAACTGAAGAGAGCATACTTTGACCACAATGCTAAAAAAAACTCTTCGGAAGGTCCGCTGCCAGCGCATAGCGATAGCGAGTTCCATTGCGTGGGAAAGTTGTCTAGTTCGCCAAGCAAACAGTCATTGCATCACACATCACCGCTGTCGTTTGGCTGTGCTCAGCTTGGGCCGTTGAACCTTAAACTGTGGCCAATGCGCATTGATAGAGCTAAAAGTATGTTTGCCTATTCGTCAATGCCTGTAGACCGCGTTTACTCAATGAGAAGGACTACACATGTGAACATTCAGCCTACATCCTTGCCTACAGACAGCGCTGCAAGCAGCAACAGTTATATGAACAAATCTAGGGCGAGATAATCCACTCGCCTGGAAAGCTCAAGGCGGCGTGTGAACAGCCGCCTGTCAATGCTGAATCGAAATGAAGCGCTTCTGGTCCAAGCGGGCTTCCACCTGACCGACAGCCGACAGGGTGACCAGCCCCTTGTGCATTAACACAACTGGTAACCAGGCTCAATAAAGTCCTCTCGATTGACTAGGGCATAGCGCGAGAGGTGGACGGAAATGGGTCTCTGTTTCTAGAATGATTACGTCGTCGGAGCATTCGGATCAAGACAATTCGAAAGAGGCCTCAATGATCTCCTTTGTGCACCAATACAGCATACATATGTGAAGACAACGCATGAGATGCATCTGACTCTGTTTACCGCCATCGGTTGCGTGTCGTTCCGATGTTGGAAAAAACGCCGACTCCTGTGGCTGAGCCGCACTGCACGGACCCACAAACCGCCGAGGGAGGCGCAAGTAGGAAATTCGGATTTAGTAAGGAGACTGAGATTAAGGGACAGTTTTTAAAAGGGTATCGCATCTCGCTTAACGACTGGAGGTCATGACGAAAGACAGCCATGTGAGCGAGCCTCAGCACATGTGCTACGGTACTTGCTTCGACCTATGAAATTCAGGCGTAGATCTCAGTAAGTACGGCCGGTTCAAAGGTTGATTGAGGCTTTTATCCATCGAGGGGAAGAGGTGTGAGGCGAACCAAGGTCGCAATGACTGACCACATCCAGAAGCAGATGCTCGTCGAGGTTTCGTACCTCCTCTGACGGCCATTATCGAACTTGATAAAGACCATAAGCCATAAGCCGCCGATTAGCTCCAAGGAAATATCTTGCTGATGCCGGCGGGCCTGATGACTGATAATGTGATGACCCCTTGACGGGTTCAGCGGTAGATATAGAGTAGTGGCGATAAGAATCATTAGATTAATCCGAAAAGATAATGATATAAAGATTCAAGAACCTGAAATACATCTAGTCATTGTTTCTTTGTGCCAGTAAAAAGCAAAAAAGGTGTACATGCCTCGTACGGCTCTAATCGCTGACGAGGGAGTGGTTCTCAATATCTATGACGAAACGAAAGAATTTAAAAGCTTCGCATACTCTCGATGAAGTAGCCAGTGTTGTGCTGGGCTGGTGGGGAGGCAAATTAGATTCCACCAGTAGTCACCTAATATTGGCCATTGTACCCGGGTTGAAATTCCGAGGACCCTGACACGCATGACAAATCAATTGAACCCGCGGACGCCGTTCACGCCGTTCATATGGCGGGCTGTCCTGTCTTGGTAGAATCAAGGTCCCGGGAAAGCTCGGTGTGGACAGTGATGTCTGCCAATGAGGGTGCAGGGTGAAGAGAATTCGAAAATGTGGAATGAATCGTGCGAGCGAAGTTGCACAGCAGCCTTTGAAGCAGCCCCTATATGCGAAGATGGACCAAGTGTGGGATTGCAGGACTAAAAATGCCGCCAGTCAAGTCCCATTAGTACGATGACTGTTACGGACGAGGTGTCCCGCAATCGAGGCCGCGTCAGAAGGAGAGAGAGAGAGGGAAGCGCGGAACAATCCTGAGATTGAACAAGGTCAAGTCTAAGGTACATGGACTAGCTAAAGACCCTTCCTTATATACAGACTGGACGAGGCTGTGCAATGGTGACTCCGGGCCCGATGACTAGACCGAGAATGAGTCAGCGGGGGCCGGGCAGTTCTAGAACGTTCTGGGCGGGTCTGGATGGGCCTAGAAGAATGAGGTCATAGGCCGAATGGGGAAACCGGAGATAGGCGCGATGGGGATGTGAATACAGCCGAAAATAGAGATCCGTTACATCACCCCCCCTCTAGGCTGTATGCACATCATTTGGCGAGCGTGGCTTTCCGATGTAATTCAGCTTCAGAAGGGAGAGAGTGGTCAATGGGCTCGGTATCCTTTTCAAACAGTCCATCCGGGAATAGGGTCAAGTCCCAAGCGTTGATCTTCTGGAGGGTGGGTACGGGTTGAGGCCATAATTCTTGGAGGGAGGTTGAGGGCGCCTTGATTTTAAGGGTACCGATCGCGGAAGTTCAGGGATTTCGAGCGGATTTGGGTCATCTTCCTGATTCCAGAGGGGAAGTAGTCGTCGGATGAGCTCGGGAGGTTTGGGTTTGTCCGGGTTATCACGATGAAATTCTTCGATCGCCTCGGGAGCGTCGAGCATAGAGCGTGCTAACCATTCGTCTTTTCAGCCGTGGTTTCCTTGAAGTGAACCAGGTACTGATATCCCGCACCACGCCTTCGGATATCCAAGATCTTTTCTACCTCACGCAGCGAGTTTCCTTTTCATCTACCAGCTCTTCTCCTTCATCATCATAGACTTTGTCTGGCTCTTCTGGGTCTTTCTGGTGAGGGGCGTCTGGAGGGATGTAGGGAGTGAGGTACTCCTCGTTCTGGACCGGGTGGATAGACGACCACCTCCTGGTAGTTCGAGTTTGTACGCTCCTGGCTCTACAGCGGATAGGACTTTGAACGGGCCGAAGCGTTTCTGGTCGAGCTTCTTGGATGCGCGAGTAGTTTTGAGATTGGTAGCTTCCAACATGACTAGGTCACCGGGTTGGTAACCTTTCGAAGCTTCGTGGTGTTCGTCGTGCTTCTCTTTGGCGTGTTGGGAGGTAATCCTTAAGGCCGCTTGCGCGTCTTCCCAGGCTTTGGCCATTCTTGAGGCGAATTCAGCGGCGGACTCATTCTTTTCGGCTCTTCTGGCTACGAATCCCAGGTGCGGGTCTCGTCCCATGTTTAGGTAGAAGGCCGAGTATCCTGTGCTGAGCGACTTCATGTTGTTCAGGGCGGCTTGAGCCATAGGAAGCCAGTTGACCCAGTCGGTCTGGCGGTGGTTGACCCAGTGGCGAAGGTAGATCTCGAGAGCGTGATTTTTGGCTTCCGCTTGTCCATTGGTCCTTGGGTGGTAAGGGGATGATGGGTTGAGTTCTATGCCTAGTAGCTTGGCAAGTTCCATCATGAATTCTGCGACGAATTGTGGTCCCCTGTCTGAGATGATCTTCTTCGGGATTCCCCAGTAGGCAAACATTCGTTCGAAGTAGAGCTTGGCTAGTCCTTTGGCTGATATCTCCGTTGAGCATGGTAGGAACATTGAGTACTTGGAGAGGAGATCTACGATGGTACATATCGCGTTGAAACCTTGAGATTCGGGTAGGGGTCCGATAAAGTCTACCGAGATGGTGTGCCAGGGATGAGGTGGGGGTGTGTGTGGGTTCAGTGGTGCTGCGGGAGCCTTGTGCTTTGGTTTGTTTCGTTGGCACGAGGGGCATGCTCTGACGTAGCGATCCACATGTCCTGCAATTCCTGGCCACCAGAACTGTCGCTGGATGAGTTCTTGGGTGGCGTGTCTTCCCCTATGTCCTGCTATTGGCGTGTCGTGGTGTGCCCTCATGATTCTTACTCGCAAATCTCTGTTCTTTGGTACATAGATCAGATCTTTGTAGAATATGAGTCCATCCTCGCTGCGGTAGTCAGGATCCTTCTTCTCGAGTGCGTTCTTTACTCGATCATCCAGGTTCCCTAGAGTCGCCTTGATCTCAGCGTGTACTTCTTCTTCTTCTCTGGCGACTAGTTCGCGTATGGGCACGCCGATATCTGGTCGTTCGAATCGTTCGGGCGGAAGTAAAATGATGTCTTCGTTGTCGTTCACCCCCTCTTCAGGCGGGTCCTTACGCGAGAGGATATCAGCGATGAGGTTTAGTCTTCCTGGGTGGTGGGACAGGGTGAAGTCATATTCCGCGAGCTCGGAGAACCATCTTGCTTGTCTCCTGTTCAGCTTCTGCGCTTCTCTGAAGTACTCTAGGTTCTTATGATCGGTCCATATTTTGAACTGCGGACCGTTCCTAAGATATTGTTTCCAATGATCTAGTGCAAGCATGATCGCGAGCATTTCTTTGTCGTAGATCTGGTAGTTCCTTTCTGCTGCTTGGAGTGTTTTAGAGAAGAAGGCCACAGGTCTTGGTCGCCTGTCGACGAGCTGGTGAAGTACTGCGCCAACAGCGTAGTCCGAGGCGTCGGTTTCAAGGCGGTAAGGTAGTTCGGGATCTGGGATCTTGAGTACTACTTCGTTCGCGATGAGCTCTTTGAGCGTCCGGAAGGCTGATTGCTGTGGCTTTCCCCATTCGAACGGAACGTCCTTCTTGGTCAGGGCATTGAACGGTAGAGTTATCTCCGCGAAATTCGGGATGAACGACCGGTAGAAGTTGCAGAACTGCATGAAACTTCTTACTTCTTTCAGGTTCTTCGGTTGGGCCCAGTTCCTTACGGCCGAGACTTTTTCGGGGTCCATGCGTACTTCGCCGTTTCCAACGATGAGTCCTAAGAATCCGATGGACGTTTTCTCGAACTCGCACTTCTCGACTTTTAGGAAGAGCTTATTTTCTCTGAGGCGTTGTAACATTTCTCGAGTTTCTTTTCGTAAGGACTCGAGGTTGTCAGAGAATATAAGTACGTCGTCCATGTACACAATCATGAGGTTGCCGTTGATTTTGTCTATGAAGATACCGTCCATGATTCGTTGGAATGTGGCTGGAGCGTTGGTCATACCGAAGAACATGACTGCTGGTTCGAATACTCCGAACTTGGTTACGAACGCTGCCTTGAGTTGGTCTTCCTCGCGGATCCGTACGTTGTTGAAGGCCCATCGAACGTCAAACTTAGAGAAGTACTTGGCATTCTTGATTTTGGAGATGACGTCTGTGATCAATGGTAGTGGGTGTACGTCGCGAATAGTCCAGTCGTTCAGATGGCGGTAGTCCTGTACTGGTCTCAGGGCGCCATCTTTCTTTTTGACGAAGAAGAATGGAGCTGCAATTGGACTGTTCCCTTGCTTGGAGGGACGGATGCGACCATTGGCTAAGTTCTCGTCGAGAAACTTTCGGAGTGTACGTTCCTCTTCGGGATTGAGTGGGTAGACTCTTCCCCTCAGGGTTTTGTCCTGTTCCCATCCTTCTTTTAGAAGAATCTTATGGTCTGTGTCTCGCGAAGGGGGTAGCTCGTCAAATTTGCGTGGGTTGAATACATCGATGAAGTCTCTGTATGGTTCTGGAATTGCGTCTGCCTGAATTCCTTCTCCTGGTTCGAGGTTTCGTATGAACTCCTCTTCCTCGTCATCGTTTGGTCCCTTGCCGATGATGTGCCTCCTGACCCATTCTTCGTCTTGCTTGAATTCTGGGTCACCATCTAGCCCTCTGTTGTCGATCCAGTCCGCGATTTCCAATCGCCGGATGGAAGCCTCTACCAATTCCTGAACCGAGGGTGTGTGCGTCTCTTCGAGGCGCGGCACCTCCTCACTCACTGACTCTTCGGGGGCGGTCAGGAGGCGTACAGTATTGGTGGTCGCGTTGCACGAGGCGGGGCAACGACCGAAGGTGACTGTCTTCTTCTGATAGTCTAGCACCGGGTTGTGTTTCTGGTGCCAGTCGTATCCTATGAAGATGTCGTGTGGGCCGCCTAAGCGGGCCACTTGAAAGGTGATCGATTCTTGGTGGATGGTTTCTCCCTTTTCATCGAGAATATCCATGTGGAGGGTGACTACCTCCTTGACATGTCCTGCGAGCGATCCATCTGCGTTCCTGACCGGATATGGCGTTTCCAAGGGGCTAGTTTGCAACTTGTACTTGCGTACAAAGTCGGCGTCGATCGTGCTCCTGGTGCATCCGGTGTCGAGCAGAGTCCTGATTGTCATAACCTCTTGGGTGTCCTTGGTCATGTAGCGAGCTTTGAGATCCATGCTCAGGTATCCTCCTCCTCCTCCTCTGATGAGGGCTCTCCGGAGACGGAGGGCTTCACGCGGTACTTCTTTTTCCTTCGGAATGACGGGTAATGATGATAAGTCTATTCCGAAGTCCAATTCGTCCATGTAAGTACACGCTCGTGTAGGAGGGGGCGTGGGTTCCTCCTGAGCGATCAAAAATCCGAGTCCGACCCGTCTTCCTCGTCTTCCTGGATGAGGGCTCCTTCCTCCTGCTCAAACTGTTCCAGCGAGATTTCTCCAGTATCGCGCATGGCCCGGACGCGTTCGTACTTGTTGCGTCGGTTAGTCCATCGCTCTTGCCTGTTGGGGCGCCTGTGGGTAATGCCGTCCTTGGGGTGATCCTTCGCCCAATGTTCTTCACTTCCGCAGATAAACAGGGGCGTTTCTTGGATGGGGCCGGTTTGTCTGTGGGGGGAGGTTCGACGTGGCGACTTGTCGAGTTACCAGTGCTTGCCTCGGTGGTGCTGGCGCGGCTTGCGTCTGCGGTCGAGTATGGGCACGATAAGTCGGTTCAAATCTGACGGTTCGCTCGGTTTGGTAGGCTTGAGGACGGAGCGCCGCGTCCAACTGGATACACTTGGCTTTGAAGTGCTCGAAGGAGTCATAGACTTCGTTTGCGACGCGAACTTCTTCTACCATTTCTGGATGAGTGATCCTTCCGGTAGTTAGCTCCCGGTACCATCCCTGCTCGTTGGTGTCCTTTTCCTGGAAGATTGCGGCTTTGACTTGGGATACGAACAGGCTGGGGAACAGCTTTTCGAGGTGGCGGACGTGCCTCCAATCGTGAGGGGTGTCGTTTCTTGAGCACGAATGCGTTCACGCATGAATTTCACGAAGAAAGCTTGCATTGTCTCCTTGTACCCGAGTTTGAGTTCTAGGAGACCCTCAGCGGCCTTTTCACGGAGGTAGGGATCGCGGAAACGCTCGTCGAAGTCCGTGAGGTAGTTGTCCCAAGTGTACCAGGTTGAATTGAGGGACTGTTTGTACCATTCTTGTCCCCAGAGCTGCGCGTCTCCTGTAAGGAAAGAGATAGCGGCGCGTATCTTGATGTCGTCGCTTTTGGTGCTCCTCAGGTACATCTCGAGCTGGTACTTGAAGGTCTCATGGTTTTCACGATTGCCGTCGTATTTGGCCGGTTTTTCTACCAATTTCGAGGTTCCTTATCGGAGCGAGGAGTGTCGCGTAGGCCGAGGGAGATGGCTCTTCCGAGTTCCTTAGCTTTGCGCTTGGCTTTGCGCCTCTTGCGACGACGCCTGTCTGCGGCAGAACTTGAGGATGACGATGAGGATTCCGAGCTGGACGAGGACGAAGACGGATCTTCGTCTCCTCGGGCGTGAGGCGGGGGCATACTCCCGAGCTGGTAGGTGATTTCTTTCCAGGAGGTTTCGACGGCTTCCGCGGGGTTTCTCGTCATCTGAGTCGGATGGGTCGGGTCGGGTTTGCCGATTTAGACCTTTTGAGCCCCTTGCGATGATCAGCTCTGCCAGGAGTCGCTCCTCTATCTACGTCCATGGGTACGGGGGGACTTTCTTGCACACCGTCGTAAGGATAAGCAACACTCCTCCCCCACCATGGTATGGTTTCCCGACAGGAAAGTCGAATGCTGGGGTGGGGTCGGGTCCTTCTTCTGGTTCGACGACTGCAGTGGGTGTCCACAAGGGAGGAGGACGGGCCAGTCTGTAGTAATACAGTGTAGCTGGTGCGCCTTCGTAAAGACCCCGGATGTTATTGTCGTAGAGTTCCGGGTTCATTGTCCTGAAAGTCGGGTTGCTGCCGTATGTCGCTTGGTATAGGTTTTACGCGGGGCGTGATGCGGTCCGCATTGTAACCTGGGGATTTGACGTATGGAGCGAGAGCCGGGCCGAAGAATGGGTTTCCGGAGACCATACCCAAGCGTACCCTGGTGGGTTGTCCGAGGTAACGAACCCTTGGTCGTTTATGTCCGGGTAATCAATCGTGTCCGGTTCCTTCTCTTTGATGTCGGAGAGGAGTTCGGCGGGGAGGCATCCAGGAGGGTACCCTTCCTCGATGTCAGGGAGCGAGTATTGGTGCGCTTCCTCAGAGAGAGGTTCATACCGATTGGTGATGGTCGAGATTCTTAGTCCGGCTAACTGTTGCTCGACTTGGTCTATGGAGGTGACTGGACTAGTCATGTGCTTGCGGTGGCGAGGAGACCTGGGGACGGAGTGCTTTCTTCCTTGATGAGCGACTTCGGGGCGCGGGGTGAGCATGTGTCGAGGCGTGTTGCGCCATACCGATGTGGGGTAGGAAGGAAGGTAGGCACCGGGTTTCTCACGGCTCGCGAGTACGCGGTGTCGGGAAAGGGTGCCATTGGTGGTGGACCACGGAGGGTCGGGTATGTAATTAGAGCGCGCTTTGGCAGCTCGGGAGAATCGATGTCCATTGTTGAAGAATGCAGGGGTTTCTTGAGGCTCTTTTCCATTTCCAGATCTTGGTTCGAGGGTGACAAGTATTTACTCAGGGCGATTTCAGAAAGTGTCTTTGTTTGGAATGCGATTCTTTGTTGCGGGAAGTACAGGAGTATCGGCGAGTATAGGCACTCGCGACCTATAGAGAATTCTTTCGGAGCGAGGCGAGTCGAAGAGTTTGTTTGGTCCGTAGTTCAGATTCTCAGAAACGGCTTCGCGGAGTTACTCCCTTTCTTCGTCTTGCGACGTTTGGGGAACAGTGTCCGGATAAACCCCCCGTTCTTAGTCGAAAATGAGCCCGTAGGACGGGGCTCTTGAACGAGTTCAAGAGGGTTTGAAGAGGGGATTGGCTGGGCAGGAGAACAGAAGGCACAGGTAGATTTCTGGCAGCGTAGTTCGCAGTTCCTACTTCGCGATTCGCCCAGTTGCTCCTTTAAACAATTGATGCGACTTAGGCGTACCACCCGACGGTCAACTCTAGAGCCCTGGCTTTCCGACTAAGGTCGTACTTGCTGTACCCTGGCAGTGGTCGGTACTTGGGGTAGCTTTCTCGTGCGCTTGTTATTGGGATTCTGGGGGTAGCGTCGTTCGGCAGCAAACAATCACTGGCGCAGGATTTTTCTCGTGCAGGGAGTCGAACAGCGGCAAGATACAACACGTCTTTACTTCGAACCCTTAGTGTCACTCGTGCTCCACTTCTTGAAAGAAGCGGCGAGAAGCGGACTACTTGCCCCAATCAAGTTTGCCTATGGTAGGGCTTCACAAGGTATGGGCCTGCTCGTAGTACAAGTACTCCGAGTCAGAAAATCGAGGTTGGGCTCGATTTGCGTTTGTCACAGCCGGGGGTAATCAAGCAAAGGCGCGAGGGATATAGGGGAGTGCGATGCGATGAACTTACGACCCGCTCTTCAGCAGTGCCGCAAGGTGCCTAGTGTCTTGGGGGTGCTCTACTCGTCCTGCACTACTTGCGTAGCTTCAAGGTACGACTTTGCGGTCTGCCCGTGTACACGCTCGGCGGGATATAAGGGGCACGAGTTGGTCTTTCGACCCGAGTCTCGTGTGATGACTTACTGAAGAAAGTAGAGACTAAAGAGAAAAAGAGATCTAGTCGCGGCACGGACTCGTTCGAATAGGAGACGCTTGTGCTTGGACCTGACCACGGTCTCGTCGCGGTTCCTCCGCCAAGGTGCTGCCTTGCACTGACTAAAAAGTCGTGTGACAAGGTTTCCAGCCTCCTTATTGCAGAGTAGCGCGAGTCCAATTACGGTGGGGGCGTGGGCACACTAACAGAGCTCTTCCACCGTTGCGGCTTTGAGATGAGAGCGTCGTCGAATAAGCGTTTGGGTGCGCGTGACAGAGGGAAGAAAGGGGGCAGGAGGCGGCGAGTGGCTTGGAGGCCGAGGGGAGGGCTTCAGAAAGAGGGCTCTGAAATGGGAGGATCAGAGAAGCGGTAGCGACAATTTGCGTACGGGTTCCAGATGCGCGGGGCTACAATAGCAGCGGCCTTCGCGGCGTACTCGGGGTCGGTTTTGTCGAGAGCGGAGAGTTGGTCGTAGTAGGCGATGACGGCGAAGGAAATGTTGAGGGTAGCTTGGGCTGCGGCTAGTTGCTCGTCAAGCCACTGTTGGAAGGAGGGGTCGGGGTGCGTGTTGGAGGAAATGGTGGAGTGTCGGACACGCGTCGACGGATGTCAAGCGCGGGCAGGTCGAAGGTGGTGGTTGGGGATAGCGATGTCGAAGGCGGTGGCCAGTCGACGGGAGCGGCGGCGAGTGGGAGAGAGTAGACTTGACCTGATGTTACGGACGAGGTGTCCCGCAATCGAGGCCGCGTCAGAGAGAGAGAGAGAGAGAGGAAAGCGCGGAACAATCCTGAGATTGAACAAGGTCAAGTCTAAGGTACATGGACTAGCTAAAGACCCTTCCTTATATACAGACTGGACGAGGCTGTGCAATGGTGGCTCCGGGGCCCGATGACTAGGTCAGGAATGAGTCAGCGGGGGCCGGACAGTTCTAGAACGTTCTGGGCAAATCTAGACGGGCCTAGAAGAATGAAGTCATAGGCCGAATGAGGAAGTCGGAGATGGGCGCGATAAGGATGTGAATACAGCCGAAAATAGAGTTCCGTTACAACCACTGTGGCACTACGGCGAGCCGTACGTACGATGTTCTGCCGCGCTGCAAAATGAGACACATGCACATTCATTTCCTGCTACCATCAGTTCGAATTAGTGCGTTTGAGACGTGAGACAGTTGCGACGGTGGCAGAACATAGCCCAGAGGGTGGCGTTTACGAGAGTCAGCTCTGCCGCTTCCTCCCCCGCCCACTGCCCAATTTCAGACTGTGCCAATCTTTGTGAGCGGTGAAGACAGATAAAATGATTTTCTAGAGCTGTTGTGAAGCTCGCATATGACTCGACCGCCGCCGCCCGGAGTGCTGCATAAACGCACATCCCGCGGAGCATTGCTCCCTCAGCGCGGCCGGAAGTCATGAGAATCTTTCTGAAAAGTGATCCTTCATAGTGTACCTAATTGTAAAATGGCCTGTCTGGACCTACCTGCTGTACCAAAATCGTCAAGGCCGCATATCTAGAGCTGCATCAAGAAGCAACCCGCGACAGACCATGAGTCATTGAGTAGCGGCGACTATACCCGTATGGTGATTCGTATGGTGATTTGTCACGGCATGCTTTCTATGGGTGCATTAGATCTGAGTCTCCGTGTACAGTGAACACCGCCGGCCTATCCGAAGCGAAGCGCGCATCCGACGAATAGCAGCATCTATCGTAAATCAGCCTTTCCTCCCACAACCCGTTCCTCCTAAAATGGGGAATTAAAAATTTCATCCTCGTCATCTTTCTCGCATTCGATTTGGCCTTTCGAAATTCCATACAGTAAGGGTCCCACAAAATACCCAACTTCCATTTTACCCACTCACAGATCACGTGTTGTCACGGGTTCCTTCCCCTTTCCCTTTCCCATCCTCGTACCTCGTCCATCGTCCTCCACCGACGCCAGCTAGCCAGCCAACCAGCCAACCTCCGATACACGGTGATACGCCCCCCCCCATCAAGCATGACAGGCCCGTTAACTTTAACTTGTAACCTTGATTGGAAATGCCAACGAGGCGTCATGACAGCCCCCGCCCGATGCATTTCTGTCGGGGGGAGAAGTTTCGTGTTGTGCTGTTGCTTTGTGCTTGCGCTTGTACCTGTGGCTCGTCCGTTGGACCGCTCACTGACGTCGGCACGGACTTGGACAGCCCACATTGCGCATTGCGTCCCATGCCCGTATCCCCCGTGAAGCCGACGTCCCCCGCTTCGGGCGGCAGCAAGTTTTTACACAGTACGCACAGTCCCAGCTTCCCAGCTTCCCAGCTTCCCAGTCGTTCGCGCTTCTCAGGGGGCGAGAAAGTCTTTGCACTGCCAGCCCGAAAAACTTCAAACTTCGAACTTTCGAAGCGCTTGCAGCCCAAACCTAGAAGAACTTGACGGGCCGAGACTTCTTCTTTTGCTTCTTCGTAATAGTCTAAGGCTATTAGGCATAAGCTCGGGTCTGGGTCCATGGGGTACCGTACCGTTCCTCGCGGCGCACAATCACACTGTATGGTACTGTGAGAACGTCAACTGTACAAAAGAGCTGTTATACATAACCGTTGACATCGCAACCCCCTATTCATACCACCGGCATGCGGTCGGCCACCAAACAGTCGACAGCGCATTAAAGCGAACGTGCGTGTGCGCGAGATTGCAACGGGTGTGTAACAGCAACAGTGTTTAAAATGCAGATTCCAAAACAAAAACACAAGGGTGAGGCCGGCGTAGTTAAATTTCGTAATGATACAAAAACGTATAGAGCATCATGCGTAAAGGCATTTCGACAGCGACGAGCAAATGAAGAAAACAAAATGCAAAGGGTTGCGTGAACATGAATGGAATGGGGGGGGCAGTAAGTAAGGGTCTCTAACCGTGGATAAGAACTTTTGGGGGCTTCCACATGAGTGAACAGTATGAACCGAGGGGCAGGGGCGAGGGGGGCGTAAAGGGTGCGCATGGCGGCAGAGCGTAGTGCAGAGTGCGCGCGCGCGCTGTATAGTACAGATCCAAGTAAGATTGCGTGAGTGACGAGATATGAGTGCGTGTGAGTCGTCGCGGCGGTCTGGAGCCGTTGTCATGTCATGTCATGCCTCGACACCGACGCCGAGCATGCTCTGGTGAGGAGAAGCAGCAGGACGCCACGCCGAGACGGGAGTCATAGGACCGATGATCTTGTACGTGCGTCTGAAAAAGATATCACGGAAATTTGTGCTTTGGGCGATAGTGTCGAGCCATTCCTCGATACGATCGCACGCCGAGTCGAGCAGACTGAGCAGACGCGTGGACTCGGTGATCGAGACCGGCGTGCTGGAGTAGATGGGCGTGCCGGGAGGTACGTCCTCGATTGTCGGCGAGAAGACCATGTTGGGCAGCGCGCGCGACACGTCTCGGCCTCGCGACGTCTCCGTGTCCCAGATCTTGGCGTCCAGCACGGCGGACCAGCCTTTGTCGAGCTCGTCGAGCCATGACGATAGGCGCGGGAGGACGGCACGAGTGGCTGGGTAACATGGGATGGCGTCGAGCACTTCGCCCGTGTAGCGTAGCAGCAGTTCGGCGCGCAGGGCCGTCGACGGGTCAATGGGCGGTATCAGCCTAAGGGCAGAGAGTCAGCAAGTTACAATGGTCGCGCGAGTGTGATGACGACGAACAGGATGAGGGACATGAGCGGGTGGCAGGCGGCGAGATAGGCGTCGAGGGTGGCGAGCGGCGAATCCGGTTGAGAGCGTTTCTTGAACCCACGGGATATTTCGAGGAACTGGGCGTCGAGGTAGGTGATCAGTCGGTGCTCTTGCTTGGCCGTCAGCGCGCGCGGTTGTGACGACGACATGTTCTTGTGCGAGCCGCGGGCGGGAGAGGGAGCTCTGTCTGCTTGCGGTTATTGCAAGAGGAAGAGCGGCGGAGTATATTGCGTCCGTAATATCGCGGAACGAGTCTCCACAAAACCAAAGCCACAGCTTAAACAAGTGCTCAGCAGCCATCACGTCCCGAGCCCGAGCCCGACCCTCCGACTCCGCCCCGCCAGGACACCGTCTCTGTAATCTCTGTGGTGCCCGACTCTCTCTCTATCACTCTCTCACCAGCATCCGGTCCCGTATCTGACTTGCCGTCGCGCCCGAGCACCTACTTTGGCCCTCCCGACAGTACGACGGCCCTCATATCGCCGAAATTACGCGTCGCCACGCGCTCCCCCGACCTCGTCGCCTGCAACCACCAACAACCATGCAAGCTCCCACATGAAACCTTTCGCACTATCCCACTCTCCTTGTTCTCATGGCTCCCACTGACAACGCACTCTGATCCGACACACGAGCATGACACTCAAAACAAGTCGGTGCGCGACGATTGATTCCCATCACTCCCAGCCCCAGGCCCACCGCCACCGCCGCCTCCTCGCCCTCCTGCCCCCCGGTGAAACGAAGGATGGTGGGGCTCACCCTGATATCCGAACGAGATGGGCATCTTCCCATGTACATATCGTAAGCTGGGCGAAACGGAGAACCTCCGAGACTGCCCTGAATGCTCTGGCATCCGATGCCCATACCCATTGTCCGTTGTAAGTTGTTGTTCTTTCCTCTAATGAATAGCCGAATATGCGAGCTTCCGTTCCGACGGTCACCCATCCGCCTTCGTGTGTGAAACCGGCACATCATGCATCGACAAGTTTTTGTGCCAGCGTCACCGTGACAGCGCAACGTGAGCCTGTGCAGCGTACACGCGTGTGATGTGTGCCAGTGTACACATAATCCGTCAAGCGCGACAGGGCAATGTCTGCTGCTGCTGCTCCGAAACAGGATAAGAGCGGGGCGGCGTTGCCGAACACTTCGGGCTTCGATGCTGCGGCTTCGAGGAATTGAGGATCAGGTCGTCATCATGTAGGATTCCCCTTCCTCGTGCGACCTGCACAGTACACGCGATTTGTCTACCATGTCGCAGCAGCAAGTCTCATTGCCCCCCCCCCCCCACAACACCGCTACTGCCACCATGCCCTCCGTCAAACGCTGTGGGTTGTGTGTGTGCGTTCAAACTTCCAGCCTGATCAGGCTCAGGAGCTCAGCCTGAGACACTACGACCAAAAGGCGCCGTCGGCGGTGAACACTGCCGTCATGATCGCCAAGCTCGACTTGCGCTTACTAGGATCGACTACCGAGGATCGTTGTTTGTACTCGTTCACGTCAATCCCAAGTTACTAGAGCGGAACACGGATATTCCTTTACAGTAAACCAGAATCTTCCTCGTCTTCTCCCTTACCACTTCCGTATCTGTACTGGTCTTCTCATCAGGTTCAAGCGCCGCTAAAGTAGACAACAACAACAACAAAAAACGGTCACTCAAATGCTTCACGACGACCTAATCCTGGAACCATTCAGTCGTCGTACAAGTACCAGTACAAGTAGAAAAAAAAAAGCACCACCTTAGACGGTTGTACCTGTATACTTGGCGAAGCAAATTTTCCACAGGGAGACTTGCCGTACTGATCTCATACTCATCGCAACTGACGGCAGTGGTTCCGCAATTTGTGGCTCGGTAGTAGTTTCATCACCTCACTCGGTTCAATTAGAAAATTGCCTAACCCCATTCCCTTTTTGAGCTCATCACAAATTCGCAGATCAATTTTGCACAGGGCTTGGATGGCTAGAAAAAAAATAATTAACATTGGACGCGCATGCGCGCAGAGTCGTCCGTTTAGTTCCACCAGGTTCTGATTTGCGATACGTTGGCAGGCGGATACGTCGAGATGTAGTAAATTGGAACCACATAGCCAATTGTGTTGTCTGGATTTGCTGGGTCCGGGCTCACCGCCTTGTTATTCCAAAAGCAAGTTCATCAGCGAACCACGTCTCACTTTACGCGGCGGCGGCGGCGGCGGCGGCGGGCGATTGCATACATACCTTCGTGCGGACAGACTGCTCAATGGTTGTCGCACAAGAGCTGCAAGGCTGGCGTTCTGTGAAAATAGCGAGCGGTCTCCAGCTAGTGAGACCGCCAATCTTGGCGTTCATGTCGCCAAAGATGGCCTCTTCGGAATGCTGGTTGCCGCTCCCGGCGTTGTAGCTGTCGATCATCTTGGGCACCCACTGACCACCTTGGAAGATCTCGTAGTACATCACCGCGAAGTTGTTGCTCTGCCAGCCTGCCGTTTGGATCCGGCTCGCTTGGTACGCGGTGCGGAGGCTCGTGATGAAATTGGGGACTTGGGCCAGGGTGGAAAGCTGGGTTTCCCGAGTGGACCCACGTGCACGTGTTTCCACACGAGCCTCGAGGACGAGCTAAATTGTTTTCGTTTTAGCCACGCCAGCATCACAGACCGAGAGAGACGGCTGGAAATGGTACACACGCTGCTGACAACCGGGATCGCATGGATACAACTGGCGGCAAAGAGCGCGCTGAAGATTGAAAATATAAAATACGCTGAACGCATGACGACAAAAGTAAGAAAGTTGAAAAGCCGAGTGAGAACAAGAAGGAGAAAAGAGACAGACGAGCGGAATGACCCTGACGGCACTCCCGGATGATATACCGTCGCATCCTGTGCGGTGTCGTCGATCGCGGGTGCCTGTGCTTTGCTGCGCGTGAGAAGAGCCCCTGACGGTGAAACTTCTTGCATGTCCCGAATTGGGGTGCGCCACTCTCGCGGAAGGATAATCCATTTTAGGCTAATCATTGACACGGGGCTGACAGATGGATTTCTCCGAGTCTTTGTAATCAAGTGGCTTGTTCAGAGATTACACCTACCACTATTGACTCTAAATGAATGTATTTTGCTCTGGAAAAAGTGCTGAATAACATGCTTCTCTGTATGTCGATTCTGAAGCCCTCAAGCCACCACTCCACCTGGCCACCGTTGTGACCCCTTATTTGGGGGCCTTTGTGCTGTCGCTTTCCGCAGCAATATGGCTATGTTGAGTGGTCGAGACTTTGAGAGGAATGCCGAAACAACGTCTGACAGAAGCATCGAAGGTGCCTGTGCAATGACCTGTCGCACTGCCCAGCTGGAGGAACATGAGCATTGACTTTTATCCTGCTGGCAGGCTAACTCACCCAGGTCCTATCTATGACCAGCATCTCGCACGGTTTTTCTATCTTGAGATACTATGGCGGCAGGCGGCGATCCGTTGATCAGTCTTGCTGCTAACACAGGGGTGGGAGCCGCCGCAGCATTTCTACAGCGACAGTGCCCAACTTTCCTGTTTCGTTTCGTCGCCCCAAAGACGACCCCCGCAGCACTTGTGATGGAAGGCTAGGCCTCCGTCATTGACAGGCCAACAAACAATGGACTCACCGGGTGGCGAACCGTTAAAGGGTTCGGCGTACCCTCTCAGCTTCTGCATTCCCTTCCCCTTTCGCTCGACTAAGTTCTTTTTCTTTTTTTTTTTTTTCCTTCATGAGCATTTCTCGCGTCGCTTCGACGCCTTCGTTTCAATTTCTCGTCCTTATTATTATTCTTAACTGCACATGGATTGCCGCGGCTGCTGATCAAACCTGCGCCGGCATTCAACTCAATGTCGCCGCCAGCGGATGCTCTGGGCCTCTGTACTACTACAGCAAGGCAAAGCCACGAGTCAACGCAAAGACTGTCACGCCTGTAAAGGCGCTTGTTGCTCCAAGCGGCCGTGCTGCTGTGCGTTTTTGCTCGTTGTACGTTCACTGTCGCTGAGTCGTTTGTAGGGCATCACTTCGACCTGTGATGTGGTCGTGGTAAGTTTTAGTCCAGTTGAAAGCCCAAGACGGCATTCTAACTTCTTCCGCAGTCTCCGGAATTCATCCAGGAGCTTTTGGATAACGGCGTCGTCTGTAGCGGGATCATGCAGTCCTCGGCCAGCGCCGTCAAAACTCTGGAGGCGAACTTGAAGAAGCTGCTAGCTACGGCATCAAACAAGCACTCGCTGCAAAGGTACGGCACCCTTATTTTGTACCCGCAGATATTGATGGAAACACGATAGTGCCCGGCTTCCGGACATCAAGAAGGCTTACCTTACGGGAGACATGCTGAAAGCGCGACGCTATAACGACCTCGAGCGTGTGCGCCGCAATGCTTTGAAGTGACAGTCTGGTATTAACCTTGTTTCCCACAGTTGGCAACGATTGACTACCTCACGCGAACGAAGACGGCGACACTGAGTTTGGCAAAGCAGATCGACGCCGCGATTAAGACCGGAGCAAAGGTCTCTGGCGGCGCGGAGGCGCAGCTTCGAGCCATATTCACCAAGATAGAGAAGGAGAAGATTGTTCTGCAGGCTTCGGTCTCGCAGCAAGTGAAGCGCCTCCAAGCACAAGCAAAGCAGAACCAAGCGTACGTCGTGTAGCTTCAAGTGTGTGCGCAGCTGTTTGATCAGTTCGCCGGCAGTCGCGCAGCGCAGTGCGGAAAAGGTGCTGCTCCTGGAAAGGGTAAGCGCGGTGAGATCCTTGGCGTCTCACGGATGGTGCGTCAGTTCAGCGAGGCTCCGATGTCGAGCCTGGAGATGCGCGCGGCTGCGGTCAGCAGAACTCCACTCGACGGCCCGCGGGCTCCCCCAGCTCCGACATGTCCGGTCAAGAATGCAACCAAGAAACAGGTTGTCAAGCGCAGCCAGGTCAAAGAGAAGCCCGCTCCTAAGAAGACGCCGAGGAAGCCCAAGACACAACCAAAGCCCAAAGCCCCGTCACCGAAGAAGCAAGTCGTGAAGCGACCGGCTGTGAGTAGCAGAGTCCGCATTGCGTACAGAGTAACTGATGCCGGAAGCAGAATCGTGCTCGCCGTACACCTGGGAAACAGGCTCCTCGGAAGCGTGTGACACCGAAGCAGAAGCCCAAAAAGGTCCCGAAGCCTACCCGCAGGCCGAAAGGCACAGCTCGTCGTCGTCGTGGCCGGCGGTGAACCTCACGATAGTGAAATCATACCTTGAACAGTCGATTTATTTTAATTTATAACTCACTAAATTGAATATAAGTCTCGTCAATCCACTGTTTGTCATTGTTTGTCAACACATTAGCGCTCCGACACTTGCCTCCACAAAAATTTCGCATCGCCATGGAGTATCGCCCCAGCCTCCCCGCAGAGGAAACTGAAAACACCAACGACAGGCTTCTGATGAAGTGCATTTTGATTGGTCTTCAAGGCAAGGGCGAGCGAAATGCGATAATTTGCACACGCGCGACGACTAATGCGCTCTGCCTCGTGGGGATAAAATTCCGAGACAAGGCTCTGCGGAAGGAGTACTCGGATCTTCTGGATGGGCTCACGCAGTTCTTTGTCAGGACGCCAGCAGAACACAGCCTTGCATCGTTGGAACAGCGTTGGCAACAGTGCAACTGTGGCGGGCCGCCCGACGGCCTGATCCAAAAATTGCACCAGCCGCGTGAAGAGTTCCCAACGAGTTTAGCGCAAGTGCTATATGTGGTAATCGACGTCCTGAACTACACGATACTGCATGTGAACCTAGAAAAGCTCGTCGGGGCGGCATCATCCACAAAATGGCCACAGTCCCTAAAGCAACTCATGCCTACCGGTCCCGATAGCGTTGTCGGAGCCGCGGTTCATTGGATCGAATTCATGAAAAACGAGCCTAGTCTTGTTTCAGCGCCGTTCCTGTACCTTGCCATGCTCATGGAGATCTGCCCATCACTCCGGCGCCCCGTCATCACTTCCAAGAAACTCCTCCAGCACTTCGTTGACGTACTTGTCCAACAAATCGATCTTTTCATCGGCCATACATTGGTTCCGACGTACGACTTGCCACCTCACGGACAGAGTAATCTCCACGACCTCTTTGACTACTACAACATTGTGGATAGTTCGGTGAGCGAACTATTGGAAGACGGCGAGTACACGTATTGGAAGGAGCACAGCATGCGGCTATACAACGCTATGGCACGACTTCGTGCAATGCCAGAGTCGGAGCTGGAGGTGTTCAACTCGGAGGAACGACATCACGAGAAATTTCTCGAAATGATGCATCACAGCTTCTGGATGACTATGCCAACTGACAGTCGCCCCGAGAACGTCAAGTGGCCGCACTGGGACGCCGCAGTGATGTCCCTGTCCTCACGGCCCGACACCATGCTTTTCACGCTTATTGAGCAGTTCGAGGAATTGTACATGTGCGGGGGTCCATCGTGTCTGCGTCGGGCCGAGGAGCTCGAGAAGCCATTGCGAAAATGTCAGCGCTGTCGGCTCCTGCGCTACTGCTCGACGGACTGTCAGCTGGAGGGTTGGAATTGGCAGCAGTCACCCCACAAGATCACATGCAAGATGATCCCGCGGTTCACAGCAATTTTAGGCAATGTCAATGAGACTCACGGGCACATTGATAATGTGTCCGAGCGTATTTATAGAGCCGTAGAGGATGCAGGTGTGTCGTGGCACGATGGCGATCTGGTGGCAACAGCACTGAGCAAGCTGATATTCCTACGAGAGGCCATAGAAAGAACGTAGAGAATGCACACTATACAACGATTCTATAAGTCAACGTATTCCCGCCTTACCTGTGGTACCTGTTAGCACTTATTTTACGTCCGTGGCCCGGCTCGAAACAGAGTTCTTCATCTTCACGAAGAATCACATGTGCTACTGAGCAAAGATGAAGTGGCTTGGGCAGTTTTTTCGAAATGGATATTGCACGCCTACTAAATGTTCCAGTGTCATATCCCGTTTTGCGGAGCGATGGTGAAAGAGTTCAAATTGATCACAATCGTTATAAGGCCAACTGTCGCGTATTCTCATTTAAAGAACCCAGAGACGAACACATAAGATGTCGCCGAAAAAGACCTTGAGCATCAACCTTGAGAAAATGCAAGTTAGTAGGCGGCTGAGTAGCACGTGACGGCGGCTGTGGGCGGTACCGGCGCACGAGCAGAGGTACGACATTCCGATTCAACACGTAAATGTCTTAAATACGCTTGAAAATAACCCATTCAATGGCCGATTTTACACGTCGTGGTACCGTCCCAGAAGTACGCCGTGCCAGGGCAGCATTTCACATCTGACACCCGAAATCGTTAGCCTGAGCCTCCGCAAGTATGTGACACTCAATAGGGCTCTTGTCGCGACCCCCAGACACTCACTGCTACTGCCCGGACATTTGTCGTTTAGAAAAGCGGTGTAGCAGCCCACGTAGCGTTTGTCGACGCAGACCCCGCGCGCACCGGTGCAAGGCTCGAATGACGTGCAACACTTGACCGCCGTCGCGTCGTTGGGACAATAGCTGAGCTAGTCTTTAGTTTCGTCCGCAAGACAACAATATGTGGGCGGATGTACGAACTTGGACGTGTAGTATCCGTCGCAGCAGGCGGTGTTGGTGGTGTTCTGGCACGTTCCGGAGATACTGCTCGGCAGGATGTTGCGTGAATATGACATCTATATTATATAGTGGCGAGTGAGCTCACGACGCAGATGGCACCTTGCATGATCCCCCAATTGACGCTTGGGTGGGGTTGAACAGGACTACAGCGCCGAGCACGGCAATCAGGATGCTCTCGAGCGGCTTCATGATCAAATGCGAGATAAAAAGCCTCAGCTGGGTAGGAAGGTCCACGAAGCCTCTATATATTGGCAGGCACAGTATGACAGGACATTTACAGGGAGATTCTCAAGATTGCCTACAGTCGTCGAGATGAGTCAAAATACTCTTTACCGGCGAATGCAGCACGAGGACACTGGGCAGGGCCCTGCAGGGTCTCAGCGGCAATAGCGAGGCCGTATGTTCAAATCTCATCGGTTCCAGAGATGTGGCGATCGCAGTGCCACAGTTGCCGCAGCTCAATGCAACGAGACCGAGGTTGCTGAACAGATTGTACTGTATTCCTATGGGCAATCAATATTGTGGTGAGTTTCTGGTCTGGCGGCTGGGGTTCTTGGTGAGCACATTTATGATGAGATTTGCTGGAATCGGGCGAGAAGATCTTGGCAAGTTCATCCCTAACTAGTCAGCAGCCAGCTCGTGTATGTGCATTTCATTTCATTATATGTATATTTCATCCGCTCGAATGTAAATGTATGGATAATGGAGCTCTGGCTAGTTATCGGTCAGTGCATCAGATCCAAGCTGGATAAGTTGGGATCACAAGCGGTGCACTAAATGTTCAGTGAGATTCTCAATTTTTCCCGGTATCGTCTCCGTCAGTAGTCAGCCACTACAATAACCCTCAGTGGAGGGCTATTCTTGACACGTCCCTGTAAATGGTTCTCAGAAAACACTCCGGCACTTGAAGAAGACATTCCGTACTTGAATTTGATAGACCAAATCATCATCTTAGTTGAGCCATATAGTGACATGAAAAGCCCGTCACATGCAATAAATATAAATCGAGATGTGAATCAATGAGCCCGATCACTAGATAAGCACCGAACACCTGATCTTCATTTCCAATCAGGGTGAGTAGATCATAACATCGACAATAGCCCACATGATGAAGGTACAGCGGTTCGTGGACTTGAAGCACACAGTCAAACTGTGAGAGCGGCGGAGATCCTAGGGAGTTTGGAGTGACGAAAACTTCCTGAGAAGTTGCTCAAGCCGAATCTCTTCCACAGTATTTGAAGCCTGAATGACAAGGTGCCACTACTGCAACAGTGCAAGACCGATGTCATCATTCTAGGCACTAGCCAAATTCCTCGCTGCCATTTTACCGCGAAGAAAGGATAGTTTTGTTACCACCGCGTGAGGCGATGGCGGAGTCGGGGTGCGAAAGCGAGATTTTTGTTCGTGTCTTCCTTCTTCGCGCGGCGCGCGGACAAATGAGCGTCGTTGTCTGCGTTGACTGTAGGCACGCGCTCCAAGGTGGCGTTCGTGCCTTCTCAACATCTCCTCAACTCTTGCGCGCCGGAGGAAACAAAAAGTCCAGCACATCGCGGAAACTCAGTCGACCGCATGGGGCGTCAGGCTCGTCGTCAAGACTGGACAGGCCGCGCAATGAGAGCTATAATACACCCTTCAAAAGGCGCACTCCGCAGTGGCAGTCGAACTTTCCGCTCGCTTGGAAGTCAAGCATTCCGGCAAACCAGGATGGACATCCGTCGCCGCACAGCGATCCACGTAAGCAGTGGGAACCCGTGCGCATCTCGTCGGAGACGTTCTACAAGGCCGCACGCGAGCATCTGGAGCAGTGGACCAGCTCGCTCGTCGGCGTGGAGCGGCTCGTCGGGATTGGTGTGCAGCCGCGCGATGCTAAGAACATCGTTGGCCACTTCGGGGCGTGGGCCAGGGAACAGCTGGCCAATCCCAGCAAATACGTATTTCAGTCGTGGTTTGAAGATGAATACTCGTGGGCCATGAATTCTATGGCCGACTTTGTGCCCGCGCTCGATCTCATGATCACCCGCCGCATGATATCCTGGGCGGCTGGGTTGTACGATTACCGCACGCGCGAGGGGCTCGAGGTATGGCCGGGACTTGACACCATCGCCAAGTTGTACAATGCTGCTGATATGCGCCACCACGCCGAGGCTTTCCCCGAGGCGCGCAAGTTGCACCGCAAGATCATCATGCACGTCGGCCCAACTAACTCTGGCAAGACCTACAACGCCCTGCGCGCCCTCGCCGCATCTAATCGCGGCGTGTATGCTGGCCCACTGCGCCTGCTCGCCACGAAGTCTTTACCCGCATGAATACGGGCTCCGTCCTACCCGCAGGCATCGATCGCGACCCGTCCGACCCCGACAAGTTGTACCCGCGCGTCTGCAACCTTATCACGGGCGAGGAAAAGCGCATGCTCTCGGACAATGCGCCGCTCGCGAGCTGCACCGTTGAGATGCTGTCATTTATCACGCACTACGATGTCGCCGTCGTGGACGAGATCCAGATGATCGGCGACCGCGCCCGTGGCGGCGCTTGGACATCTGCCGTTCTCGGGCTCGTCGCGGACGAGGTCCATTTGTGTGGCGAAGTGAGCGCCGTGCCTATTGTGGAGGCCCTGTGCGAAGCCACTGGCGACGAGCTCGTCGTGCACAACTACGAGCGTCTGTCGCCGCTCATGGCGGGCAGTGTCAGTCTAAATGGCGATCTCTCGAACCTGCGCGAAGGCGACTGTGTCGTTGCGTTTTCAAGGAACACGATCTTTCAGCTCCGGGCCCAGGTTCAAAAATCGACGCCGTACAAGGTCGCCGTCGCATATGGCATGTTGCCGCCCGAGTTGCGCGCGGAGCAGGCCAAGCTATTCAACGAGCAAGGCAACGAGTATGGTGTCATGGTCGCGAGCGACGCTATTGGCATGGGTTTGAACCTGTGAGTGCAGATATCTACTTTGGAAGTGCCATCGCTGACGAGCTCCCAGGAAGATCAAACGCGTTATATTTGAAAAGACGAAGAAATGGGACGGCGAAAAAGAAGTTATGCTCTCGTTGTCCACTATCAAACAGATTGGCGGACGTGCAGGCCGGTTCGAGCTTGGTGGCAGCGTAGCGCCGGGTATCGTCACCACACTCCAGCCCACTGGTCTCGAAGACGTTCAGCTTGCTCTCCGCGTCCCCACGCGCCCACTCAAACGCGCCGTCATCGAACCCCCGAACGACCTACTCCTCTCCCTGCTCCAGATCCTGCCCAAAGAGGCCCGACCCTCGCTCGCCTTCAGCACGCTCCCCTACTTTGCGCGGCTGCCACCGCACTTTGCGCTGTCCAATATGCACGTCAAGTCCGAGCAGGCACGCCTGATCGAGGAGTGCGGCGCGATTGGCTTCTCGTCCAGCGAGTACTGGACGTTCCTGCATGCGCCTGTGGGTGGACGCGACGATCTCACGCGTGCCGGGCTGCAGGCGTTCCTCGATCAGTACCACGAGCGGCACCAGACGGACCTGCGTGCAGCGCTTGTGAAGCTTGAGGTGTACGATTCGTTCGTCGACACGCGTGATATGCGGTTGACGCACGAGGATCCCGACGCCCGAACGAAGCTAAAACCGCCAATTCTCGTGCCCGGGTTGCTGCGCAAGCTCGAGTCGACGCATCGCGTGCTGATTATGTATCTGTGGTTGAGCTATCGGTTACCAGTGACGTTCCATGAGCATGCGCGCGCGCTGGAGATCAAGGTTGAGCTCGAGAAGTGCATCTCGTTCTACCTGCGCGAGATGAACCGGCAACCTAAGGGACGCAGCCCGCCACCGCCAAGGCCGAAGCTTTTTGCAGCAGCATTCCCGCCTGGGCGGAGTGCGCAGTTTGCAAAGCCGCGGATGCTGACGGCTGTTCGCTGAAGACTTCAACTCAAACCTGGATGTACACTACTATGTATAGTAAATATCATTGTACGGTAGATACTTAACTTGCAATAAGACATTCACCACTCTAGAGTTTTGTGTTGTTCGGCCTTTCGGATCTTGTTTTGCATCTATTCTGCTCCCACCGGCTTGACCCTTTGCGTCTTAGTGCTTAGATTCATCTCCGTGCCAGGCGCTTCATATCGGCGCCGACTAGACTCCCCTGAGCACGATAAAGAACATCGCAACGCTTTTGCTCAAGAAGAAAGTTGTACGATCATACCCCCGGCCATGGCGCTGCCGGGAGCAGCCGCGCACTTCTTAGTATCTTCTCGTCTATCTGTCACAGCCCCCTCGGCCGTACCTTGGCCACAGCTTAGAACCACCGTAGCACTATACGTAAAAAAGGAGCACGTTGGTCTCTATGTGCCGCCGCCGCCACCAGGAACAATTATCGCCACACGGCCAGAGGTTGACGCGCTCATGAAGGTGACCACTCCGCCTGCAACAGACGAGCTATTTGGCCTTCTCGCTGGCGACTTGGCTAAATTTCAGCTGTTCTCACAAGAAGCGGAGACTGACTGGCTCCTCGATTTAGCACACAACATCTGCGATCCGCGGCACCGCAGTGGTACACTGAAGATGCGCCTAACACCGTCCCATCCTTGGCAATCCACCGTCGCGGGCCAGATCTTGACTGCGGCCGACTACCTGTACGATACCATGACTGTGACACTTGGCCTCATGCGCATCAACCGACGCAAGAATAAGTCGAGAAGGAGGAATTCGGAATCTGCCAGTGGAGCTCCTGGCAGCATGCAAGCCGCCGTCATTGCTCGCGACACACGGTGTTGGATCAGTCAATCGTCGGGCCGGCTGGTAAATAGCCACATTATTCCTACACGCATGGGCGACGCGCTCGCCACGCGCATTCTCGAAGACTTTTCGTTTTCCCCAGCGAAGGTAAATTTCGCCACCCAAGTCTCCGTCTTTGATCCACGCCTGGGGTTGACTCTGTCCCGCAATAACAACGCTCTCTTTGCCTTTTACAGCCTCGGGTTCCGAGCACGGGCTACGAACGCCCATGATTATACTGTTCATGTATTCGACGATCCTTCAACCGGGAATGTGTACGTCACGAGCGGTGACTGCGTGAAGATGCCTACCGACCAGCCGCTTCTTCACAACACGCTCGCCAGTCCGCCCGATCCCACAGCGCACAATCTCCCGTACCGCGCCGCACTCGCGTGGCATTATACCCAGTGCGTCGTTGAGAAGTTTGGTCATTACGACTACAAGACGCTATCCAACATTGTGGCCCCCTGTGGCAGGCCTGTACGTCCTTTGCCGAACGAGGACGAGGATCGTGACTCGGATCCGGACGATGAGCCCAATTAGCCGACCGCTGATTTTGATCTGGCTCGAGCGGCGGAGGTTTGGTCGGAGGAAGAGCGTGCCCGCGCGACGCGAGTGGCAGGAAGCTGCTTCAATGTCGTAGATTCTGCACATCTCGCTCGTTCTCAAATTTCTTAACCTGCCACCATATTCTCATAAATCCATAGTAAGACCTTGTACCCTATCTCGCAAATTTGTAATCTCGAACTTGCGTAGCTGGCGGATGCCGCCAATTGATGATGTGAAGCTTCATGTATGTAGTCTGTTGCACCCCATCTGCTAGTAGCTACATCAGTACAGCGAGATAAGTCGGATAGCAGCAGAAATAATACTCCTGCGCAAATTGAGGAAGGCTGCTATTGGCAGACAGATGGTCTCGGTCACCTACATTGCGAAATGGCTGGTGCAATAACACGTTACAAGAGGAGTAGTGCTCAGGTTAACACCACCGTGACGGTGCCCGGAAGGTTAGCAAATTTTTCACAAAGCTGTAGTTGGCTGCCTTCTGTACATCTGAAAAACAACTTGAAGCAGCTGCATGAACAGATAGCTCTCCTGGAGAAACATACAACTACAGGAAAGCGACGGAGCGCTAAAGTTTTAGAATTTTATCAGATACTAGGCTTCTCAATACCGTGAGCACAGATACTGGACGGCCGAGTCGTGCACGGATGAAGAGGAACGCTTTCAAACGGCGAGAGCCGGTCCTGTCTTCTTGAATTTAAACCATGATCTCGGCTTCTGAAGCTCAAATAGTCACCGAGCTTCCGCTAAACTCTGAACAAGAAGTTCTGCCCTAGCAGCATTGGCAAGCTTCCGGTATCGGCACCGACAACTCCCCCAAATCGGCCGACCTCAACGGAACAGCGTTGGAGTGAAGTAGTACTGTATAATTGCACAAGCCTGTTATATTATTGCATCACTGAAATATTGCAGATTGTGATTTCAGCTCGTCAGCGGAGTTGAGCGGAGTTCCCGTTTAGGTTTTCCTCCTCCTCGATGCCAACACTACATCGCCGTACAGCTCACCGTCAGCCCGTGATGTTCCAGGGCACTTTGTGTCTCAAACTCGTCAGCTGAACTTTTTATATCACACGATAT
The DNA here is from genome assembly GCA_020744175.1 of Auriculariales sp. MPI-PUGE-AT-0066. NCBI lineage: Eukaryota > Fungi > Basidiomycota > Agaricomycetes > Auriculariales > Auriculariales sp. MPI-PUGE-AT-0066. The sequence continues at coordinate 205,318 of JAGTJP010000038.1, forward strand.
AGATTCGCGCAGTCATGCCATTGCTCAGCCGTTAACTGTGCATAGCTGATGTGCGGCCACATTCGGCGGCACATCCCCGACGCGCACTCTAATTGCTGTCGAGTTCGCGTGATGCCGTCGTCAGCAAAAACAACAACACGTTCACGCATTTTCACGAGTTCACCCCCTTCATGCTTGTGTCGGCATTTGGGCTGTCCATCAGTCAGCGTTAGGGAGCTGCTGCGCACGCATTGTGGGTCATGTTATTTCCTATCCAGGGTCGACATCGAAGTACCGGGCCGCGGAGTCTGCGATCTACGTGGGATGAAGAGGGTCATATATAGAAGTCGAAGGTACAGGCGCACAACCTCAGGAGACCTACAACTAGAACAGAGCGCGATCGAAGAGAGTGAAAGCGGCGTTGATTAGGAGTTGACGCGGGTGAAAGATTCACGAGCTTGGACCTACGATCCACGCCCGCGCCACACGTATCGGTCCGTGGAAGCGACCATGAATCAGCTCGACACGAGTGGACACGCAAGTCCATTCTCGAAGCTTGGCCAAGAAATTTCAGGGGTTGTCTGCTGCTCGCGGGGCCCGGACTCTTATGCCCGGCGCGCGTAGTGCTACCACTGCAGTCAGGCTCTGACGGGGCCCCGCGCCTGCTGCTAGTCAACAACCAGCTTGGGCCCGTGTGTGCCTGTCGTCACCGACGCAGACTTGGACTTGCTGTGATACTAAGGGATCGAACCTGCGGAGCAGGGCGGACTCGATGTCGCGAAGGGGATAGTGGACCTGTCCCACGCGGCGGCCTGACGTCGTCAGTGCCCGCGTGTTATTCAAATCTGCACGCTGCGAACGAGTTGAACTAGATTTGATTATCGTGGTATACGGTCGCGATGACTTTTGGCGGTCTCAAGCCAAATCTGCTTGGCGGAGCATTGGAAATCGGGCAATCTGTAAGCGTTGCAGACTCATTATCGCCAGTCACTCGCGCTCATCCCGCGAATCCGGCAGCCGCGTCAGCACGGCGGCGGGCGCTATACGCGCAACCTCGCTCCAACTGTCACTGCCACATCTCATCTGCGCGAATGACAAGACGCGATTAGACATGACGCGACAAAATAGCAATGCCTAATCACTTTTGCTCCGGCTCCCGAGGGCTCAGTTATAAGATTCTCCTGTGGCGCGTCATTTCCCGCCCAGCTCCCCCTTCTGCCCGCCCAACATCCTAGCTGGGCATTGCCCGCCCTCGCACTCACCACCGACGGCGGCGAGCATACACACAACTACATCTACTGTTACTGCTTTCTAATCAACTGTCATGTCCAACGACCCACGGCATCTCAGTGTCATCGTTGAGGACGGTGCCAAGCCGGATACTTCGAAGACCCGCGAAGACGCGCCTGTCAGCCCCGTTCCGGAATCGCCCACCAGGCTGAAGCACGGTCGGGGTCGCTCAGCCTCCCGCGTGAGCATCGACCACTTCGACCCGCAGGGCGTGCATGCGCTCGAGCGGCAAATGACCCAAGAATCTCTGTCTGCCGTCGCCCGCCGACCGAAAGTACCACACCCGCAGCACCGCTCGAGCGACTCCAGTCACACCTTGGGCTCAGACTGCGGTCTCGGCGATGGTAGCGAATCTTTCGACTTTTCACGTGCACTCCGTGGAATGATGCGCAAGTACGTCGGTTTGACTTGTTCTTATCAATGTCTCATCGCTGACGTCTTCCTCCCTCTCCTCTTCAGAGCCGAAGAGGCCAACATCAAGCATCGCACACTCGGCGTGTCCTTCCGCGACCTGAGAGTCGTCGGTGTGGGCAGCAGTGCGGCGTTTGCAGATAATGTCGGATCGCTGTTCAGCCCTCGCGTCACCGCCGAAAAAATACGTGGCGCGATGCACCCCGTCCATCGTGACATCTTGACCGGCTTCGAGGGTGTCGTTAAGCCCGGCGAAATGCTGCGTGAGTTTTTTTTCTTGCGTTTCACCGGATTGTGGGCTGTGGCTAATTGTAATTTACATCTCGCTTCCGCAGTTGTTCTCGGTCGTCCCGGTAGCGGTTGCAGCACGTTCCTCAAAGTTTTGGCGAATCAACGGTACCAGTACAAGGCCGTTCACGGCTCTGTGCAGTACGACTCCATCACCTCAGAGCAGCTGGAGAAGCACTACCGTGGCGATGTGTTGTATTGCCCAGAGGACGACGTCCACTGTACGTTTAGTCGCTCTTCTCTCCCTGAGCCAATTTTACTAACGACCCTTGACAGTTCCCACTCTGCGGGTTGGTGAGACGCTTGAATTCGCGGCCACGACACGCACGCCGCAGCGCCGTATTGCAGACATGCCTCGCAAATCTTTCATCCAGCGCACCACGGACGTCATGACGACTGTCTTCGGCCTCACGCACACGCGCAAGACCAAGGTCGGCGACGCGTCCATCCGCGGTGTCAGCGGTGGCGAGAAGAAGCGTGTCAGCATCGCAGAAGCCATGCTTGGTCATGCCAAGTTCGTCTCTTGGGACAACTCGACCCGTGGCTTGGACGCGAGCACGGCGCTCGAGTTTGGTCGTGCTTTGAGGATCGCGACCGATACTTTTGGTGGTGCGAATGCGGTGTCGCTGTACCAGGCCAGCGAAAACCTTTACGACCTGTTCGACAAGGTTTGCGTCATCTATGAAGGTCGTATGGCGTACTTCGGCCCTGCCGATCGCGCTCGGTAAGCCACACTCTCCGTGACAGGCCTCTTCCGCACACTGACATGTATTTTTTTCAGTCAATATTTTATGGATCTTGGCTACGAGCCCGCAAATCGTCAGACCACCCCGGATTTCCTTGTGGCTGTCACGGACCCGCTCAGCCGCATCCAACGGTCGGACGCTCTCACAGCTCCTCGCGCATCGGACGAGTTCGCCCGCGCATTCCTCGAGAGCGAGATCGGCAAGCGCAATCGCGTTGAGCTCGACGAGTACGAGCGCGACCATGTGGGCAAGACCGAAATCGCGCAGGCATACAAGGAGAGTGCTCATGAGGAGCACGCCAAGACAGCTCGCAACAAGTCGTAAGTATACTTCCTCAAACTCTCAGAGCCGGGCACTCACAACAGCGTCCTATAGTCCGTACATGATCTCCGTCCCGATGCAAGTTCGCGCGGTCATGAAGCGTCGCGTCCAGATCATTCGCGGTCAAATGCTTTTCACGGTGCTCAACACGGTCTCCTTCATCATCCAAGGTATCATCATGGGCACTGGTACGTCTTAATCACTCGACAGCGGTGGCTCTAGCGGCTCATTTGTCTCTATAGTCTTCTGGCAATCAGCTGAGAACACCGGCGCGTACTTCTCTCGTGGCGGTATCCTGTTCTTCTCGTTGCTGTTCGCCGCTCTCACGGCTATGGCTGAAATCCCGGCTCTCTACGCCCAACGCCCGATTGTTCACCGCCAGATGCGCGCCGCGATGTACCACCCGTTCATCGAGGCCGCTGCGATGACACTGGTCGACATACCCCTGACCTTCATCACCATTGTCTTCTTCACAATCATCGTTTACTTCTTTGTCGGCCTTCAGCGGACCGCTGAACAATACTTGTGCGTTTCGATTCACAATAGTCTTTTGGGTGATGTGACGCTGACACCAAGTACAGCATATTCTTATTGTTCGTGTTCGCGATGTCCATCGTCATGAAAGCGTGGTTCCGCGCCATCGCCGCCGCCTTCCGCTCCGAGCCAGCTGCCCAGGCTTTCGCCGGCCTGAGCATTCTCGTTCTCGCGATCTACACTGGCTACACCATCCCACGTCCTAGCATCGTCACAGGCCTGCGTTGGGTGACCTGGATCAACCCGCTCCGCTACGGCTTCGAAGCTATCATGACGAACGAATTCCGCACTCTCAATGGCGAGTGCTCGAACGTCGTGCCCAGTGGGCCGGGCTACGAGAACGTCGCCATCGATAACACAGTTTGTTCGACCGTTGGATCTCAGCCTGGTCAGAGCACTGTCAGCGGTGCAGCATTCACCCAGATTTCTTATGGCTTTACATACTCGAACACTTGGCGTGTGAGTAATATGACATTCTGCTTGCTTTCGTCATGCTTACTTATGAACTTGGCAGAACTTCGGTATTCTCATTGGCTGGGGTGTCCTCTTCATCACTGCTCTTCTCACTCTCACCGAACGCAACACCGACATGGCTGTCGAGACAGGAGTGACGCACTTCAAGCGCACCAAACGAAACAAAGACACCGTCAAGGCTTCTGCTACCGACCCTGAGAAGGGATCCCCTGGCTTGATCTCTGGCGAGGCTACCGTTGTCAACGGCACTCCGCGCAGCACGAGCTCTAGTGGTGCCGCTCCGGAGGATCGCGCAGCAGGCATCTCGAAAGAGGCCCAGCGCGCCCTTGACGGCGTTGTCGCGAAGGTCACTGACGTGTTCACCTGGCGCGACGTCCGGTACACTGTGCAGACTGCCGGTGGCGAGGAGCGCACGCTGCTCAATGATGTCTCCGGTTACGTTGCTCCCGGCAAGCTGACGGCTCTCATGGGCGAATCTGGCGCTGGCAAGTCTTCTCTCTCTGGTGATTCAGCTTGCACAGCCGCTGATCCATGCATCACAGGCAAGACGACGCTTCTCAACGTTCTTGCTCAGCGTGTCGATACTGGTGTTGTGACTGGCGACATGTTGGTAAATGGACATCCTCTACCTCGCGATTTCCAGGCACAAACGTGAGTTTGCCGCATATCTCTCTTGAACACTTTCTAACCATGCGTAGTGGATACTGCCAGCAAACGGACACGCATCTGCCTCAAAATACGGTTCGCGAGGCCTTGGTTTTCTCTGCAAAGCTTCGCCAGCCGGCTGAAGTCCCAATCAGCGAGAAGGAGGCATAGTGAGTAGCAATCACTTTCTGCTGGCGGTATTCTTATATGATTGCAGCGCCGACAAGTGTCTGATGATGTGCGGCTTGGAAGACTACGCAGATGCCATTGTCGGCACACTCGGTGTCGAGCATCGCAAGCGTCTGACAATCGGCGTCGAGCTGGCTGCCAAGCCGAAGCTCCTGCTCTTCCTCGATGAGCCGACATCTGGTCTTGATTCGCAGAGCGCTTGGGCCATCATGGCCTTCCTTCGCTCCCTCGCTGAACATGGTCAAGCCATCCTCTGCACGATCCACCAGCCCAGCGCGGAGTTGTTCCAGGTTTTCGACCGTGTCCTTCTGCTGCAGAAGGGAGGCAAGACGGTGTACTTCGGCGACCTCGGCGAGAACTCTACCACCCTCATCCATTACTTTGAGCGCAACGGTGCACGCCATTGCGACTCGCACGAAAATCCGTACGTCTTATTTCATCTTCGGTTGTCCTAAACTCATTGTCCTCATCAGGGCTGAGTACATGCTCGAGGCCATTGGTGCTGGTGCAACCGCCCAAGCCAAGCAAGATTGGCACCAGTCCTGGCTCAACTCTCCGGAACGTCACACTGTCCAGGAAGAGATTGATCAGTTCCACCGTGAAGGCGAGAAGAAGGGCGCTGTCCAAACTGCGCTGAAGCGCGAGTTCGCCACGACCTGGTTCTATCAAGTTCGCGAGAATTTGGCCCGTCTCGCAGTTGCCTACTGGCGCGATCCCAGCTATGTCATGGCCAAGTTCGCACTCAGCGCTCTCGGTGGTCTTATCATCGGTTTCACCTTCTTCACGGCTCCCGATTCTCAGCAGGGCACACAGAACAAGCTCTTCGTAAGTCATGCCAACAGACGTATCTCTAGGGTCCTGACGGTTTTGTCAGGCTATCTTCATGGCTACCATTCTTTCCGTGCCGTTATCCAACCAGACGCAGGTGCCGTTCATCAACGTCCGCAACATCTACGAGATTCGCGAGCGTCCTAGCCGGATGTACAACTGGACTGCACTGGTCACGGCCCAGATCTTGGTCGAAATCCCGCTCAATATGCTCACCGCGTCCGCAATCTTCCTCACCTGGTTCTGGACGGTCGGCTTTGAGAACAGTCGCGCGGGCTTCATGTTCCTCACGCTCGTGGTTGCCTTCCCGATGTACTATCAGACGTTCTCGCAAGCGGTGGCTGCGATGAGCCCGTCCGTGGAAATCGCCGGCCTGCTCTTCTCCTTCCTCTTCTCCTTCGTCATCACCTTCAATGGTGTCATGCAGCCCTTCAGGCAACTCGGATGGTGGAAGTGGTACGTCTCATTTCCCTCAAAAGATTGTCTTCACCGATACTAATGATTTCTTAGGATGTACCGTCTGTCTCCCTACACATACCTCATCGAAGCCCTGCTCGGTCAGGCCATCGGCAAACAGGACATCAACTGCGCCCCTCAGGAGTTTGTCACTCTCAACCCACCGGCTGGCCAGACGTGTGGCACCTTCCTCGGCCCATACATAAGCAACATGGGTGGCTACCTGCAAGACGAGAACGCGACCTCGGGCTGCAACTTCTGCTCTACCCGCACGACCGACGAGTTCATGGGTGGTAACTTCAACGTCTTCTATAGCAATCACTGGCGCGACTTTGGCCTCGTAATGGCATATGTTGCGTTTAATGTACGTCTTTTCTGCCTGCTTGAACTTGCGTGAACTTACTTCCTTCATTCAGATCTTCCTCGTCTTCTCCCTTACCTACCTCTTCCGCATTCGTACTGGCCCTCTCATTAGCTTCAAGCGCCGCAAGTAGACAAAAGGCATACTCAATGCTTCACACGACCTAATCACGGACCTGGAACCATTCGTCGTCATCGTACAAGTAGAATCGTACCGCCATAGATCCTGTACATGTATACTCGGTAGTCAAACAATTCCGCCTTGGGATTAATGAATCAAATGTTCTTAAACGTTGTAAGATCAACTATTGTGCATTGTCATTTGAAGAACAGTCTAGCGAGAAACATAGGGATGTTGATGAAAAAGAAGACTTGAACACAACGCCCACTTTGAGAAACGATGCGAAGCTGGTGCTTTACGCGGTCGGAGTGGCAGTGACCGAGTAGTACGTTATGGTGGTGGTGGGCGGCGCACCCACGCACGAGCAGACTGGCGCTGAGGGATTGTTGGTGTAAGTCATGGTTGTGACCGTCGCGGTAGTAGTCAGGGTGTGACCTGCGATTAGTGTAAACTCAGCAATTTGCTCGAGCAACGGTATCTTTTTTTGCACGAACCGGCTGGGGCGACTGTGACGGTGTGGGGAATGACCGATGAAACAACTCCGAGCTGCAGTCTATGTGAGCTATCACTTTCTTCCGGCACTTAGGAACAGCTCACCTTGGTGTCGACGCAGGTAGCCTGGAAGCACTGGAGCCAATATCAGTATCAGAGAACGTTACAGCTTTCTCGGCTCACCTTGGAGACGTCGCTGTAGTATGGACACAGTCAAGTCCCTAAACAGGTTGTCAGAGTGAGCTCAGGAACGAAACCTGTGTCATTACCTTCTGACAATCGCCTGTGGTCTTGCCTGCATATATAATGTCAGTATTCATTCTGATTTCTGGGTAAGATTGCCGGAAAGTACGCACAATCGCCCCAGAATGCTTGAGTCGAGGTCGGAGTAGCCGTCACATAAGCCGTAGTGGTGCTGTACAGGTATGGCGGGCAGTCACAAAAGTTTTGTTTGGTGGTAGTTGTGTAAATTGTGCTGGTGACCGAAGGGGAGGTCACCGTGACGGGGAAGGCGTTAATGGTTGAGGTTGCCGCAGCCTATCATGATACGAAACTATTATTCAGACTGATCTGGAGTCAGGAACCGCCATTGACATACGAGAGTGGTAGAGCACTTGTAGCTCTCGCACTGTTTAGAGAGATCACACGATGCGGCGCGTCAGTACAGTCATATAGGAACGTCAAGGATAATGGTCGCACGAAGCCGTTGCCCCAGCCAGTGGCAACGCAGGCAAGACCCTTGGAGACGTCACAGAAGTCGCCAATTGAAGTCCAGTTGCTGAGACCTGATGATACTATCAGTAAATATCTACGGAATCGAAAGGGACACATGCATTGAGCACCGTCCTGCAAGACGGCCTGCACAGCGACGAACGAGGCGGCGAGAGCGACAAAGGAAGCGAACTGCATGATGAGGATATGGTAGACGAGACGATGCGTAAGTTGACAAGGATTTTGGAATAGAGACTCGTCAGTTCTTATAGAATAGCAGGTAGATGTCCGATGTGGCGAAGCTGCCGACGGATCAAGAAATCTTTGTACGCTCATCACCGATCAGAGACAAAGATCCGCCTGCTGCGGTTTCTATGCAGCAAGAGAAGTCATTCTCATGTCATAAAATCATAGTAACTAGCATTTCATACGTTTGCAAGTAACTTCATACTGTAGAGTCGCTGCGGAGACTGCGGCACGCAGCACACATCAGTCGCACCACATGGAAGCATGTTCTCACACCCACGGCACCAACTTATAATACTTCCCCACCATATTTGAAGAATAAAAGGCTTTTATGTCTTATAAACTGCTTGAACTTGAAGATCGCACAGTATCGGGTGAACCCGAAGGTTTTGTTTCCGTCAAGCCACGCGCGAGAAGTTTAGCAGTATGAGGCACCTCTTGATGCAGTAGTAGCGAAATTAAGCACCTATCAATCGATCCATCTATCTTGACGCACGTCAAAGTCTTAAACCAAGCCCGCCCTGAGCCTAACGCGCTTCCTGGTGAACTGCGCAGTCAACCGGCGACTTGGAGCCGCCCTGTCACCCCTGGGTATTCACCACAAGTCTTATTTTCGGTACTTAGCAGCTCATAACATCAGACCTCAATTAACTCAAAGTTTATCAAAGTCGAATCACGTAGTGTTTCTCGAGGTATCTATGGTCGAGTTTCGGCTACGTGCATCCGGCCGTCGCCGCGCGTTGATTTTGCAAGCAAGGACAAGACCATATGTGGTCGGATATCTAACCATGCAGCACCGCAGCATCCTTCAAATCCGCAGCCACGAGACCCGCTGAAATCAGCGGCCATCCGATCCGTCCGATCTCCGGTGGGACTGTAACGGTTGAACGACTAGACAGCTGTCTCTTCCATTGACCACAAGCTCAAAGTAGCATCAGGAGAAATTTGACCGCAGCTTGATCTGTCAATGCAGCTCTGATCTTCTACAAAGCTACTTCTCGGCAAATGGTACCTGCTCAAACCCTTACTTCCAGTCCACTTGGCCGCCGAGATTGTGGAGTATAGGGCCAGACTCAATCATCGAGCGGAATAAGAATTTTGTCTACTATTAGAGTAATAATCGTTAGCTTAGATATAGAGTGTCTCGAGATCTGGAGAATTTGGTTTAGATCAGCACCGGCGCGGTGCTTCTTCTACAAAATAGCCAAGTCAAAAAAAAGCCCCAAATCTGCAGCGGTACCACCGCTACAAGGTATGTCCCATGTTAGTATTGAATAAAGATCCAGCGTAGCTTCACAGTTAGGCGAGGTTTGAGAAATAAACGGTGTTGCGGTGTGGTCGCGGGTCCGCCTGTTACAGCTGTACATGTAGGTTGTTCCTAGTTGCTTGCTGAAATATCTCCTGCCCCAGAGACTGCAATGTCTCAAAAGCCCGCAGGTCAAGGGTGTGAAAGCGATGGCATGCTCACGCCCGTGTCGTCGGCACAACGTCGTTCTAAGCTGCTAAGGTCAGCCGCCAGCTTTGGCCCGCTACATGGTGTATATGACGCCGCAAATTTCGGTCCCTGCTCTCAGTCAGCAGCCTTGCCCGCAAAGGCTCCAGCCCTCTAGCGCTGACTGAGAAGGTGCGGCCGTCTTCTGGCTTGTGGGAACTGCTTACCCAACCAGTCGTCTTGTGCAAACGGAATGAACACTCATTGCGTACTCCGTACAGCAGTTCTAACCTAAATTAAATGATCAAAGACAGCGCGCTCAGTTACACCTTGATTAGTGCGTCAGCGACATACATTCTCAGGTTCGTGGTCCACTAGTAGACGAAAACCTGGATGTCCCTCGTAACTGCTCTAAGTCATTGACCAAGTCATTGACGCAAACTGGGGAGCGTTGGCAACTCGAAACTCGCGCGTGTTGAGCTAGTCAAAATTTGAGACCTGGGATGAGGGCAATTGACGGCAGCATGTAAGTTACCGTTGGGCAGCGTAGTGATGCTTCCGACGCTTCTGACATCGCAATTCTGCCTGCTCTCTGTAGTGTGCCACTACCGCCCACTCGACATCTCATTCGAAAAAAAAGTTGCTGAGGGACCCACATTCGGTTTGATGGCAAGTCTATCCTGAAGGCGCCCAATGTCCGAATACTTGAAAATTATTCCAACTGTTGACTAGCTCCTATGCGGTTACCTCCTTGCTTCTGAGACGACTGGTGAGTCTGTACATGCTCGCGGCGTGCAACGCCCGGAAGGCTGGACACCACCGCTTCGCGGCACCGGGGGGGAGGATCATGATCCCCGGATGGGTATTAGCGCCGCAGTCACGGCAGACTTGCTCATCACTGCTCTTCCTCTTTCTCTCTCTCGTGATGTCTTGGCCTAGGCGGCTTGTCGTTTTTTCACTTCTCGCGCGTTATTCCAGCGCACAATACGTTGGATACCAGGCGTATGATCCCACTCAACTTGAAGTACCGCCCCTGCCCGCGACCGCACCGCCGCTCGCCTTTGAAGTAGCTCTCGACTATGGCGGCAGCCCCACCGCCGGACCGGAAACTCCAGGCTCATTTCTCGGTGTCTCGATAGAAATGGTCCTTGTCGAGGATATTGTCGGCCCCAGTAAGGACAAGGTGCATCCGGAGTTCCTCAACTTTATGGCTGGATTGAAGGCGCGCGGCGGCTCTCCCGTGCTTCGGCTTGGCGGAAACTCACAAGAGAAGGCGGAGCTCGTCGCGTCGCTTGACGGCGTCGGCACCCCGGACACAATTGCATTTGAGGGCGATGGGCAGAGTGTCAAGAAACTTATTAATCCCGGCTTCAACACCCTGACCATGGTATATACCGCCGACATCGTTGATGCTATGCGCGCTGCGTCCGATGCGCTAGACATCCACTGGTACATCGGTATTACGATGAACCAAACAATGCCGCCGCGGTTGGAATTCGTAGAGCTCGCTCAGGAAAGGCTCGGTGACTACCTACTCAGCATGCAACTCGGGAACGAACCAGATTTGTACTACATGCGATATCGCCCCAACGACGGCTCGTATACACCACAAGCCTATATCACGGAAGTCCAGATGATGCTGGACACGATGAAGGCGGACCCCAAGATCACGCGCCCCAACATCTGCGGTGGTCCGAGTCTCTGCGACTGTAACGGCGACTGGAAGCAGCACGACATCTTCCATGAAATTGGTTACATCGACAAATTCCGCGACTCGCTCAACACGCTCTTTGTCATGAAGTACCCCTCGGACAACTGCCCTGGCGAGGCTTCGTATCGCCCGACTGCGCAGGACTTCCTGAACCTCTTGACCCAGCACGACAGCAAATACGGCGCAAAGGTCTTTGGCAGCCGCTTTAGCTCTCAGTACCAGGTCGCTCAGGAGGCCGGTCTGCCCCTAGTGCTTCTCGAGACTAATACCGCTTCCTGCAACGGTTTCCTCGGCGTTAGCGACTCATTCGGTGCCGGTCTTTGGGTCGTGGATACCGCGCTGCAGGTGTGTTATAGCCCCTCCAAACATCGGCAGACCCTAACATCCTTCCGTTTTAGTTCGCGTCCAACGGTCTCCAGCACATGATGCTCCATCTTGGCGGCCAGACCTCATACTACAACCCGTTCATCAATGCGCCGGCCAATTCGAGCGCGCCGCACAAGTGGACGGTGAACCCGCTCGGCTACTCGATGCTCTTCGTCGCTGAGGCGCTCGGCCCGTCGAACAAAGCCCGCGTCGCGGATATTGGCGTGAACGGCGGCAACGCGTACACACCCGGCTACACGATCTACGAGGATAACAAGCCCGTACGCGTTGCGCTCATCAACTACATGACGGACGCGACAGGCGCGCACGACTACACCGCCAGCATCAAAGTCGACGCCAGCGTCACTGAGGTGTACGTGCGGTCCTACTCGGCGGAAAGCACGACGTCCAAGGCTGGTTCCGGCCTGACGTGGGCGGGCCAGACGTTCGGCGGCTACTTCGAGACCGACGGCACGCTCCAAGGCACGCAGACGACCGAAACCGTCCCCTGCTCGGGCGGCACATGCGCCGTGAAGGTCAAGGCTCCCTCCGCCGCGATTGTGTTCCTGAGCAAGACGAACATGTACGATGCTTCGACCAGCCCGGCACAGACCTTCGACGGGTCGGCAACTCCGACTTCCTCGGGGAGCAATCCGTCTGGCACAACTGCCGGCGGCGGTGGTGGTGGCGGCAACGGCGCTGCTTCCAGCTTGGCAGTTGGTGTGACATCCTTCATCGGTTCGGTGGTCGCAGCGGCGAGCATAATGTTCTGAGGATGAGACGATTTTGGACTCACCTGAACAATACTTTGCGCATCTCTAGTACTTTGTTATGCATTACGCGCCATTTCTAACTTGAGCGCTCTGCTCTCGCACACTGTCACTCTTTGCCTGTATACACTATTGCGCATTCTCGTCTCTAACATCTACAACTCCTAGTCAACATTAAGAAAGCAAGGTGCCGGATGAGTGTCGCAGACCAAAGTATGTGAATCAGGTATATCGATTCCTCGTGGTGAGCAAAAAAGCTTTGCTCCTCCAGTCAAACAGTGATCATGAACACAAATACGCAGATGCCAGCTGGACTAAAGCGGTAGTTGCGGCAGAGGGAGTATGTGTACATAAAAACCAAGACATGCAAGGAAGCGCCGCCGCCCAGTCTTTACAGGCAAATCAAGACTGGAGACCAGGCTTGTTAGCCGCCATCCAAGTGTCGATGGTCTTCCAGAATGCCGCAACGGTGCTCTTGTCGACGTGTCTCCTGTATTGGTCGATCTTGACCTCGGCAACGTTCCAGTCCTTGATTTTGGGGTTCGGCGGGTCGTTGGCCCACGACACGTAAATGCCCTTGACGTTGTGGAAGAGCTGCAGCGGCTCGCTCCACTTGTACGGTCGGAACTGCCACGCCTGGCCGGTGGTCATCACGCACACGACGCGATCCCATGGGTCGCCGTTGCCAAACTTGGCCAACGCCTCGACACTGTCGACGACGAAGTACTTGAGCCGCGTCTCGACCTCCTTGCCGCCGGCAGCGATGTGGGTCCGTTTCCGATAGATGGCAATGACGTCCTCCGGCTTCCCTGAGTTGGCTGCGTCTGCGCGTGCTACATCTGGTGAGACAAAGGAAGCCTCTTCGAGGAACTTCTTGACATTGCTCATTGTGATAAGTGAGGTTGGCGACGAAGAGATGATGATAATTGGATAGTTGGTTCGCTTCTTGTTCGCCAGTTTCGGGTCTGCTTTTGGTGCGGAGGTTGAAGCAGATGAGGACGCGTTGGCTTTGGCTTCGCGCAGGCGCTTTAACCTGTCGCTAACAAGGTTTCGAACAGACGAGAAGTTCTAAAATGCGGAATTCAGCACGTTGAGTCATGCGCGCGAGCTATGAGGGTACTTACGTTGACCTTGCTGCCCCGCAATACAGTTGTCCTGTCTCGCAGCTCGACCTCGTTTTGGCGGATTCGTTTGACTGCTTCAACGTCCGCCTTATCAGGCTCGTATTTCCGTTTTGCTGGAGTGGATGTGGGTGCTCCTGCCAATGGTTGTGAACCAGCCGACGTCTTTGCCTGCTGTTTAGGGCTGCCAGGCGGTGTGCCAGTTTCAGCTAGCCACCAAGTCAGCGCTATGCTACTACTGAACAAAGTGGAGAGTTTCCAAACCTTCTGTGCGCTCTATTCGCACGTGCTGCGCCAGGCGACCCTCGAGCCAATCCGCGAGGGCCTTCCGGTCACCAACTGGAACGGCGGCGGTGGATGCGTAGCCCAGTTCACGCGTTGACCGCATGTACTCTGCCGCACCAGCATTGCGGAACAGATATGCCGCGTAGACGGCGCCTAGCTGCAGTGCTCCTTGGTTCCCGCGGTATCGCGAGGCTTCGGTTTTGGCAACAACCAGCGCGTCGCCGCCGTCCACAGGAATCGATATTTTCGCTACCTGGCCATAGGTCGTGGTTGGCGCGCCGTCCGAGTTCAGAAGTTCGATGGTCGCTTTATGCTTGATCGCGTCGCGCAGCGCAAGGAGCGCGTCTGTTACAGCGGCCATGGCGAGGACACGGACCCGACGGCATTCCCCGGTGGCACATTATTCCTCGTGATCTGGCAAAGACAAGACTTGAACCTAGGTGCAGTGGAGACGAGTAAAGGATAGATGTTGCACTCCTCGTTATGAGTACAGGCAAATGGTCACCGTCCATCGACCAGAGTTCAGTGAATTCGCCATCGACCGGGGCTGGCGCGCTGCTGACGTCGGATTTGTTTATCAATAATGTGATGTCAATGTCAAGGACGTGCAGGAAACAGAACCCCGCAATTAGCCGCTATATGGCGCTTCTGCACTCTTCCTTTCCGCAATGCGCATCGTCTCGGATCCAACGCGGACCTGCTTATGGTCATGACTGTTTGCGGCCACGCGCCCCCTACTGCGGGCCCTTGATTGAGCCTCGCAGTCTGAAGTAATTTGAAGCGATCATGCCGGACCGAGGAGACCCGACTCTGCTTTATCCGTAATCGTTACACTTCTCCCCGCAAGAACGCCGCTGGCCTCGCTCTCCCTCTCCTTCTGTCCCCAGCTTGACCTCAGTGCTTTCGCAATATGAGCGCTGCTCCAGCACATGAGTCCTCTGTGCAAAAGCTTGTTCGTCCTGTCGAGCCAACCGTCCTCGCGGGTCAGGATTTTTTCGAGCTACGACCCACAGACCTATTCCTGACGTTCAGAGTACGCCACCCGCTGTTGCTTTGGAACGAAACTCAGCCAGATCTTTACAGGTTGAAACTGCGATCGTGGTTCCTGGCGCTTTGAATATGACTCGAGTCCGTGATGCGGTGGCGTGCGCACTCTCGCTGTACCCGCTCTACGCGGGTAGACTTGCTCGTCGCGGTGAACAATGGCTGGTTGGTTATGTTTTTACTACCACGATCTAAACCTTTGACGACGACGACAACGCAGGTCCACTTGAACAATGCGGGCGTGTACGTCGACTTTGTCGAAAGCGACGCAGATAAAGCAGTCCCGATCGACGCCATTGTGCAGCATCCATTTGCTCTCGCGAACCTAATCGACCATTGTTTTTGGGATGACGGCCGCGAGGATCAACCACTGTTGCGCATCACAGTCACGGAGTTCACGCGCACCGGTGAATGGTCGTTCGCTACGTCAAGTCCCCACCTCGTTGGGGATGGCTACATCGTCTACACATTCCTCCGGACCGTTTCACAGATGTACCAAGGTCTTGAACCTTTAGAGCTTGTGGAGTACCTGCGGCCGCCACTTTCAGCTCTGTCTCTAGATGCGCCGCCTGTAGACATGGATACGCCGTGGTTGGACGTCTTCTACCCGTATGGCACCCTGCAGCCACACCAGCACCCTGTGAACGGCACGCCCACCGAGAGAATCGACTTCAGGATGACGGCAGAGCAGATTATCCAGCTCAAGGCAGGCGTTATCTTGTCTGGGTCAGACACTTTGCGCGAACAGCTGGCCAAAATCTCCGCTCAAGACGCATTGGCTGCGACTCTTGCTGCTGCAATGACTGAGTCTGCGCCGGATGCACCTCCCATCCGAACTGTCACGACACATATCAACGTAAGCGGTTAGCCTTCAAGCATGCTGCTTTGTTGATATCGTTCTACAGTTCCGTGGCGCAGTTGGTGTCCCACTCACGTCCGCATGTAACGCCCTCGTTCAGGCGGTTGCACACACGCCTTCAGAGTCGCCATCTGATGTGGCACCCTTCGCCCTAGCCATCCGGAAATCGCTCCTTGATATACGGAACCCCGCCAACCTCCCCGCAATCATCTCGAAAACCGGTGCTCGTTTCGTCGAGGCCGCGCGCACGAAGCACTACACGGACTTCTCGTCCGCCCCAGGGGCATTGAACATCAATAGCACTCGGCCCTTCGCGTGGACGAGTGCGCACTTTGGGTATCCAGGCCGCGCGCGGTTCTTCCACACGTGCTCGGATGCGCCGCGATATGTCAAGATCTTCACGCCGAACCCGACGCGTACGGTGGACGCAGCGGGGCAGGAGAGCTGGAAGGATTGGAAAGGCGGTGCGGAGGTCACGTTCTTCATCGAGCCTAGATATCGCGGTGCATTCATCGACAGTTTCAGTGCCAAGGCGCGCGAGCTTGGAGTCGAAGGAGATATCGAGTTTTTCCAACAGTAGACATAGAAATCTCCCAAGTCAGAGTTTAGGGTCTGGGTTATTGGGACTTCAAATCAAACATTGTTGCCTCATTGCAAGGTTTCACTCCCTTCCAGAAGAAGCTGCGATGAGAAAGAGTGTTTGATTTCGCTTGTGGTATGATGTAATCATCTACATCGGTGTCCATATACGAAATGGTATGCTATGAGGGTTGCAGCAGTTTGGAATGCTGCGACATGGGTCATGGGGGTACTGTGTTAAAATGCCGCAAAGTGAGTGAGGCGGCGAAGCTATGTCTTAGAAAGGTTACGAGGGGGTTCATGAGCTATGAAGTGAAGAAGCGTCATGTAAACTTAAAGGGTTCATGAAAAAATTTATGGGTAAGGTGCAGAGATGGCGAGTTCGAGTGTGTGGGAGAGGTTGGCAGTGCCTGTGCCACAAAGATCATAAGGTCTAGAGGCATCTCAAATGCGCCGGGCGTTGTGACGACGACGAAGACCAGAGTCTGTCTTCTCGCCGTAGAAGTTGTCCGAAGAGTCGTACCAGTTGTTCCAGTTGGTGCACGTCTCCTGCCAGGTCGAATCGATGACAGTGAAGTCGATCTCGGATGCACGTTCAACGAGCTGGAGGCTAAGACCCTCAGAGGCGTGCCTGCAATATGTATCAGCATGCTGAGAGACAGGATGTGAGTCGTCAGGCATACCAAGCAATGTGGCAGTGCATGATACCGATGCCAGGGTTGTCCGCCTGTTAGAAGTGTCAGTTACTTGCAGGGAAGAAACAGTCGAGACACGGACCTTGAAAGCAATGAAGAGGTACCCGCTCGCAGGCAGCATTGCAACGTCACGGCGGGGCGGGGTGTCGAAGTTCAAGGCCGTTGTGGACGCGTCAAACGTTCCTGTGCCTTGCGCGATGATGTTGAAATCGTGAAGGTGCAGATGAATCGGATGAGCGATGGGACTCTGACCGAAAGGTGTTAGCTCCGAACTCTCTATCGGTGAACAGTACACACCTCGTTGACTATGACCCAATACGCTGTTTCAGCCGCGCTTTCAATGGTGAAGCTATTGAGTTCAGCAGAGAAAGTCTCGCTGTTTGACAGTTGCAAGATGGATGGGTTGCCTGCACGACAGGTCGAGTTAGACCTCGGCATGGACACATCTCACGAGATATAAGACCTACCAAAATCAACGCTCATGGGTGTCGCGCCGCCAATAGTCCACCTGCACTACTGGTCAGTGGGGACGGTTCATCTTGACACGTGTGGCGCGTACCGGAAGACGTTGCCAGCACCCTCATCAACGAAGAACGGCGCGCTGACGTCCAACTCAGTCTCATTAGCGGAGAATCCAGACGAGTCGACGGTGATGGGAACCCAAGGCACAAGGGACGATGCGGCCTCGTCGTCGCAAGAGTCAGTGAACTCATGAGGGGTCGTCGACGGGATGTCATCCGAGCTACCGTAGGTGACGAATGCGTTGGCAGTTCCAGTACCATCGTTCGTGTTGCGACCACAGGTAGACTGGGCCCAGGTGCGCAGCCAGTAGTTGGCGGAAGAATCCTGGTCGGCCTCGATGATAACGTCGTAGCGTTGACCGATGGCAATACCCAACACATCAGTGGTGTAAGACGCGATGGGATTGAAGTCGGTCTGAATAACCGTCATGGTGTGACTGTCAACTGAGAACCGGAAGAATGTCTGCTCAAAGACCGATCAGAACCAGCAACTTGAAGAGCATGAGAACAAGTGTTTCATACATCGACGCTCGTGTTGATGATCCGTAGGCGATGCTTCTTGCCTGCTGTAAAGCTGAGCTTGAATCGTTCGCCCTGTGTCGTGTCGGACGGATTGACGTTGGTGCCGTTGACCAAGAAGTTATCCGGGACCGGAGGTCCGGAGCGTTCCGAAGCATAGGCCTTCTGAAACGCCGTCTGTGTTGCAAACCAGTCGGAGATCGTAATAGGACCAAGGTCGATGTCGTACTACATAATTTTAGCACAAAACAGAGCAATATCACATGAAGCTCACCTCCTCCGTGGCGGGCCCGTTGATAACGATAGCTCCAAGGACGCCATCACCGCTGTAGTGTATAGGTTAAACGTGCTGCTCCCCGCGCGACTGCCTGATGCTTACTACTGCGCACTGAGGAGAAAAAGGACAGCATCAGCCGTTGAGCATAATCAAGCCTCGCGCACTCACCTGTAATGCGAATGATACCAACTGGTTCCGTACTGTTCTGCGACCCACTTTACGAATGCCGTCAGTCAATTGACAAGCATTGTAAGGCTTAGATAGCTTGCGTACTTCATATCTAGAGGAATGCTGTCAGCTGAGCGATTCAA
This sequence comes from Auriculariales sp. MPI-PUGE-AT-0066, assembly GCA_020744175.1. Lineage (NCBI taxonomy): Eukaryota > Fungi > Basidiomycota > Agaricomycetes > Auriculariales > Auriculariales sp. MPI-PUGE-AT-0066. The sequence continues at coordinate 223,899 of JAGTJP010000038.1, forward strand.
CACAGGAGCAAGAGAGACCGTACGTTTTCGAATCTTGCGGTGCAAGTGCGCACTCCGTAACGCCGTTTACGCCGTCGTTCTGGGGGAAATATGAGCTGAATGCATGCATTGCCAATGATTAGGATATTCACGATGAAGTTGTTGAGCTGACGGATACCATGCCAGTGAATGCTCGTGCTTGAACAGTTTATTAACGTCAAGATAGTCAGGTGAGCGATAGACTCACCCATTATCCTGCATCTCATTAGTGAAAGTAACGCGGACTGTGTCGCCCCAGTTGGCCACGATAGTCGGTCCGGGTATTTGGCCATTGATTGCGAGCACCCTGAAGTCAGAAGTGAGCGACTAGTGGATATCTCTTGCCAAATATCAATGCTTACTGTCGTTCTCGGCCGTCGGGGGCTAGGGTTATGTTCTGAATGGATAAATTGTACTGATGTGATGATTAGCTTTCAGCATTGCAACTCACGGATAGTGAGGCTTACCTCGACAACATTGCCGGTACGAGGGCCGTCTGAATAGTAATTGGTATTCTGGGAATATTTGTTGGTGGTGAATTTTGCTAGCATAGCTGAAGTGGCGCACAATGTTATAGGTACCATCCCAGCAGAGGCGGGACTCGTCGTTGAGGCAGCCGTCGGTAGGCTCAGCACGCTTGATGACGCCGGTATTCTTCGTGTGGCGGGGACTGAGACAGCGAGACGTTGAACGCTGATCGTACGTAGAATTTCCAACGCTGCTTCACTCACATGGTATAGGAGGCGGCAGGGCCAACAGCGAGAATGAGGGTAGCAAAGAGATTGTTGCGCATATTAGAAATAGCCGTCAACGGCAGCGTGGGACGAGTTGGGAATATAACCTCTGAGGGAGGAGGAATGGAAACTAACTCACCAAGGACGCTGAAGACTACCCTTTATAATACATTCGACTCAGCGAGCCGTTGATGGCAGAAAATGCTCAATTATCCTGCCGGCTAAGCCGTAGTCGGGCAACCCGTGTGGTAGCAGAGGACCGTCCGGTTCCAATTAGCGCCGTCCTGGTCAATATCATGTACGCGTGCTTCTCGTTAGGTACACTGCAATCAGAATCGCACATGGCCGTGCAGGAATGGAAGGTGTCGGTAGGTTGATTCAACCACAGGCACGTCTTACGAGGACTGTCCGCGTCGACCAGGCGCACGGGCCGCACTCCTCCTCCGGCGTTGTGTTCACAAAGCGCTGAATCAAAATAACAGCATTATAGGCGACAATGTAATGAGAGGCAACTCACAGAGCGTCACAATCCAATGTGACAACATGTCGAACTTGAGGCATAGTTGGTATCTGTTGAGGGATTATGGCTGATGCTCTAGAACGTCAAGTTCGCCTGGGTCCGCTTGGGCTATCAAACGCTACACAAACGCATTTTGACAGAATTCAGAGTACAGCACCGGTAAGAGAAACGTACACAATACCATGTTCGATGGTAATGGAGAAGACCGCCGAGCCACTGTCGCCTTGGAGTTGAAGTGATTTGATCGTTTAGGGCACCGCCGCTGTATTTTGAGACAGCCAAAAGAAGCTTGCGCTACCAGTGCCGCGACCTTCCGCAACAGTCACGTATATTGACTGCCGTGAAGCCGACAGCCGCACCCTTGACTACAAGTCCATATGTGACACAAGTCAGTGAAACTCGCAGTTTCACCCCTTCAAACACAAGCCCCCAAAGACCGCATCGACAGAGTAAAGGAAAAGTGGTGTGTGGTATTCATAAGTCGCGGCGTCGAGAGCCAGATTGGTAGCACGATTTTTCCTACATTCAGATAGCCTCGTGAAGTTAGCACACTCGCCTTGTATCATGCCAAGGATGACAGCGGAAGATGGCCGCATTGCACGTCCGACGGAAGAATCGTCTCCCTCGAACTGAATTGTTTATACCGACCGGGTCCGCCTGATGCATAGAACACTGCAGACCCAATGATCTGACAACACTAGCGGTAAAAGGCTGAGACATAGCCTAAGCTGAAAGGGAGGGAAAGATTGCGAGACCAAAATTGGGGAGACAAGCAGAACTTCGAAGACCACTTTCTATCGAGGCTGCAAGCTCCGCCGAGGCCGTGGAACCTCTGGGTCGAGAAAGTGTCTCGCCATCATGAAACATCCGGCGTGTAGAGTTTTGTCGATGCGGTCTAAGTATCCTCGCGAGTGCATCGTCCAGCGAGACGAGTAATGGACTATTTGACAGAGTGAAGTAACAGCAATCCCAAGAAAGCAGGGTGACTTCAGCAGGTTTGAGCAAACCACCGGTTATATATTTATCAATTACGTACCACTCTCCGAGGAAGGGTGGCGCGCAAGCACAGACAGGCACTATCGACATTGAATTTGTGCAATGCATGTCCGTCTGGGTGCTCCAAGTACTTTGTCGAAGTCATTGTCCCTCTTGAAGTATACATCGCGCAATGTGTGCCTAAAGCACTCGAAGAGGTTTCGACTAGGGCCGGACAACAATTTGCCGCTGCCTGAAAGGACTTTGACGTAGGATTGCTCGTCGCTGGTTATATTCCAGTCAAGTAAGTCCTGAATGATCGTGCAAACGGCGTCGAAGAGAGGCTTCCGTATCTGACGGGTTTCAACACATTCCCGGAAGATGAGTGGGTGGGCCGAGGCGCCTGGCTGTACTGCATCCCCAGTCGGCGCTGGACTGTTGTCTACACCAGCTAGCCAGATTGCTGGTGGAGAGGGGGTCGGGAGGAAGCACAGCCAAGCTGTCGAGACCGCCTCTAACCTAGATGCTGATGATTGTGCGGCTGCTGCTGAAGGAGCTTAAATATGCCAGGTAAACGGCGCGGCGCAGCGTTGATCTCGGGCATCTAGCGGTAGACGGTGGGAACCCACACACCGTCGGGCTGTCGTCCGTCTGCATGACGGTCGTCCAAACGGCTTCAGTGAGGTCAACCATCCTCTTCGTCCGCGGTGAGGCTTCCATTAGCTCCTCTTGACATCGCTCTCGCACGCAGATCCTCGATCTCATCACGAAGCGCTTCCATCGCCCGTTCCTTTGCGACCACTTCATCCCGCGCAGTCCGTAAGTCTGCAGCAAGCTGCGACAAACGCGAGACCGTCAGTGGAGTGGGACTTATTGGTGTCGACGGTCCTATATCTGTAGGGCGTATGGTTCGGTCTGGATCGAGGAGTGGACTGGGGAAAGAGAAGTTTAAGTCGAGTATGTTGGGTTCTGCATCAACGGCAGGAGCTTGCGTAGCGGGCACGTCGAGGTGAATTGGTGGCGCAGACGGCCGGCAGTCTGTAGGTTCAGGTGAAGTGCAATGTGATTGATCTTCCAGTTCGCGGACCCGTTTTCGGAGACGGATGCACTCTGCTTCGAGCAATGAGACAGTGGTAAACTGAGTGGCATCCAATGAAGATGTTTTCTGCTGTACAGAGCGATTTGTCCAGGCGAGTTCCATTTAGATTGGAGAAATAACGTACCTGATGGGCAGCTGTGATCCGATCGCGTTCTAAAAGCATTTGTGCCATCTCTGCTGATAGCCCCTGCGCTTGAGCATCCAGTACTTGGATTGGGCGAGGAGGTGGTGGGTGAGGCATCGGCGCTGTCATGTGGCTAAGTTTTGCCAACGGAGAAACGCGACGAGGCTCGTCGAATGAAGAAATAAGTCGTGGAGAGTCGGCTACCAGTGCCTGCCTCCTTCGTGACGGCGAGGTTGCGACAAAATTGCCAATCAAAGGTGGCACGCTTCCCGCCCAAAGCTCGTCGGGGCTCTCCAACTCAGTCATCTGCGCGAAGGGATCCACACGCAGAGTCAGTAAAAACCATAATCAATCTTATACTTGATCTCACCCTGAGTTTCCAGTCCAGCATTTGAATCTCCTGCTCCAGAGCTCGATTCCTCGCCAAGGTGTGGCCAATCGCATCCAGCGCCGCCTCTTGTGTGACTTCCAGGGCTTCACCATGGTCTTGTCGTGATAGCGAGACATCTGTATCTGAAGAACGTGGGGGGCGGTGGATTTGCGCCTCGAGCTCGGCATCACGACGGGCCAGTTTAGCGTCTAAAGCAAATACCTGTTGGCAAGGGTGAAGGTAAGCCTCGGGGCAAGCGTATCTTGTTGAAACTGAACCTGCGCTTCTGCGACGCGCCTTCGTAGTCTTTCTTGATCTAGTTGAGCCGCAAGTGCCTTGAGCTGAGCTGAACTGGAGTTGTCGCCAGCATGTGACACTAAGTTTGAACGCGATGGATCTCGTGCATCTGTAGGCGCGATAGGTTCTAGCAACATCATAGAAGCTGGTTGAAGGATTCGCCAGTCTCCTGCTATCTCGACTACAGCGGTCGTCAGGCTGAGCGCGCTTGCTTGAAGACATGCTACCTACTTCGTTCGACGAGAAGTTGAACGGCACCTCTAAGTTCATCGCGATCGTATTCCGCCTGCCTCGAAATCGCTTGCGCAGCAAAGACTTTCTGCTCCGCAATTTGCATCAAACGTTCCTCCTCGGCGCGACGCGCTTGCGCGGAATCGAGGGCGTCATGTGCAGCGTTCAAGCGGGCTTGAAGAATAGACGCGCGCGTTTGGTAAGCATGCAGATTGAGGGTTAGGTCGGATATCTAGCACAAGGGCAATTTCATTAGATTACATCACCAACGTGAACGCGACGAGTGGCGCGGAGGCGGTTCGTAGATCGCGGGATAACCCGTGGGCGGGAATCTCTTCCGGATGTCTACGAGCACGGAGACTTGCAAACCAAGGTACGGACCGCAGACCAAAGTGTGCCATGCTCGAGAGTCCACATACCTGTTCGTGAGCAATGTCTAGCTTCGTTTCTACATGCGCGGAACTTGACGCTTGACCGGAGTATTGCGCACGACTCCGTTTCAGGTGCTCCAGCGTGTCAAATAGATATACGACCCAAGAATGGGTCGCAATCTTAGTCGAGAGTCGGGGACCGCCAAATGTTTGCTCAGCGGTATGTCACAAAATGATGGGGCTATACGCAGTGCAGGTAGAGACGGTGTAGCCAGAACAGTCGCAATCCCGAAGTTTCAGTGCCGTAAAATTGTGTAGAAGTGCGTTTCGAGGAGGAGAAGGCGAACGCGCTCTTCAAACTCCGATTCCCGTTTCGTCTAAAGAAAACGTCCGGATTGCTCTTTTCCTGAGGAGTCTCATGCGCCGTCTCTGGAAGGAGCTCACCATTCGCGGGTGAAGTCCTTCGGAAGAAAGAAAAGGTATAGAATTGCAACACTGTATATTATCACGAGCAGTGACTATTGTAACATAGAGTGTAACTCAAAATAGTAACCAGGCATTGGAATACTCTGCCCCATGAGGGCAGCAGAATAAGTCATGTAGACGCAGTATGACGGTAGCGACAGGACCCCGGGCGGCAGTTCGACGTTTAGCGCCAACGGATATGCCGGAGGAAGTTCAGTAATGCGTTGCCAGTCGTACCCTTTCAGTACGTCCTGCGGTAGGGATTTTAAACGCTGGCGCTTGGAGTTGTCCTCTGGGAGGTTGAAGTAGATAGCGTATGCGGCCTTGCTCCCTCCAATGTTGCTGAAGATGACGAAGCTTTGGAACGTAAGAAATGACATCGAATTTTGCGAAGAAAGTTCACATACGTATGCCGCACGGTCAAGTTTTTTTGTGCAAGCCGAGTTGATGCGTTGTAGAGGGCACTTGAACACGTAATCCGGGGTTGTCGCGCAAGTAGAAATGTGCTCTTGAAGTTCTTTATGGCTTGACAAGTATCGCTGACAATGTGGCCGTGGAATCTGACCTTGTGTGCCGTAAGAGCAGATTGAAACGACAAGTACTTGCGGCAGCTACCCTCGCCGCATTGATAAGGGACGGGAAACCGACTGGGCGACATGGGTGGTATGCAAGTGCAACAACAGCCACATTGACATCGCCTGTATCTGATGAACGACGACTGACGACAAACTATCGAGCAAGTTAGCTGGAGCGAGGGAGAGTGATTTCTGTAGACTCACTATGCTCGTCTTCAGCTCCTGCTCCTTCCGATCTGACAGCGCATTCTTGAATTGTGGTACTCTGAAGTCGAGGGAGACTGGCTGAATGCGCCATCCTTCGTTCGGGAGCTCCTTCAACACGTTCGCCATGAGTGTCTGGGCTTCTTGTCCAAACGCGACGATAATGCCTCTGACGCGAGCGATCGCTGGCACCCAGCCCTGTACGCGTGCCGTGCTCACTGCGAACTGTCGCTTCAGCTGGTCCTTTGAAATTTGGGGATGTTTCTCGGGCCCAAGTTTGACATCCACCGGGCTGGGATATGCATCAATGAGGGCGGTCTGGGACATTAAGTGAGTGATAGTCCCGTGCTGCAACGCTCGAAAGCGCACCCTTTCGTCAAGTCCGCGTTCCATGTGGCCCTCTGTGGTCCACACTAAATTTGAAGTCCACCCACCCTGCCCTTGAGAGACTTTGGTGGATAATTAAGCGCCACTAAAGTGCCTTGTTCAACGCTGGCACCGTCCTCAAGAGGGCTGTGGTCTGTCGGTGAAGGAGAAGTTATACGGCACCACTGACAATGAGACGTCGTCCACCAGATGACTCAAACCATCGTTCGATCGAACCTCACACATGACGACCTTGAAAAGACGCTTGACAGTCTCAACGGCGATCCTTCGTATGGCTTCTGCGCTGATGCTCAATTGTGACGGAGCAGAGCTGACTCATAGACAATAGCTGTCCTCGCGCAGGCTAACTCGGTCATCGTAGACACAAACCTCAAACATTGGGTCAGAGCCTGAGTCGTGAGAAGCATTCTCTCGCGCGTGGTAGTCCCTGGATCACCAGACAGAGGTAGCAGCGTCATCTTGTGATGCGGAGGTTCGGACGGTTCTCCGCTTCTATCGGACAACCGTCCAAGGCATGGTAGTGAGGCCCCGGGATTCGTAAGTCTTATTTGATCATGTCTGTGGTCAGCATGGTTGACCAACCACAAAATAAGAGCTCCAGGAAGTGACTCGCGTTCAATGTGATGCTGAAGCTACTGCAGACAGTTGACAAACCGCTCTGACGCCATCACGACAGGGAGAGACATAAATTGCAGTCACGCTCACCCTTAGCCTCGTCCAAACTAGTAACAACCCACGAACTCTCGACTATGGCCAAGTTTACCGCTCAAGAGGTCGTAGCACAATTCCCAGACTCTGTGAAAGGACGCACTTGTTCGTAGCCATTGTCAATGCTTTGCCAAGCTGACCGGCTGGCCATGCCCCTCAGTCCTTCTCACTGGAGCAACCGCGCCATCCATTGCCGCGGCCGCCGCGGTTGGTCTGGGTACCGGCAGCCCCAAGCAGATCATCCTTGTCGGTCGGTCGATTGAGAAGCTGCAAACATTGGAGGAACAAATCAAACAGGGAGGCAGCGGGATTGAAGTGCTCATCTTCAAACTTGATCTTGCAAGCAACGAGTCCATCCGAGCAGGAGCTACGGCTATTCTTGCGGACAACCGGGTGTCCACGATAGATGTTGTGGTGACCAGCGCGCACGTCGTCAACATGGAACGCAAGAACAGCATCGATGGTATTGAAGAGACCTTCGCCATTGGGCATGTGCGTCCTATCAGCTTTCGTTCAGTTTGAGGTAGGACTGACATGGATGTTGCAGGTTGGTCCCTTCTTGCTGGTAAATCTCCTGAGACCCAAGATTCGCGCGACCACGGGTCAGGACAGTGGTCGAATCGTCAATGTGACCAGTGGCGGTCATCGACTGGCAGACATTCTCCCGAATGGCAAGTTCGACCCACTCCTCGAGACTGGACTCCCGTACCACGTTTGGATGCAGTACGGTCAGGTGAAGCTCTCTAACATCCTTTTCACTCGCTCTCTTGTGATGCGTGGTTTCAACGCGGTGTCCATTCATCCTGGTCGTAAGTTTATTATGAGCGCATGTTCGTGATTACTCACTCACACCTACCTTCCAGCGACTGCCACGCTCATGAACACCAACTATGACGAGCTTATGAAGTCAGTTGCCACACTCGTCGGGTCTTCGCCGGTCAAGCCTACGCCGGGCAAAGAGAACGATATGCATAATCCGCCTCAGCCGCCTCAGCTCGCTGGAGGAGGGCTTCTCCAAGCAGCCCTAAACCCTGACCTGCCTAACGGGGCGTATGTGGCCTATGGCGAAGCATTGGAGTCCAGCAAGTTGTCGCAGGATGATCAGCTCGCGGAGGAGCTGTGGCAGCTGAGCGAGCGCCTGGTTGGTCAGAAGTTCTAGGCTGTGCTCTAGCGGTACATACAGATAAAGAGACAAGTGCTTTACAAACTCTGGAATTAGGTAAGAATATTAGCCCAGTAGCGGTGCTCTCAGGCAGCCTGGGTTGCCCAACGGCGTAGCGGCGTGGCTTGGCCTCCATCATCATCCGCTTGGAAACAAATTCGACGGTTAGCGCCGCACCGGCCGGATTGTAGCTTTTAGACACCTCAAGAGCGAATGTGAGCGGGATGGCACTGGTAGAAGCCTACGCGCAGCGCCGGCGCATTTCAACCCGTATTTCAACCCCTGACCGGAGCCTTTCAGCAGCGCAGCCGGCGATTTACTGCGCAAGCCTTGCCCTTATGTGTTCCCTCCCTGACGAAATTGTGCGCGCTGTCCTCGAGAAGGCGTATCTGTGGCAGGATGACACCGTGTACACCCTCGGCGGCATGCTCGCTCGTCGTGCATGGCTCGCGAACGTCCTTTTGGTCAGCCGCGCGTGGCACGTCACTGGAGAACCAATCCTGTATCACCGCGTTGAGGTCGACGGGAAATTGGACCGGACGTTGAGGCTCCTGATCAGAACACTAGAGCGACGCCCTGATCTCGCGCGACTCGTCAAGGACCTACGTCCGTACACGCGCTACCCACATCTACCGTACCGCCATTGCACAAAGGGCCAAATCCACTGGCCGAAACCAGCCATCCCCTTCATTACGTCCAAGGGACGAAAAAAATGGCGGGCGAAACGGCTCAATGAATCCTTGTGCCAGCTTTTGCGACTTTGCAACCGCGCGCAGCTGCTGCACATCAACTCGACGGAGATCAGTATGTACAAACCGATATTGGACAATATGTTGCAGCTGCGTCGCCTCAAGATACGGATAGTGGACCAATATCCCGAACCAGAAACGCTATCACGGCGTCCATTGGTTCATGTAAAGGAGCTGCATCTTATGCCGCTGGACGACTGTCTGTGGTACCATTGGCTCCCAGGATTCAGTATGGAGCACATTCGGCCGTTCCCTCGGCTAGTTGTGCTTGAGATTACCACTGAAGTGGACTCGCCTCATGAATTTGTCGAAGCGATGTCCTTTCTTCGAGGCACTCTCAAGGTTCTGCACTGTCCCCAGCTGAACCACCCAAACGCCCGATTCCCAGCCGGCACACCCTCTGAGTGGCTCGGTCCGGTAACAAAGACACTCGTCGAACTGAAGGTGTTCGTGCATTGCGGCTTTCCGCTTGCGGACTATAGCTGCATGAGCGGCCTCAAATCGTTCTCGGTACAGTTTGTTAGCGACCACCCTAGCAGACCCTCTCGGAAAGGTGCAACCACGCCATTTAATCACTTTCCTCCGGGGATTGGGGCCATGTCCTGGGTGTGTTTGTCTCACATATCACCATTTATCGCTGCAGCACGAGTACGCGATACTCTCATGGCGTTCGACTTAGGATTTCTGCACAACATGAAGCGCATCTCTGTGCAGAGCAGCGTTGATAATCCGGAAACACTTCATCATTGGGCAGTTGTCGCTATGTTGACACGCAATGTTGTCGAGCGGCGTGAACAGGTTTTTCAACTGGACATCAAGATAGACATGAATCTCATGAAACGGATGCATATGGTAGACATATATGAACGGCAAGCGATGAGGAAGTATGAGGAGAGAATCAAGGCCTGGGAACGCTCGCAATCTGGTTCTGCAAGGTACATGCGTCCAGTAGTAAACGCAGCACGCTACGTTCAGAGCTGCGTATGTTGTATCGCTTATATAGGCTGCTGCTGTTGTTTTTACGCGCATCATCTCGACTCAGATTAGAGTTCGAAATTGCATTTGTGTTCGAAGTAGGTACATCTGACGAGATTCTTTCTAAAGATATGATTTCAGTGAATTTTCCGGTCAGACAAGGAATAAATCAACCTCAGAGCGGTCCTCTAACTCGCAAATGTCGAGAACAGACTATCTTAACTGACCGAGTTGGCGCGCGCCATGACGTGAGCAAGGCGTGTGACGGCTCTGCTCCAACGTTCCTTCCGGCCGAGTCTCGAGAGCACGTCAGAATCCATCAACAACACTGACAGCTGTAATCATTCGCGTGTTGAGCGCAGCTGCCTCGGCGAACCGAGGCTCAAAGAATGATGCGGCATCTTCAAATCTACGGCGCACGGTGATGATGAGAAGGGCGAGACAGAAGTGTGCGCTGGAGGAAGCACGCACCGACGGCGATATAACTCAAACGACCCATGCGAGATGCATTGAGCCCAGCCGCGTGCAGCGACGACGAACTCCAGGTCATTTCCCCTGATCACGCGCAAGGTAGAAATTAGATCAAAATGAGGACATGAGAGAGCAGGGCTGGTGCGCTATTCACCCCTGAAGGCGGCTGTACTCACCGATACTGGTCGTCTGCGCACGCGGCAACAACGGCACGCTCCAGCGTGGCTTCGTTGAGAAACAGTGTCTGCGCAATCCCAATCCAGAGTCTGAATACGGGCGTCGCGGCGACTTCAAGGTCCGCAAAAGGATTGATACCTAACGGAACCGACGTTACTGGTCAGCCGCGCCAATGAGACCTCTATGAGCGTCGACATACCCAGTGCCGCCCAACAGTCCACCATCGCCAAAAGACTAAGGTGAGAGTTTGCTGGTGCCTCCTTCATGCCCGCAGTCCGCGGGCCGCCGAGCTGAAACTGATCCAGGATGTCTTCACGTAGAAGGCGTACCTTTGAGCGGGCCATGAAGGTGAGTACGAAGTTCGGAGTTATTGATTTGTTCACCTTTCTCGCTTCCGCTGCTCCAAAAACCGCATCCCGCGCCTTGAGCACGCGCTGCCGTAGTGCATTTGTTGCGCCAGAGATCATCAACTGTGGGTTCAGCGTATGAGACAAAGAAGGTTGAAGGGCGTATCGACGCACGGTGAACAGCTCGGTTGCACTCTTCGCAAACTGCTCAATCTGCTCGCGGGCGACCGGATTAAGGATGGCCAGCCCAGCATAGACGTGCCACTTGTTGCTGTAGATGCGGATGGCGATGTTCACCTGTGACGATCACACCGTTAATCCCAAGAGCATCGGCACAACGTCAAGACGCACTTTCACAATCTCGATGCCACCGACGAACAGACCAGCTTCGCCTTCCCAAGGGTATGCGCGCTGACTAGCCCATGCCGTACCCATACTGAGGAACGCTGCGTGAGTAACCGCCTGCGTCGTTCGTTAGAGCGACTGTATAGCGAAACATACGCAGTGAATGCGTGTGCGGCAGGGTGGGTCGAGATGGCGAGTGCTGGTCTGAGCGCAGAGAAGGATTCAAAACATACGGTCGGGGATGGGGATGGAATGGAAGTGGAGATTGTCCCAGCGAATGAACTGACCTGGGTATTGGCAGTTACCATATCATGCTGTGCGTAGCTCATGCGGATATGCCTGCTTCGAAGAGGCGCAAGGATTGCCTCCACGACGCGCGCTGCCCACTCGGGCGCGCGGTGTGGGATGATGACCTTTTGTGCCCGAGACAAGTGAGGGTGCGAGTATCATCGCAAGGAGGAAAAGGAGGCAGACAAAGAAGCAAGGGTCGTCAGCTAGCGGCGCATGAGGCCAATCGTGGGAACATACCAGAGGTTGGCCAACGCTACTTACGCTCGGGCCATGCAACGAGTGCACGCTCGCGATGAGAGCATCACGGGGGAGATAGGTCTCGAACGCGAGCTGCTCTGGCGCCTTAACGGACGTCTGACCGCTGACGATTGCTCCCAGCTACAAGTCAGAAACGAGGTCGGACGTAAGTCATCGCCCGAAGTGAAAAGCGACAGATGCATTTGTGGCGAGAGAAAGGTCGTATCTGGGACTGATAGGTTGTAGGACGCCGGGAGGTGGTCCAGAATATAGACGAACGGTATAACAGCATTCACAGAGTATGGAGAGATAAGGCGAAAGATGGGCGGCAGGCGAAGGTTCGGGGTTCATGAGGTGGATGTGAAAGGTCGTGATGAACGGGGAAGCAGAGAACAAATTCCCGAACGCGAGAGGTTTGCGTACTTTTGTGCTTGGTCCAAATTGTTTGACTACCGATGAGATGTGCGCCGCTTCCACGCTGGCAAAGTCACTGTGAGCCGAAAGGTTCTTCTCAGCATTTAACCGAACCTGTACAGAAGCCAGTCGCTGGTCCTCGCAACGCCGTGCCCATCCCGATGCACGGTCACGATGGGGAATTCTGAGCGAAGGCGATCAGTCAGCTGATCCTGCGATATAGTGACAATGGGAAATGAATACAGTGAAAACCAATGAGCCTGGAGTCAGGGTGGAGTAAATTAGGAGTCGAGTGACTGTCGATGATGTGGGCCGGGGATTTCGAAGAGCGATCGAGGACAGAACGAGTGCTGGCTGACAATAGCCTTCAAGCAGATGCAGGGGTACCGAACAAAAGGAAGTGTAGGGATCTGCTTCTCGGTAAAAGACAGGTGTCGAACAATCGGCCAATCCTCGTCGATCTCGAAATCAGGGAATAAGCTGACCTTTCATATCTTCGCGCACTCTAGCCTCATTTTCAGGTAGATCACAGACGTGGATTCTGCGTGAGATCGGTCAGTTTAGTGCAGTGAATGGATGAGGGACAGACGCGCCGTTGCCAGCCAGCTGTTGCGAGAGCTTTGGCATACATCCTTCCCATTTCGCCCATCCCGATGAGTCCCAAGACGGGCTGGCAATGATAGGGCAGGTCCGTCGTGGGAGGCTGGTCAACGAATTGCGCGAGCGTCGGGTTCACGACCGGTGCTGATAATGACGAGACGGCCGCAGGTGACGTGGAAGACACCGACATCGTTTCCGAAAACGCCAGAATTTTTTTAGCCAGATATTGCGGAGACAAGAGGAAGAACGTGGAGTTCAAGATATTGGCGGGACGCCAGGATCAATGAACGTTTGACTGGCTCAGAATCTACAAGAAGGACGCTTTGAACCCGTGCGTGCGGTGATGAGCGTGACCTTGTGGTAGCAAGTAAGCTTTATGGACGTTTCACAGAGTTCGCGTTCAGCCAATCCAACAAAAACGAGGAAAACGGAAGGACAACGCGTATCCAATCTCCGACGGCGGATTCCAGGCCCACTCGGTTCGGTTCCCCCGTCTGGCATATTTACAGTATTCCTCAACAGTCGCTGTGAGAGCCTAAGATTATAATGGTATTTTGAGGTCACGTATGGGCTGCCCATGAGCCATACTAACCTCGCCGGTTTCTGGTTCTCGTATCGAGGGCGAAACCTCGAAGCTTTAGCCGGCAGACCGCGCCAACATCAGAATGAAGTCCTGTTACGTATATCGAGCAACCAAACCGAGCCTTTCCGCGGCTGCACTCGATGGAATGGCTTGACTTTTGAGCTTTCAGATCTATCTCGGAACTTCGTTCGGAGATTGATGGGCTCGACATTGACCTTCTTTGACTCTTACGATCTCTGCGCGACACGCCGCCGCTGTCGTCCAACGACGGCCAGAGCTGCTCGTGATGCATCTTTCCCAAAAGCTTCAAGCACTATTCCGCCCCAGCTTGGTACCACAACAAGACAGAGTCGAGCAGCAGCGGACTGACGGACTGCCAGTAGAAGTGTACGACGCGATATTTAGCTGCCTTGACCGCCCTAGTCTTGTCACGGTCCTTCGCACGAGCAAGAAATTACACGATATCGCCGCTCGCTACGTCTACGCACGTATCGCACTCGATGCGAATGTCGCGTTCGAGCATATTTTAATGCTGTTCACCGTACTGTCACGTGCCGCGTATGGCACGCACGTTAGGTCGTTCCTAATCGACGTCGCGGGGGACCATGATCAGTTCGCGGCGCAGGCAGTACAGCCGCGCCTGCAGCCGTTCCTCCAGCAACTTTTCGAAGGGGGTTTCAGAACCATGCCCGAGCTCCGTGCTCTTAGCCTCCCACTCAGGCTCGGCGAGGCGTTTGTAGCTGCATCTGCAGTCACGTTTGCGAAACTGCAACGACTGGAGCTGCGTTATAAGGCAGCAGACCAAGATCTTGTGGCGTTTGTGTCCCGTCATGCGAAAACGCTAACATACTTCATCTATCCTTATGCCCTGGAACCGACCGTACTCTCGAATCTTGCACCACTACAGAGTCTCACATGCCTCCATACACCACCGTCCGTTGCTGCGCACGTATTGGAAACGCAGCCAACCATACGCTTGCAGTACTTGGGCCTTCTCTGCAACCCGCACGGAGCATTCAACCACGCAGAAGCAAGTTCTGAATGGTTACCCACGATTCTGGACATCCTCAGAACGTGGGAGGTACCATTATTAACTCTACAGATCTCCGAGCCACACGGGTATTGGACCTTGCACACCACGCTCGTTCATGAATGCGACGTACCGCTCCTTGGCATCCAGCGTTTGGAGTTAGTCAGCATCAACAGCTTGCGAGCCCCAGACTCAGCCGAGTCCCTAAGACCAACAACGTTTCGTGACATTATAAGAACCTTTCCAGATATTCACACGCTCAAAGTTGAATCGGCTTACCCTGGTCAACGACTGTTCTCCGGTCCTCCGCTGGCATTTGCTCGTGGGATCATCGAATCTCAGCCGGGAGTAGCAGATCCCACTCTAGCCAAGCTCCAGAATGTGATCGCAGACGGAATGTGCCTTGTCCGCACAGAACCTACAGCGACTCGATTCAGACATCATCTGTCCGGAGCCGAAAGGTACACACCATGGTTGGTGGACTCAAGATCGGTGATTTGAAATTCGTTGCATACCAAGAGTTGGGGACGGCCTCGTCCGAGTTCATCTCAAGAATTCCGAAGAGCTCCTGTTCGCCAACGTCGCCGGTCTCCTCGTGATCGTTGTACAACTCCAACTGCCGAGGAAGCCGAACTATGCCCCTTCGCCGCTGAACTATGTAGTCAACGCTGCACCCTACACCAGATCAAGACTTCGACGGGCCCATCATAACATGACTACTGGACTTCCGATAGAGCAGCAAGTCTCGCATGTCACCGCCAAGCAGAGATGCACGCAATGCACTGTTGCAACGCCACATCTTGTGAACGGGTGCCAGTTGCGCGATTTTTGCGGAGTTTCACACTGGATGGCAGCTGTGCACGGTCGGCAAAAGTTAGAGGACTAGCTCTGTAAGCACCATCGCCTTGAATCACGGACACGGCCAAGAACGCCGCGAAGAGTCGCAGCACCCTTCAGCACCGGTCGTTCAAAGGAGCTCCACTGCATGCCAAGGTAACCGCCGCCGCGGCTCGATGCGGTGCCCTCGTGATGGCGGCGATTCGCCTTCGTGCTCATAAAAGCCGGCTACTCCGCGAAGCTGTCGATTCCCCACACAGTTTCTCTTTCGCACTCTCCGCTTGGAGTCCTTTTTCTTCGCACCAACCCATTTTTATCATTTTTGCATTTTCTTTCAACATGAAGTCCTCGATCTTCGCTGTTCTTTTCGCGGCTGCCGCTGTTTCGGCGCACGGTACCATGAGCAGTGCGTGCACTACGACTGCAACAGTACGATTTAGATTGTTGACCGATCCTCTCTATTTCAGCTTTCATTGCCAATGGCAAGACTTACAACGGCCCCGGCCCCGGTGGCGCCGCTGACGGTCCTATTCGCCCTATCAGCAGCGTTGAGCCCGTCATGGACGTTGGCTCCGAGGCCTACGGTTGCGGCCCTGGCTCTGCCCCTGGTACCAGCGCCGCTGAGGTCTCTGCGGGCTCCGAGGTTGAGTTCCAGATGCGCAACGGTGATAATGGTGTTTGGGTTCACGTCAAGGGCCCGGTCATCCACTCCATCTACCAATGCCCGGACGGCGCTGCCTCGTGCAGCCCTGGCAGCGATGCTGGCTGGGCCATCATTAACAATGGTGGTCTCGACGGTGGTGACTGGCAGATGGCCAAGTTCGGCAAGTCTGAGAACGTGAAGGTCAAGATCCCGTCCGGCACCCCGAATGGCGAATACCTCATCCGTCAGGAGCTCCTTGCCCTCCACAATGGCCACGAGTCGTACATCCAGTGCGTTCAGATCAAGGTCACTGGCGGCCCCAACGGCACCCTCAAGGACGCCGGCGCTCAGACCCTCGCTTACCCGGGTACTCTCACCGGTAGCGAGCCTGGCTTCTCGTTCAACGTCTATGGAACCGACATCTCTACCTACCAGTTCGCCGGCCCAGCTGCCTTCACTGCGGAGGGATCTGCTGCGCCGCCGCCATCCGACAACACGCAGGACCCGCCGAGCACTCCCCCGAAGACGCAGTGCCCTGCTGGCAAGCGCCGTCGCGCCGCAGTTCCAGTCTACCCCAGCGCCAGCCGCTTCTAGTCGCGCGAGTACGCGTACGGGTTCAATCCACTGTATCGCTTAGTACCTGTACCGTAGCGCGACTCGATAAGTTATGCAAAAGACACCGAGGCACTTCTCTCCCTTCTACCTGCAAGGCCTCGTTGAGCGGATGTACTCTCACTACGTCCTCGTTCACACATTGAAATGAGTCCCTTCTTGTCCCCGATCAGGTCGGGTATTTATAGACAACGGCGAAGGTAATGATGATACACTGGTGCAGCTGGTGCCAAGTGCACGTCAATCTCAATCCTTGGCAGCCTTCGTTGAGCCAACGCGCTCATAAAAACGACCGGTGGACCATCTCCAACTGGGGAGAAGGCCAACGAGCAATCTCAGTTGGTGTTGTTGGATGGACTGACGGGTCTAGCGATGAAGGTTGCCTTACAGCGAGTGGCGGCGTTGAGAAGACAATGCTACAGCGATCCAGTGGACGGTATTGACTCAGACACATAGGCACCATTTCATCCGCTGAGCAGTGCTGCGGTCTTGGGCTCCTCCCAACAGCCTAGAGCAGATTTGATAATGTGAGTCGACCGTAGCAATTACGGGCTTGCAACATCGACATTCATCTTGTCGTCTGAACGATCTTTCCGGTCGGCGTGCGTGGTATTGACGATGACAGGTTTCATTGGAAAGCAGTTGATGAAGTCGTAGTACCACTCGCGCTAGTTCAAAGTTGATCAGCAAGCGCACTTATCGCAACATACATCCACATACCTGAGACGTTGTCACCACCGGAATCGCGACGTCTCGGAGAGCGTGCGGCCGCGTCACAGAAGAATTCAAGAGCTTCCCTTGAACAGAAATTATCCGCTTGATGGAAGGTTTCTCTTCTAGCGCTAGCTTGACTGCCTCAGGACCCACCTCATCCTCCCACCAGGGATCATCAAAGTTGGCGCGATCGTTGGGGTCAGCGCGAATGGTGTGCATGTCGAGCCAAAGCTCGCTCACACTCTCGGCTGCCGTAGAAAGAGTCTGGAGCACGCTGCTGCTCATACCGTCGTTGACGATACGTAAAGTACGCAAAGCACTCAAGCCAGAGATGTCGACAGGGTCGTTGATTGCGCGAACGACGAGTTCTTCCAACGTATTGCTTTCCAGCACATGGACCATGTCATCATAACGGTGCTGGAGGAATGCGAAGCGTTTGACCGCCGGTGCCCTACGCAACATCTCTTGCACCACCCATGGAATCTTGCCCAGTGTGATGGCTGTTTCCAGCTTCGGCATTGAGTCGGGCCAGAGATACCTCAATGAAGTCAAAGTGCTTAGAAGGTCGTTAAACTGAACATCGAACTCCCAGCGGAGGTTGATGATGTTGGGTGCTAAAAGTTGCAGAAGCTGACAGCCCGCCGTCGGGACAGCACAGCCAAGGGAACCAATCTCCCATCCGCCCATGAACACGAGTTCGTTGTTGAGCGCGTAAGTTTGAATATGCATGCGCGAGAGCGAGAAGCGGAGGAGCTCGAGCTCGGTCTCATCGAACCCAATACCAAGTGCTCCACGCACACGTTGTGCATCGTTCCCGAACGGATGGCCATGCACGATGCTTAGATGTACCAGTCCAGGGCACAATGAGATGAGCTGAGCGAGGTCGCCCGCCGTTCCGTGGGTAACGAATGCGAGCTCACGTGAGCTGGACTTTGTCACGCAACCGATGCCGACATGCAGCGCGCGGATAAGCGTTCGTTCCGAACGTCTTGCGCTGTGCATATCGCGCAATGTGCGGATAAGAGCACGGATGGATGGACCTGTGAATCCGACGCGGTAGTTATCGGAAAATGGAAGTTGTGTAGAGGGTGGAATGAAACGGCCTAAAGTTCGTCCTAAAGCAGGTTCTTTGGTGCTCGACTTTGGAGGCTCGGAGAAGAAGCCGGCGGTCTTTGGAACATTCCTCGTAGTTGTCCCAACGCAGATATCACGGTATAAGAGGGCCTGGGCTGGTGAGGTCCAACTGCGACATACCAGTGCGCATGCTGACAAGGCTGCATTCCGCGCATGGCTGTTGGTCAATACTCTTTGATCAACATGACTTAAAGAAAACTGTGCTATCTCCTCGAAGATAAGGATAGTCAGCTCTTCTGGAAGCCTCATTGAGGCGAGTGAGGTTGCACAGACAGGCGATCAGGAAGTAGTGGTGGTTCGGAGGCAAGGATGCCGTACCGCCGCAAATATCCGGTACCGGTTACGTTTGTGCAAGTAAGTCCGCTGTATCGTGTTCTGACCATTACCGTCACCACGTCGTACGCCGCTCAAGGCCGCGCCGTGCCACAATGAGCGCGTCTGCTCCGGAAAAGCCCAACCCACCGTCCCCGCCGTTGCGCAGGGTCAGGCTGCCTGGAGCAGTTGCAGTAACAGGCAATGGTCTGCCTGTAAGCAAGGAGGCCACTGGCAACAAGCCACCCGTCATCGTCATCGTACCGTCTCTCAAGGACATCCCCGCAGAGTCGCGTTGGATCACCGCTCCCACTGGAGGGTGAGTTCGAAGCTTTCTAACTCCTTTGGAAAGTGTCTAATGTCTACATTTCAATTGCAACTCTTGCTGCATCAACAACATTTAAACACCTTAATGCTACTGCTCTCTCTCTCAATGTGTTTATTCATTGGGTTGCGGTCGCTTCATCCTGGTGCCATGGCGTTCCTTGCTCTGAATAATAGCGAGCAATTCGTTCACCAGCAGTACCAATTCTCAATACGCAAACCCGACGGGACTCCTCTTATGCGACAGGATATACAGTATGAAATGCTTCTTCACGCGTTCACCAACGAAGAGAAGGTCTTCACCGATCCGCCGCGCGAAGGCAGCACACCGGGCACCGAGAAGCTCACCTTTGGCCAGTTGTACATTAAGGAGGTCATCAATTCGCCTCGTTGCGCCAAGTCACATCGAGAAGCGATGACGAGGAGCCCGGACTATGCGCGCGACTACGCCATGATGTGTCTACTCGTCAATGTCGGTCGGTGCAACACCACTCTTGCATGTATGCCTGCGTCCGACTGCGAGGGTCACAGGCTGACTTGCAATAGTTTATCCAGAGATGCGAACATCCATGCGCTCTTATCATCCAGTTCCGTCATTGCAACAAACTGGTCAAAACTTACAGGACGCGCCACGAATGAAGAATATGCTCAAGTACTGCTACGAGACGTTTGAATCCGCCTCAGGCTTGCCGACGATGCCGCACGAGCTCAAGGCGCGCATTCGGAATGGGCAGGTGCCATCCACCAATGTTGCCAATCTGCTATTTGTGCTTAACGGCAGCGCGACCAACATTTCGCGCCAACACTTCCTCACAAACCCACCTTTAGGCTTCCACGACTTGTTTGTACCCATCAACCTCAGCAGCAAGGATCGTGCGCGAGCCTTCCTGTGGCTCATGTACAACTATCTCGAGGCTGGCGAAAATCCCTTCGCGCCAGAAGGCTGGAACGAGAAGCATCCGGACATCGCACCACCAATGACTCTGCTGACCAGGAAGGAGATGAAGCTAGAGAACATCGACCCGCAGGAGGAGCTTGACCTTGCTCGCCAGCTAGTAGACAGCCGTAAGGCCTTCCTGCGCGGACATGCGGAAGAGGAGGCCCAGAAGAAGAAGGCGCTCGAAGCCCGCGCCGCCGTCTCTGCCGTTGACATCGAGGCGGAGGATGTTGTGATACCAGAGCCTGCGAAGAAAGGCCGGAAACGACGCGCGCCGGACGAGGTGCTCGAGGACAAGACGGTCAAGAAGGTCAAGAAGGATAATGGCAAGGGCAAGGGGAAAGCCAAAAACGGGAGTGGAGAAGGCGGTGACTCGAAGGCGTCAACGCCAGCACCCGGTGCCGTTCCCTCGTCAGCGCTGTCGACGCCTAATCTCGCCCGCGGTGATTCGGATGAGAAGGACCGGGACATGATTGAAATCCGCGACTCGCCAGCGCCAGAACTACCTCCGGCACCAGCACCAGCCGCGTCGCCCCTCAAAGCGGCATCGCGGCCACGCGAACGCGATGCGGTACGGCACGAGCGCACGATGCTGCAGCAGGCGTTCTATATTGTGCAATCGCACGACCCCCTGTACGACTCAGCCGACGAAGATGCGGATGAGTATGTCCAGGCAGACATGCAGCAGCGGCTGCGCATCCTCGAGCGCATCCTCACGCAGCCGCCGCTACCGCCGTTACCGCCGTTAGCTCCATCGAAGTACGCAAGATACGAGGATGAGTACGAATCTGCGTATGACTCGGCTGAGGAGCGGCCGCCTGCGGCTTATGCAAGTGAATCGGAGCGCGATGGGGAACGTTAACTTGTGACTTTAGAACTGCTGTTCGGTTTTTGTAACCTCTGGTTCGCATCCTGTATTCATCTCGTCGTGCCGTGCTCATATGCTACGCTTAGGACAGTTTACGCGCTCACGGGAAGCCGCGATTGCCCGCCATACGACTTCTCCTTCCTAAACGGCACTGTGCCCGAATAGTGAAAGCATAAAATGGCTCAAGTACAACAGAATTGGGTCCGTACTTCATTGCTCGTATCATACACTTGGCTCGTCATTCGTGGACTTCGGCTGTAAATGTGAATCTGACAATCAAGCAGTCGTCCCAGTCGTCCCAGTAGCTTCTTTCATGTGCTCCTTCCTCTCTTCCGCATGCACCTTCTTCTCATCGGTATCACTTCCATGGCCCGTCTCCTTGTCGAAGAATGTATCAAGTCCAAGTCGCTTGTGAATAGCTTGCTGGCGAGCGCGATCTTCAGCTGCCAGGCGAGCACCTGTGTCACCAAACGCAGCGTCCATTTCCTCAAGGCTGAGTCCCTTGGTCTCTGGACACTGTTCGGGTTGAGTGAGTTGTGCTGAACTATCAAGTAGCGCGTCGCAAAATTCGTACCAGGAACCAGATGAACACCCCGCCCAACGTCGAAAACATTCCGAAGAAGATGAAAGTACCGTACGGCATAGCATCAAGCATACTTGGTGTCACCTACACAGCAGCGAGCAGGCATGAGCAGAAGTTCTCGTTCAAGGAAAAACCTCATCTGCCGCGCACCTGACCGACTATAGTGTTCATCGCGAACGGAATTCAAAGATCAGTGAGATTATGTGAGGCGCTGCACGTAACACGAACCAATGAAGTTGTTCATCTGCAGCAGCATCAATGTTCGTGAGCAATAAACCAGGTTGATGAAGAACACGCACCCAGTTGGATGATGCCGCAACAGACATGCCCTTGCCTCGCACACTCACTGCGTGATGGTCACTAAGCTTTTGAGCTACAAGGATAGCAACGCACGAGGAAAGATCTAAGTCCAGTCCAGGTAAAATGAGATGAAGCTCGGTATA
This sequence comes from Auriculariales sp. MPI-PUGE-AT-0066, assembly GCA_020744175.1. Classification (NCBI taxonomy): domain Eukaryota; kingdom Fungi; phylum Basidiomycota; class Agaricomycetes; order Auriculariales; species Auriculariales sp. MPI-PUGE-AT-0066. Next base: position 245,765 of record JAGTJP010000038.1, read on the forward strand.
CAACAACCAATGTAAGTACCTCGGAAATGAGAATCCAAGCGGCCGGTCCTAGGTCCAGAATGTCAAATTCTTGTCATTCCCAGATACCACAGCCAAGCATACCCCACGAGTAGCCGAACGCGATCGCAAATAGCCAGACGAAGACGCATGCCACCCATCCAGCAGCTGTTAATCCGCCATGAGTGGTTGATCATGAATACCTAACCTAGGAAAACAAACCGCGGTGACTGTGACCATGTCATCCATTAGTCGGCGGTCATCGAAGCTAAGCAACAGTGAACGCACGTTTCCCAAGAGTCGCGAAACTGTCCAATGAGAGCTGCGACAATAAAATGGCATCTATAAAAACGGTATTCAGCCAACAAATCCGCGGATGCGACTTGCACGGACTCACGCGCCCATGGCAAAAGCACCAGAGATGAGGATTGGTTTGCGACCAATTTTGTCAATCCACAAGGTAGCTGGAATTGTAGCAAGGAACATGACAATGCCGACAACACCTGTAGCTAGAAGGGAGAGTGCGTTGCCTGTAGCGGTGTGAGTTCATTTACCAAATGACTTGGTTGGGTCATCGAACCTTCAAGACCGAGAGCTCTGTAAAGACGCAATTATTCAATTAGAATTGAAGACCTGAACTGGATAATATCACAAACTTAAAGATGGAGGGTGCGTAATACAAGCTGGATAAGGAGCAGGCGTGTGTCAGCACTACAGCTGACTCGTGATCAGTCACCTGCGTACATGGCGTTGATGCCGGTCCATTGCTGGACACTGTATCAGGCTTCTAGTAGTAGCTCATTAAGCTCAGCTCTCACCTGGAAGAACATGGTAATGGCGCCAGTCGCGACGCGACGGAAAAGCACTGGAGACAGGCCTCAACTTTGGGTTCTTGTTTGGGAAACAACTTCTGTCCAACCTCTGTTGGTCACAAGACTCTTGTATCCTTCCCATCCAAGCCTGAAATAGCTAGACCAGCTGTTGTCCTACGATTGGAGCGTCAGATTGTGTGGAAAACCTCTGTAAGAATTTACCCGCCTGATATTGCGGCCACTTAGCTTCGCTCGTCTCTTTTTCAAAAAGATATTCCGCGCGAATCTCGAGGAACTCGATTTGCACGAGGTCATTTGTGTCTGGAAGGCGGCGAGCTTTCGCCAATACCGCAAGTGCCTCATCGTCGCGACCTTGGTTGACTAACCAACTACACGAGCGACATGTTAGTACTTGACAAAAGAGGACAACCGGTTCACCTACCGTGGGGAGTAAGGCAGAAAAAATGTTCCAATGCCTGTGATTGTTCAGCCAATCATTCATCATAGGACTCGATCAGCGACGCACCGAGGATCAGGGCTGGGACAATTTGGAGGGCCTGTCGTGGGAGGAGTTCAGGATCTCAGAACATACCCTCTCAACGTGGCGGAAAGCAGCCATGGGTGCGCACCAGTGGAAGACGCCATGCAACTTCCTTCTGACCCTCCCCTGTGCCTATTCGAGCACTTTAGTACAATCGCTGAGGTAGCAGCGGCGGACCTACCACCAATGAAGTTGGTTCCGTAATCAATCCAGAAGCTGATCTATGCTCAAGACGCGTGCATTTAGGTCGTTGACGGCAAGGACATGTCTAGAAGGGGCTGACCATGATTCCCGCAGTGATACTTAACTGTTGCAAGGCGACTAGAGATCCACGAACTTCAGGCGGAGATAGCTGATGTTTCGCGCGTCAACAAAATGTAAGGAGAACCGCGCAAAGACCTACCTCGGCATTGTACAGCGGTACAACCTTCAAGAAAGATATCGTTCATACGTGCATGTTACGACATGTTCAGCGCATACTCACAAAGCTCAAAGAGCCAACCCCTAGACCAACGATGAACCGCCCAGCAAAGATGGAGTCCGGAGCCATTGCACATGTCTGAATGATAGCGCCAATGATGAAGACGATAACTGCGAGGACGATGGTACGTTTGCGAGAGATGATATCTGCGAGTGGACCACTGGCGAGTACACCGACCCAGGCGCCAAGCTCGAGCACGGCAACGAACCATCCTGCAGTACGGAAATGAAGTCAGCTACCTGATCTGCGGCGGACTGATAACTTTGCCTTTGAGACCGCTATCGTCTGCGGATTCGTAAGTTCTTGCGTTTTCACAGAGCATAGATCCACGCACTGACGACTTCCGCCATTCTGACGTTAAACGAATGCATGCTATGGTGATCGCAGTCAGTTGAGAGACAATCTAAAAAGCAAAGACATTATACCCAAGCACACTGGAAAAGACTCCCTGTATACATATCAACAATAGAAGCAAGCCGGCGGAGACGAGCATCAAACCTGGTTGTAACCATACAGACTGCGCGAATATTTGCCGTTAGCTCATTGCACGCTTTTGTGAGGGCGACATGTATTACTCACAGACCACCGAGTGATGCAAAGACTGCTAGCGCGAACACCCGCCGGTTGTGCACCAAACCCGCCTGCACCCATTCAAATCCTTGAATCTCACTAGCAAGATCGATTGAAGCGTACCCAGCCCGATTCGCCGGCAAGTGCCTGCCGACGCAGGAGTGCTGCATTGGCAGTACCGTCCGCTCCTGAAACAGTTCCGTGCATCGTCAAAGCTCAGTGGTGCCCAGAGGTTTCAACTAAGCCCTGGTGTAGGGCCAGAGGGAACACGCGCGGGGTTCTTCGGAGGGGTAGGAGGTTTATATCACGCAACCGCAGGCTTGTGGGGCATTGACTCCTAACGAAGCTCTCCACACTCGGAAGGTTCAGGCCTGGAAGCAAGAGAAGCACGGATTTACTAGCTCACGTGCGGCGTTTGTCATTTGCGTGCCGATATTGCCTGTGACAGAAGCAGTCCGTGCAAAGAATGAAGGGAAACGGTCCACGGAATTCCATCTGCCTCCCAGCTACGAAACGATAGGCTCAGCGTAAATCAGCCGGAAGACAGTGAGAATGGCTTGCAATGCGGTTCGAGCCGCACACTACCATAACCTTCCAGTTGTGAGCCTAGGTCACTCGAGGGTCGAACAAAGGCTGACAATGCCGCGAAGTGGGGCGGGCAATTCTCCATCGACAGTCCGAAGATTTTCCTGATGTGCCGTCGTGCATGCGCAATAGAAGCCGATTGGAAGAAACTTGAAGCGCATTGCAAATCATGAAGACAAGCAAAGAAGTTCGCTCGGGTCTGCCAGCTCCTTGACCCCCGGCCCGCAAATACAAGTCCTCACTCGGTGCCGTCGTTATGCTACTAGGGTGCAAATGACCGAGTCCTTGCAACCCTCAGATATTCAATTCAGCTCTTCCCCTGACTGTGGGAAGTTGATCCAACGACCATCGCGGTAAGGCAGCTTCATTTGGGATTGGGCATATTCAGATAGATGGGACCTTTAAGCATCCATTTTGGCGCAAATCCTTGTCTGTATACGAGAAACTGAAGCACTTTTGCCAGGGATCATCAGTCAGCCTTGGGTTTACGTGTGCTTCTCAGAGCAAGAGCCCAAACTCCAATCATGATAGTAGTCATGATCAAGACACTAGAAAAGGAGAAGCATGAGTTTCACACAGGACTCCGTATGGACGACGTACACTATGGGCATAATTTTGATCTCGAACTTTGTTGCCAGTGCGCCGGTAATGAATGGAACAATGGCACCTCCAATAATACCAAATCCAGAGATATATCCCACCGCTCCCTACGAGGGAAGATCGTTAGTATACTCCTCGAGTAGAGTATTGTTGCTTACAGCAAGTAATCGAGGAGGCAGAACGCGCCCTGCCTCTGACATGCAAATGGGATACCTGATGTTGCTTAGCAGAAGCACCATCTGCGGGAACGAATGCTGCGCTTACCATGGCGCAAAAGTAGACCAACGAGGCCGACAGCTACGGCATTTCCTATAAGAGATGGAACTCGCCAGATGATCACATCGAGCATAAGCGTGAGCACAGCATAAAAGAAGATGATCCTTCGCTCCCCGACCTAAGCTGAAGTCAGCGTACTTCGTCGATGCTAGTATTGTGACGAATTGCGTACCCAGCTGTTGAGTGGGAGGAGGATGACACGACCAAGCATGAGACCTCCAAAGAAGCCCGCGCTGATGTACCCTGCATCAGGCCCTCCATGGCGCTCATCGATTATGAACGTTACAACCCAGCCTGCAAGGTTTAACTGAGCACCAGCGGGCAACAGTATGCAAGATCTCACGCACCTCCAATGGTCACTTCCACGCCAACCTGTGCAAGCATTAGTAAACGAAGGCTCAGTGCCATCAGTCAGCGACGCACATAAATACCGATGTACAGGGCTAGGTAATGAATCAAGGGCATCTTCAGAACAGCCTTAAGCCTGTCGAAGTTGGTGCCTTCGTGCTCGCCTGGCACATCTTCGAAGTGCTGCGGTTCGTTCGTCTCCTTGAATAAAACTACGCGGTAGTTGATTAGATCTCAACATCGAAAGAGGATGGCGATGAATGTTCGCTCACCTTCCTGTCGCATGAATCTGAACACCACACTATTGACAATTGCCGCGCAGACAGCAATTCCGGCAGTGACTAAGAGTCAATCGTCAATCCAACGCATGCCATGCCACATGCTACAGCCCAGAACAACGAACCAATGTACAGGAACGCCCACTTGCGACCACTGAAGGCTGCAAATGAGGTCGCCGCGAGAGGTGCCGCGAACGCGCCGAGGCCATAAGCAGCGTGCAGTAACCCCATTTTGCGGGAGCCGTTACGCTTTAGCGAGCCAACGTAACCGTTACCAGTGGCCTCGCCGAACGACATTCCGATTCCGACAATGAAACTGCAGATGGCAAAGGCGGGAAAAGGAGGTGCGCTCGCTTGAACTGCGGTGGCAATGGCGTGGAGAACGGCACCGAGCACTAGAGTCTTATCAATGCGCTAGGTTGGCAGCTGAAGGCGTTTGAGGTATCGAATCTATGCACCTTGCCAAACCCGAGCTTGTCCAGCATGAAGAAGATGGTGAACGAGCCTAATGCAGCACCCTGGATATGGCATCGATGATCAGTGAGCTCAGGAAGAACTTGTCAGAGCAATTGACTGACGCAGCATTGCAGAATAAATAGGGTTGAGGCTTGCATAAAGCCCAGCTACGAGGATCATCGAGTTCAAGATTAATGAGAGCGAGCATGAACCCCCCCCCCCCAACCAACGCACCCCAAAGTGAGCCCTGATGGTAGGCAGCAGCGGGCCAATGCTGCCGTCTTGCCAGCCGATGAGGAAGAACTCGACCAGAAGTGCGCAAAACCGGATGAGCTCTGTGCGACGCTGCGACGCTGTCTGCTCTACGATCAGACCGGACATTGGCGCATCTGTTCTCGAGCTCAATGCAGAGAGTTCGAGCTGTTCGGTCGCTCCATCCGATGCTGGCCGAGGCGCATCGTAAATCTTAGTATCTGGCGAAACCTCCATAGTGCACAAGATGTGAGATGAAGAGCGCAGATTCGGAATGACTGGAGCATTTAAGCAATGCACCAAGTCGGGCCCGCGACGCGTGCCAAGCGTGACGTTGTCCACACAGGCAGTGTGCGCAACATTGGAGTTCGGGAAGAAAGTTGAGAAGCGGAGCGCCGCTTCGGATTCTGTGGTCCGATGCGTCTCCAAGTTACTCAGCGAGAGCAATACTACGACACAATCGATATCTGACTGGAGTTAGGCTGCGGAGTGACTATCATGTTGCCTAGCACGGTCTTCAGAATCAATCGTGTGTATGCCAAAAAGTCTGAATTGCGCGCGTACGTAAGACAACAGAGTCATTACAAGTAAAGCCCGGCGTTTGTAGCAACGCACGAGCGAGCATATGACAAGGGCAAGGGAAATGCATGCATGGGTAGGGTGGCGACAACAGGTTATGATCGTGAACGCCAAACGCGCGACCAAAGTGTACGGGAGAAGATGTGTGTGCGGAGGGAAGGCATGTGCAGTTGGGGGATGCGAGTTGGATGGGTGCTGTACAGGAAAGAGTGCGTAAGAAGACTTTTGAGATGTGCGATCGTATGCGCAGCTTTGGGACCAAGAGCGGGTTCTGAAATATAGTAGGGAAGAGCCTGGAAGTACTTGAGAAAAACAACCGAATGAGGATGCGGCGGAGTGGCGAGACTGAGATGTGAGAACAGACGGTCGGACAGAGCGCGAGATTTGTCAACAAAGCAAAGCGCAACAGGTGGAAGCAGACTGAATGGAGAGAAACATATTGCAAACATGAGAGAATGAGCCCAAACACAAACGCAATGTCCGAGCGTAGTGAATGCACGCAGGCAGCAGACGAGAGATGTTGTACAATACGAATGGCTGAGAACTGGATTTTTTTGTGGGTATTTGTTGGTGAGCGTTGAGGGAGAGACGGAGGACATGTTGCAATCGTGTCGTGGCGTTGGAATATCGTCAGACGGATGATGGCATCGACAACGTCTTGGTCACCATCGCAGCTGCACCCACACCAGGCCGTTCGGCTTATCAATCTGCGTCAGCAACTCTGAATGCAGCACACGACACCGGGACACGACGAAAGCGTGTGTAAATACGTGTCCCAGATATCGCTCTAAGCAGGTGTGGCGTATCCAAAGACCGACGCCGACATGGGCTGAACGAGTCCAGTCGGAACAAGAGACGGGGCGGCGTATGCGATGGAAGAACCGAGAAGTGTCGCACCGATTGATGTTGGGGTGCCAGCGCGGGGCGTGGTAGGCGTTGACCGGCCAGAGGCATCCGGTGGTGTAGAGCTGCCTGCAGAGGAGAACGACGAGTGGACATCGTCGGACGAGGACGAGCTGACTTGTATAGACTGGATGACTGCTGCAGGCGCAAGTGCCATCGCAGCAGGAGCGCGCTGAATCTCGCCATTCTTGCCCGTGTAGAAGCAAAAGCTGGGAAAGAACTGTCAACAGCTGCCAATGAGACTTGAACGATGAAGCTTACCGGTCTAGGAAGTATGAATAGTTGCTCGAATCAACGGCAGGACGGCCAGCCCCAGACGCGCCAAAGAACGAGTCGAGGTTGAGTAATGAGCCACGGGAATGAGGCAAGAACTCGTCAGCCGGGCTGCTAGGCGAGTCGGGCGAATTTGCGTTCGTACTCGTCGCAGTGGTGACTGCTGGCGTGCTGATGACGCTGAATGGGCTCAGCGCTGATCCATCATACACTGCCGCCGCGAACGCGCTGCTGACTCCCGGCGTCGTATGGCTGAGCGGGCTCAGCGGCATATCCCACGAGCTCTCCGAGCTGAAGCTCGAGCTCGAGCTAGTCCGCGAACGCTCGTCAAGTGGCGGGACTGGAGCAATGGCGGGCACGGGTGTCGCTGAACGCTCGTCTTCGCTGACCAGCGGGGATTCAGGCTGGTTTACGGTTGCGCCAGCGGTGGGTAGAACCAATGCTTCATTCCCAGGTACATCGCTCCCGCCATCGCTGCTGCTGGCACCGGGGTCACCGCCGCCAATCTCGAAAACTGGGCCGGACCGTACAGGCGAAGAGTGTTGCGCAGCTTGAGGAACTGACAACGAGCGCTGGTACTGCGAGTTGTTGCCTGTATACCCCCAGGTGTGATAAACGCTGGGTGCGATGTCGAAATACGAGTTGGGCTTCGTGCGTAACTTGGGCCCTCGCAGGTCGACCTCGCTATCCGAGTCACCGGCACGAACCGTCACGTGTTGAAAATGCGTGAAGTCTGGGTCATCAAGGTCGCGTGGTGAGCCGCGGGTGTCGCGAAACGAGAACTTGTTCGGTGGTGCACTCCGGAATGACTTGTGTGACGCGTGTGCCGAGGTCTCCGGTCGCCACTGATGCTGAGGCGAGCTTATGGACCGATTGTTCTTGACCGAGGGGAACGGTACTGCACCAGATCCGATGGAAGCGGCACGCATCTGCCACCCAGCCGGGCCAGACAACGGAGGGCGTTCGCGTGACGCAGGCGGGCGAACACCCCCCTCTGGGCGTTTGGCATCGCGGTCCAAGGCTTCAAGTTTCTTGTTCAATGACTCCAACGGCGTGTTGGGCGACTGAGATTCCTCGACGGGCTTGAATGTGATCTGGTAGTTAGAGCCGCCGTTGTTGTCCCACATTGTGCTGCCGCCTGAGTCGAATCGGATGGCAGCGAGCATGGTCTTCTGCTTGATGCGACCTCCAAAGTCGCCGAGCTTAACCACGCAAGTGAAGCGGTCCATGTCAGGGTCTGTCCTGCCGCGCATGACAGACTCGGACCACACGCTCTCGACATGCTTGCCCAACACTTCACTTGTTGTCAGCCAGTTGTCGAGCGTGAAGCGGAGCACAACGGTCTTGTTGAAAGTGACGTTGCGAACGAGGATACCAATGGCGACATCGCGCTTGTCGGGAGTGAGCACAAACGACTGCGCCTGGACGTCTATGCCGTGCGGGAGCCAGTTACGGATGATAGGCTGGGCGTTGACGATACGGAGGGACAATGTAGCACGGAATTTGTCGTCTTCAGACAACGGAGACTGCGGGACGTTGTATGGAGACGACCACAGACTGCGATGATGCCGTGCCCTCTCGGTCCCGCTAGTGTCGGAGTCCTCGGTCGGGCTACCGTTGCGGCTAACAGCGGCCGGTTTCTGCTCGGCCAGGAACAACTTCACGTGCTCTAATTGCGCGTCGAAGTGAACGAACTTGCTGGAAGTCGGTGTGGCCGGTGCGCTCTTGCACCAGGATCGCGTCTCACGGGGCGAGGTGCCAGGGCTGGTGTCGCTGATCGGTGAAGCTGCACCTGATTTAGCTAGCGAAGGCAGATGCATGGACTGGCCGTCCGGTCCCGCAGGTCGAAAAGGCTTGAGAGAGCTCTTGAGAACTTCGCCGCTCTTCTTGCGGATGTGACCAGGAATGTCGATTTCAGATAAGCGGCGGGTGAAGTTGGTAGAAGGTGCTGGCGCCGCTGTCGGTGCAGTGTGAATTTCTGAATATGTTCGACGGATCGCGGCCAAGTCGAGACGAAGGCCAGGGGAGACAGGCTCGTGTTTCTTCTGTGCCGTGGGCGACAACGGTGCCGGTGCGAGTGGTGCGACCGCGTCATCAAGAGTAGGCTGAGCGAGCGAGATTAGTGGTTCGCGCTGAGCCCGGGTGTGCTTGATACGAAGCGCGCCGGATTTCCTCGGCGATGAGGATGATGCTGACGATGTCGAGATGCCGGAACCTGAGGCTGTGGGGTATGTGACTTGTGCCTGGGCAGATTGATGCTGGATCGCATGTAGCGGTTGTGGGGATGCACTAGCGGGGAAGCTCACAGGTCCTCGCGACCGTGAGCGAGGGACACGCAGAGGGTTGGCAGCGGCGTTGGCATCCCGAATGTCTTCTATGCGCTCCGAATCCTTCTGAAACTCGCCCGTGGCGTGAATATAGTTCATTGTCGGTGGTGACGGGTTTGGTGGAAAGGGGATGGTGGGCTTGGCAATTGGTTCTAGACCTGTTGGCGAGGCTGGCCTCGGGTGAAAATAGGACATCGACTGGTCTAGTCAAGGAGAACGTGTACAAGAGGCGGCGAGGATTTGCAGCCGGCGGGGGACGCAAAGGTGGTGAAGAAATGATGGCATAGCGTCAAAAACGGATGCCGAGCGATTATGCACGGCGGAAAGGGACGAAAATGACCGATGAGCACAATACCGACGACATGACGTGCGTTGTAGGAAGTAGGTGAATGAATGAAAGGCGGGACGAGAGGGAGGGGGGGCAGACAAACTGGTCAGCTGGAACTTCTTTGAAACGGTGAGGAGGAAGCGGGACAAACCTAAGATGAAGTGTCTTGATGATGCGATTCGGCGCAGCAGAAGCTATGCACCGACGAGCGTGGGCGGAAGGGTTGTCGCGGGGAGGAGGTGGAGGCTGGTGGTGAGAGGAAAAGGACGAACTAGGATGCCGACCTTAGCCTATCTAAATGCAACCGAGACAAATCCAGGCCGGAATCGAATTTGTAGCGCGATCGCGGAAGACGTGCGAAGCAACATTGTCGTTGAAACGGCAGCGAAGGACGTGGCAGGACCAATGGAGCGAGGACGAAGAACGAGGGCAAGTAGAAGTTGGCAGAAGAGGGTACAGGAGACAGAAGGAAACGCGGACCGTCAGCCAAATGTCGCTACTACTTATCGCGGACGGGTGTCACTCACGATGTGGTCAACGCTGAACACTGCGTCCGGTGAAAAATGTCCGACGGGGGGCAATGCCGGTGGCAAGGGTGTGAAGAGGTGTCGGACCGTGACCGGCCAGTGTCCGAGGCAGCGCAACGATGATAAGACACGGCCAAGTGAAAAAATGCAGCAAAAGAGGAGGAGCGCGTTAGGAACAACTCGATTGACAACAGTTCGACGTACGTTGACAAAATGCACGCTCAGAAGCTGGTTGTGAGACGTGCGAAGCGCCTGCAGAAGCCTCCGAAAGAGCGAATCCGATCTCAGGCGACCACTTGGGGCTGCTTGCTGGGAAGCACAGGTGCCGTTGCCCACCGGATATGCGGAAGGGGAGTGGTTTACCGTGAGGGAGGTCTCGGCGTGGGTGGGAGAGCACGACCCAGAGAAATCCACGGGAGAGCGGAAGCAAAATCGAAATTGATACCGGCACAAGAAAGAGAATCTTTCAGGCCCAGATAGAGAGACCACGTTCGTCTAGCCCCGTTTCGTCGCCGGATGGAGCAAGCCTCCAATGCCTTGATCAAGAGGCTGGAGAGCGGAAAGAAGACCAGAAGACGGGTCTTTGCGTGATTTATCAAAACGGCCGCCCAGTTATTTATTGGCCGGCGGTGACGTCGCTATCTGCGCAATTGCAGTCAGTCAGTCAGTCAACAGTCAAACACTTGCAACGAGTCATGAGACACATGCCTGCCTGACAACATCACCGCCAAAACACAAACGTACCTGCAAGTCTACATTCTCTCCCGCCCAAATGTCTCTAGCTCTTGTCGCATGTGGGCTGCGGAAATGAGACCACCCCTTACCAATCTTCTGTTCGTGATCGTGGCGCAATGGGCCGCCACAATCCATCTGATGGTTGTCTCAAAACTGCGTTCCAAGCCGGTCGCGAATGGGTTCGGCGAGTTGATCTAGATCCATACTCACGATGACGATAGCGATGTGCGCGCAAGCCGTCACCGTACCGCGGACAATCCCCTACCCCTCCGGTCCAAGGGTCAAGTCTCCGGATGACACGAGCCGTAAGACACGCCGAACAGGACCGAGCAGCAGCCGGGTTTTTGAACACAACCATCCAGCGCGCGGAGATGAGCTGGTTGCCGGTGCAAATTTATCGTTTCGTGCCTCGCCACGCGCGCGCGCACATTCGGCTCGCGCTGGGACCACCACAGTTTCAGAGGCGACGGCTCAAATATGATAATAAGCTCCGCGGGATCAGCTGTCGTTCGTTGGCGAAATATTCGGAGACTTCTTTGGAGGGGTTATGGCCGAGGTTGAGTGCTCGTCGGTGCGACTCGTGACTTGCACGTAACCATCGTCGTCACCTCTTGCCGCGACGGCTGCGAAAAATAGTCTATCGCTTGGCATTTTGCGCCGAGCTTCATATCACCAAGACAGATTGATGATTGCTCGATGATGTCGGTGCCTGTGTCGGTGCAAGGCAGATTCCGACACGAGCAACCCAGATGAACAGTGGGTGGCACTTCATTCCAGTATTGGATGGGTGGAAACCTGACCCGGTCCGCGGCGTAGACACAAGATTAGAGCGGGCAGGGTTGAACCCCGTCAAGTGGAGCTGCGTCGGCCGATTCCAGCCAGGGTAGCTTGGGTTGGGCCAAGTCCAATTGCCCCCTACGAGCTCAAAGCTGAAAGATATCTTCTCAGTAGGATGCTTTAGACGCCCACGACCGATGTGTATGTGCGTATGACGTCCGCCGAGCCACTCGCGACGCCATCAGGCCCTGGTTGGTGTCCACACTTGGCGAGCCGCCGACGCAAGCGAAGCGTATACAACTCAAGTACGTGGATAAGATTACGTCTCTGGCGTACAACAACGCTTTGAGAACGTGACTGTGGGCGCTGGACGAGCTGCAGTTGTGGACCACGTTCGCTGTGTTCGGATGTCGGGCAAGAATGATGTTGAGCTCCCGCGGGACGTGCACCGTTCAAACGCCCTCCGTGAATACTGAGTGAAAGACAGATATGTCACGATGCTGCATGCAAGTGTCCAGCCTGTCGGCTGCCTAGAGCTCATCGGCTTCGAGGACAGGTTGTCCACAGGAGAATCCGACAACCAGGTCGTCCGGGCGCTGAGATCGTTGGACAATAATGATGCACGTATTGCCGCCCGAGCCTTTTAGCGTTTGCAGCGTGCTGTCGTGCTGCCAGCAGCTGAAGGATTGGCAGTGGGCGGGGATAGTTAGGAGCCGGCTGTCACGAGAAGCGCTGGCCTGCCAATGGTGACCATTTGGCATTAGAACATGTTGGGCACGGTGTGTCAAAATCAGGGCGCGTGATTTGTGGGGAAGCCTGCCTGCTCGCTGTCAGCGACGACGGCAGTATAACATAATATCAAGTACGGACCAAAGTAATCGGAGCTAGAAAACCCTCGGACCTTGGCAGCGAGAGGACTTAAAACCCACTAGTACGAGCAGCCATCGTGTGGTTATTCTCCAGAGTTTTGAACTAGCGACTGAGGTAGGGTCTGTCTGGCGCTCAATGTCGGTTAAAAGGACTGCCTGATAAGCTGGCTTAGTTTCTCAGCAAGAATATTCAGGTAACACAAACTAAGCAAGCGGGGTTTTGAAGTCAGTCGAGTCGAGAGAGAAAGAAAGAAAACAAGACCCGAACTACGCACCGATCATGCGTATTCTCCTGGTTCATCGCCTAGCTGGTCCAGTCGTTTCTCATCCCTCGAGCCAATATCAATGCATTGGTACAGCAATGCCGCTCCAGCGAGGTACCAGACACGAGAGACGCGGAGAGTTGAAGCCAGCCATGAGCGCCGGAGACATGTGATGGTGCTGCTCCACGGTTGACCCTGTGGGTATACCGATACCATTCTCAGGGTAACCCCCTCACCCTTGCGTGCTGCTTTGTTCGCCTTACAACTGTGTTATGTGACGATTCGGGACGACGTCGACGAACTCCTTTGGACCCAGGACGCGATCGGAGCGTCAACCAAAGAAACGAGTGCTACAGGGAGGATAGGTCGAGCGTCCTGCATCCGCGGCAACGGGGAGGGCAAGAGAGGTCCGGGTGACGCGCAAGAGGCCAGGGTAGTTATAGCAGCCCGCGCGGAGAAATTATGCGGGGGAAGGATCAAAAGTCAGTGGCCGGACGGCCCGGTGGCGCATCGCGCCAGGCTGAACCCATCTCGCCGCTTTCAAGACAACGCTTTGGTCCCGCGCACGCTATGGAATGGCCGTCATCCCGGGACGATGAAGTTGGCCCAGGCGAAAAAAAAACCGACGCGGGCGTCCCATTCTGAGGAAGAAGAGGCGGATGCCTGATGGCGGTTGGTGGTCGCGTGATTCAGTCGAGCGGCTCATGATCATGTGCCGCACTGTGCGCGATCCGGATGACCCAAGGGAGCATCACTGTCGAGCAGACTGCGGCTTTCAGATGGCGGCAGGAGGCCAAGGTGCGGCGAAAAACACTAATTTTCGGATGCAGACGAGAGCAAACACAGCTAGAACCACGACCGCCGTAGCCGCCGAATGACTGTCTGAGCCATTGATCGCACGTATTGCGGCGGGTCGTACGACGGGGAGTGCAGCAGCGAGTGATAAGAGATCAAGACGCATGAGCAGGGTATGAAGTCAGCGAAAAGATGTTCTTTCGAAGCCCTTGTGAATGCGGAATGTGGCGCGCGAACAGGGGCGGCATCATGCATCATGACATGACGTTGCCGGCATCCTCCTTGCGCACAGGCAAGGTCGGATCTCTACCAGAAAAACAAACTCTTTGACATTCTTTAGCGAAGTGCTGCGTTGAAACAAGTGTGTCTAGCAGGGCAATTCGGACGAGGTCAATGTTCGACAAAGGCCGGGTGGAGTTGATTTATGCAATTCTCCACCTCCTCAGACATCTCACCTCTGTAACTTGATTGGGCTCCCTAATCAGCAAGATACAGCTAGTATGCCGCAGAGAAGGCTGGTATGACAGGTTCAATGGCTCAGTGACCCCAATCTCAGTCTGAACTGACAACTGTAAATTGGGACGAGCCCGAACTCCGCGGAGATTGATCTCGGCTAAACTGACTACAATCATAACAGATATTACTCGGCTATTCTGTGAATAAAACACAGTCCACCACAGCGATCCGCTGTTGATTGGAGTCTGCGGTCAGGTTTGACGGTCTTCTTCAGATCTGGGTCGACCAAAACATCCAAATTGAACACGACATCCCGCCTGTAAGCCATCTCGCCCAGCAGAAATGCAATAGCCCTCCACGTGCTAGCTCGAAAAGTTGATCTCTCGAATACCTGCACCTTTACTCTTCGCAGGTTCGGCAGAAGACCGAAGCCAATCCCAAGCAATAAATCGCGCACGCAAGCGGCGATGACCCACGGCGGTACCTCCGGCATCGCTTCCCATTCAATTACCTCAACATTCGGAGGACACCAGTGGCTTGAAAAGGGGGGCGTCGTGGTCATGGAGCGCCACTTGCGCCCATCGTCCACTAGTTGTACGGCAAACAAAGTCACGGCAGTCATGCAGCTGTAGTCGCAGAGCTGAGAATCATAATCGAGAAACACCCTCAACGTCATCAAAGTCGTCCGCACCGGCCACAACCACGCCGATGCCGACGGTGACTCTGTTATCTGGCGCCCATAGCTAGGCTGCGGGCATTGTAGCGTACGAAGTGTGCCGCGGATGGCGGGCAATATCGCCGCAAGTTCCTCCGCGGTGCAGTCGATCAGCCAGTCGATCTCGAGTGTTTCGAGACGTGAGATCCATCGGAGCTGCTGTGCTAGTAGGATGGAAGGCCCGTGTTGCTGTACACTCGAGCTGTCATGGGTTGGGTTACCATTGAGCCGGAGCGCCTTCACTGCGTCCCACCTCGTGAGAGTGGCTAGCGCATCCCCCAATGTCGAGTTCCCGAAATTTATCTCGAGGTGTTGCAGCCTCTCCTGCAAGCGCATAGTAGAGATCACATCTTTCCCAATGTCGTCGTCGTACAACCCGACTCGCTCGATGTTGGGACAGAGCTGCAGGAGCCGATGCAACTTCTCGTCTCTACGTGCCTTGCACCTCCTCTCCCACCTTTGCTTCGCGAAAAACGGCATTGCGGGAATATATACCCATGAAAGGGTACAACGTTCCGCTGCCTCGACTTCGCATGCGCGTGTATGCTCGCGGAACCCCTTGACGAGGAGTCGTACATCCCTTCCCGACAGTGTCTGAAGTAGCTGGTCCAGCCGTTTCTCGTCCCTCGAGCCAATCTCAATGCATCGGTACAGCAATGGCGCTCCAGTGAGGTACCAGATACGAGAGACGCGAAGAGTGGAAGCAAACCATGAGCGCCTGAGACGTGTGATGGTGCTGCTCCACGGTCGTCCTTGTGGGTACGCGAATGCGAGGACCACTAGAACGATATCGAAGGGCAGAGTGAAGGAAGACATCGTGGGCTCATTTGTATTTGCCCCAGCTGCGCCTGTAGGGTGAGTTTATAGCTAAAGCCCAATTCTAGTTCATCTCGGACACCGCCAGGATGCAATCTGTCAAGGAGCCCCCGACCCCTGTAACTGCGCCCCACCGGCAGTACACGGCAAAAGGCAAGGAGTGGCGTTAAGGGTATTTATCTACGTGGTATTGGAAATTGCTGCGTGCTGTCAACAATCCGTCAATCTTCATGCATCACCCTCTGCTCAAGTTCCTCCCGTTCCAAGCATAGAAGCCTGTTATGGGCCAATGCTGGGTGCTTCCTATCAACGTGCTCCTTAGATGTGGAAGCTTCCATTCAGCCTAATATCGTCTTTCAACTGTTGATGATAGCTGTATTGGTCGTGGTGGGGTTATGCAGGGTAAGAGTACAAGCAGTGGTGGTGGATGCGAGGGTAACGGAGAGCAGTGGTTGCGATTTAACGCTAGTGATGATGTTGGCAGGTTGAGTTGAGCAGATTGCAGCAGTAGAGAGCGAAGACGAAGACTGTGCGACATAGCGCATCGAGGAGAAGACCGCGGAAGAACGACTTTGAAAGAAGGCTAAGTAAGAGTAGCAGGCTCTGAAGGAGAGAATTGGCAGTGGTGGCAATCAGTCGAACGGAACACCTTTCCACTCGCCCAACCGATGGCACTTCTCGACATGCTGATAGACAGCGTCGCATAAGCGCTTGTTGTAGCCGGTGCATTGCATTGCAACGCAAGCAATCTTGAGTGCGCCGAGCTCGTACAACTGTTTGACATCCAGTCGAAGTTGCGGCGCGACGGCGCGACGGTCCCTGAGGGTCGCGTCGACCAGAGCTTCCTTCATCTATGGGTGAGATGAGAAGATTAGCCAAAACCACAACCTTGAATGAAGCATTAACCTCGGATGAGAAGGTCATATACTCTTCGGGTGAAACATCAGCAAGGCGGCTGCCCCTATAAATGCCCGCGTAATGATAGTTCGACTCCTGATAGGAGGTCAGTTTTACGAACACAGTGATGCAACCGGGCCAGTACCTGGACGCGATAGAAGCACTCGGTCGGTTTGTTGAATGGGCCAACGACATCTACCTCACGCCAGGAAAATGTCCCGGCAACGGAAAGCGAGAAGCAACGAATGGTTGGGGCGAACACAAGGCCGTGAGTATGATCCTCTGATGGCCAAATAGTAAGCGGTTCACAAAGCACGTGGTATCCAGAGAGTCTGCATTCATCTTGGTGAGAGGCGCGAATTCAGCAGTAGATGGTACTTACGCGATATGTGTCGACTGCAAGAGAATCATAATATAATCAGTGACACCAACCAATGGGACTTGAGCACACGCACTCGATTGCCCAAAGAATGACCGAACACATCGGAGAAAGAGAAGCGAGAAGTAAGCGAGAACGCTGGTGGTTCCTTGGATGGCATATTCTTGGGCACCGGGAAGGATTCAAGGAGCTGCCGACGCTGGCGCGCGTTGTCCGCAGAGGTCGGTAGCGTGGGGCTAGGCTCCGCGGACTCGGGGGAAACAACAGTATCGGAGTCGGAAGCAGTAAGGATTGGAGTTAGCTTCGGGGTCAGAAGCTGCTGAACTATGGTGCCTTTTTTGGTAACTGGCCTGGTATGGGGCTCGTTCACGGGTTGGGGCACGATGCTCTGGAGCGCAACAGTCTCAGACTCGATGTGCGTGCGCGTGCTGGCATACGCATTTTCGAGTTTAAGTTCGTTGCGCACGGTGCAGAGGATCTGGTAGTCAGATATCAGTAATAAATAGGGGCTTCGTAAAGGGGGGGGGGCTCTCACGGTCGATATTGGATTGTTGTCAGACTCGTCTGCGTCCGTGGAAGAGCCAGAACCGAACCCCGAGCTGTCTACGAGGTTGAGGTGGGATAGGGCGAGTCGAAGATTGTCGCGCTCCAGTACGGCCCCGTCGAGATCGTGCTGCACTCGATTCAGGCGGTCGCTGCACGTCGCGGCGAGCTCGTCTCTCTCATCTACGGCGGCTCGAGCAAGATTCTCGTATTGCCTCTCGCGGGCCATGCGCTCAGCAAGAGCCCTGGCGAGGTGTTCGCAGCAAGTGTTCGACTCGGCGAGGGCTGCCCGTGTCTGGGCCAGTTCAAGAGCGGTTTCCGACAGCAGCGTCGGAGGAGGAGGCGAAGAGCAAAAGATGGGAAATGGCGGCGCTTGACTGAGCAAAGCAGGCATTGAGATAGGAGACGGCTCCTGCCACGACAGCTTGCGGAGCAGGTCGACTCGAGCCGGGTGCATGGAGCGCGGGTCGTCGAGAGTCTCTGGTGCGTTGCTCGCCGGGCGTGACATGCCATATGGCATTGGCGCAGGCGTGGGGGGCAGGGAAAACATGGCCAGCGCGGGGACAGGCGTCGGCAACGGAAAAGGAGGAGGGAAGGATGAGGGAGCTAAGTTTGAATTTAGCCGCGGATCCAATGCATTTTTCGGGCATTCGGACCGCCAAGTTGGGATAGGGGTATAGTTACGCACATGTCATTAAAAATACAATTCCAGCTTTCCCCATGGCTCATTTGAAGTGATGCGCACATATTGCATCAAGTTAGGGTGATAGGATGTGCCTACCGACCAGATTGTACTTGTTCTCTCACCACGTGACTGACTGAGATCCGTCTCGCAACTGCAGTCGTCAGCTTTTTGAGAAACCAGACTCGCCCTGAGTGGATCTAGCCAACTGATCACAAGCAATAGCAACTCTACCGTTCGAGAAGACAGTTGCGACTAGTACAACACTTCAACAGTTTCTCGGACTGCGTCCATGACCTTTACAAGCTCGTCTACTCTGGATGCTATACGACGAGTCTGCTGTGAAAGGAGTCCGCGCAAAAGGATTTGAGCCAATCGTGCGAAGCAACGGAAGTCTTCTTTCCTTTTATAGCGCTCTATTATGCGATTAATCCTTAAAGCCCTTAGTTGAAGCTCCTGCAGCTACTTCAAAGTCGGTAGGGCGCCTATTCTGAACTAGATGGGGCGGGTCTAACCCTCAAAAGTGCAACATCCTAGCGAACTGCAACCTTTCAGGCTCCCACACCTGTGCAAGCGGAATCCACGATCGCTCCTCTACCGGAGCTTCGGCGAATCCTGCGCTCCAGAACTTGTGGATTGCCTTCGCATTCGTTTGTGACGCCTTGAACCGGATATTCTGGATCTTGTCCCAGGTCTTGGTTGAGGCGGCTGTCAGACCTAGTCAGTGAGGTCCATAGTAAGACGTTTTAGGAGAAAAGTAGTCGCACCTAACTGTCCCGCATCTTCACCCGTTCCAAAGCCACAGGCAGCAAAGATGACGACAGGCGGGATGGTTCGGCCGCGATACTTGCAGATGTACGAACCGACCCCGACAGCGTGGAGGTTCCATTCCACCTGGCTTAAGCCATGCCTTGCCATGAGGGAAGTGAAGTCTTCGAGAGTAGGGTGTTGTAGAGATGGCGCGTCTCCCGGGGTGAGGACCGCAGGTGTTGCAGCTCGACTGGATAAGAACGCCGTGCGACGAGCCTCTGCTTTGTGATCTTGAGCGGTCTTACGAGAAATCCACAGGCCAACCCAATGGATCTGCGAGGGAAAACTGTGAGGGCCGCAGACCTGCGGTATGCCTTCAAACGGACCCGTTTCTCGTCCCAGCCACCAAAGAAGGTGCGAACTTCGTAGTTCCGCCCAATGGAAATCTCGCGGAAGAAGTGAAACTGGGTGTGGGGTAGGACAGGTCCGCAGCCCATCGTTGAATACAGGGCCTAGGGCGTCAACGAGAAGCCTGACTCGGCAGTAGTCGAAATTCTTCATGACGCAGGGTTCAACTCGCGGAATTAGGTGTAGATAATTGCCCACCTTGGCATAAACCGAGTTGCTGACATGCATATTGTAGTCGCACTCGTCGATACCTGCCGTAGTTTTAAGCAAAGAGTACGGCTGAGGTCGCGCATGACGGACTGGCAGAGAACGTGTTTCGCACTGAGACTGAGAACGGGCTCTTGCCCTTCGCGCTCATGACTTGCATTCGTGCTCGCCCACGCCAACCATTGCTGAAAGTTTGAACAGCAGCAGGCTCCTTAGAAGAGGATGCATCATTCGCACTAGCTATCGTATCAAGTGGCAATCTCGGTGTTGATGTTTGAACACGTACAGTGCCAGTAAAATGGCCACGACTTGCAGTAGAGCATCAAGAACGCTAGCGCGAGATATTTAGGGCCCGAAAACCGCAAGACAAGAGATTTAATAAAGTCAGAGGAAGTAGACTGTGTAAACATGGCGGAGGACATGGTGGAAGGACACCAAGACGTGCTGTCGCGATGCTCCGGTGCTGCGTTTGACCCTGAGCTATCGACAGCAACTGTCTAACCGCGTATCGACCGTCGAAATGTGCACAAACACAGGAAAATCTGGGCACGCTTACTGACGTCTTTGCGTGAAGAAAGCCCATACGCAATGCTTAACGGGTTTCAGTTCAAAGCTTCCATCACTATACATCGTTCAGCAAGGGAGTACGAACAACGAGGACGCATCAAGCTCTCTCAAGAGAATTCAAAGAATCCGAGCTACGTGAATGCCGGTGGGCTCGAAGAGGTGTCATAGCAGTCTCATACGAGAGTCGCTGTCCGGACTTCACAACGTTGTCCTGGCTGCTCCATACATGAGCTGTACGGCCTACAATGATAAGGACGCTGACCACAAAATCAACATATGCCTATGCACTCGCAGGTCGCGGAGGAGCAGACGTACACGTAAATGGCACCGAGTGTAATGCTGCGTTCGAGCGCTCTGGCGAGGTACAGCATTCGCAACTTGCGGATATATACCTCTGCCTCGTCAATCGAATGGTACTCCTTGGCCGCAAAATCAGAGGTGACGCCGAACCAGAAAAACTCGGCGAACATCTCGTATGCGCAGCGAGCTATCAATAGTGGGACGAGTCGAAGTGCAACCGCGTTTGTTGGCTAATAAACCAGAATTTATTAGCTGTACCTCGATGTGCTGGTCCAAACCAACCTTGTCGTCGTGTCCAAGCCGTCGAATACGCGAGCGAAGAATAAACGTGGTCGCCGGGATGTCAATAACGACAGCCAGGAAAAGCGTTAGGTTCACGCGGCCGTGCAGAATGCGGACAGTGCTTTGCCAGCCTCTGGAAACCAAGGTCAGACACGACGTTACGCGAGTTATATTGACGCACGAATACTCCTCGCTCGTTAAAGATTTGTACTTCGCCTTGCCGAAGGTTGTGCCTGCAATAGCTGGCAGGACCATCGCACCGATGACCAAAAGTGTCGTCAGGAGAGCGATATCAAGGCCTTTCTTCAAAACGCCGAATCCACGCCCAACGCTTGCATGCATCTGCTGACGGTTCCACAGGATGAGGATGACAGCCGCCAGCATGCAGACTTCGGCGAGCCAAGAAATAGCGTCTGCTGCGCAAATCATTCGCAGGCGAGGCAGCGCATAGTCGATAGGATCGGAAATGTTCCAAAGGAGCACGAGAAGGATGTGATTGAGAAGGGAGAAGGAAATCGAGAGGATGAGCGCGATGTAGGGCTTGCGGTAGTCGCTACCCTGCTCCAGGATTCGGACCATGATATGAAGCAGAACCAGGCAAATTACGGAGAAGACTATCTGGGGAAGATAGTCAGCTTAGCACGCCGCGAGAATGTTAATTGTACGTTTATTCCAAGCACGGCTTTCGCTTCCCAAACGGCTGCTTGCCTATCATCATCGTGTTTCCCTGCGTAAAGGGTCGAGGACATTGCGGTGGTTCTAAATCAGCTAAAAGAGAGGAAGCGAAATGAGATGGCTAAAGTCACGTTAACAAACGCGGTCCGCAGCGGGCTGTAGACGCGGCTGCGCACCCTCCGACGTTTTCAGCGAGCCACTGCGCGACACCTGATGCGATTGGGCTGATTTTGAAAGCGGTCACACCTCTTGCGCTAAGCAGGCAGAGTTTGCGTGACAAGAAGGTGGTTGTTACACTGAGGCAGGCGTGGTCGTTATGGGCTGATACCCAAGCAGATCCAAGCTCAGTTTCCGAGCAATCCGCGTATTTTATCTGATTTTCAGCAGAATAAGCTTCGGGGGGGATGTCGAAGCATGTATGAGGAGGGAGGAGGCCAACCTTGGCACGCCACCGGCCTCAACCGCCGGCATCACTTGTCCTCTTACACAGCTCGCAGTCAGCCGCGTAGTCCTCGGCACCATGGCACCGTCACGGGCAGACACTGTATTCGATGTTGACAAGGACGATGATGATGCCCGCACCCTTACATCTCCTTCAGCGCCGGGCCAGACACCACTGTTCCGCGCTCCACGCTCATACGAGTCCGACGACGAGTTCGACGACGCTGCCACGCTGGCAAAGTCTCCACCAGTGGCCAACTCTGCCGCGCAGGAGAAGGAAGCTGTTTCAGGCGAGTCGTTAATGGCAGACGCAGAGAAACACGCCGAGAAGTCGGACAACGCGACGGTCGTCTTCGCGATTCCACTGCCCGAGCTACCTTTCGGC
Organism: Auriculariales sp. MPI-PUGE-AT-0066; assembly: GCA_020744175.1. NCBI lineage: Eukaryota > Fungi > Basidiomycota > Agaricomycetes > Auriculariales > Auriculariales sp. MPI-PUGE-AT-0066. The sequence goes on from JAGTJP010000038.1 coordinate 267,840, forward strand.
ATGTCGGAGAAGAAGGCGGCCTCGCTACCACCATTCGTGCTTTATGCACTACCTCCGGCACCGCTCAAGAGACCAGATGAGGGTGAGAAGGAGTCGATTGTCAACAAGGCGCATCGAACATGGCAGGAGAAGGAGCGGGAGGCTCGGAAGGACGACACTACCATCAAGAACAAAGCAAGTGAGTGTAATGAGCTGTCGTGCTGCTTACCGATTATTTAACTCCTTACTCAGTCGGTGTACGTCACATGTAGTCAATAAAAGCATTGCTGATCACAGGGTGCAGTTCATCTCCCGGGCTATGTCATATACCAAGTCGTCCAAGATCGAGTTTCTGGGTCGAACTCATGCTCAAATGGAAGAGGTACGTCTTCTCGATGCTTCAGAAGTCTTCCTTGCTAATTAGCCCTCAGCTACGTGTAATCTACCCCGCGAGTTTCCCAGCGCACAATATTCAAGAAATGTTCACCAAGATGATCGCAGCCGTCAAGGCGGCGGCAATGCGTAACGCCGTTATTTCGACTGCAGTGCTGCCGGTGGTCTTTGTCTTCGAGTGCGTTCATGCACTTTCTTACTCCATGCAGCCGTCACTGACCGCAGACGTGTAGCACGCTTACATTCATCCGTACGTCAACTTCAATTTTGCGGCAGGTTTGACTTAATCTCATTCTGGCTACTCCCTTGTTACACATTCACTCTGCTTCCTGCAATCTTCACCCAACAGCTGGTCCCTTTGAGATCAATGCAGTTTTCGCCGCCGCTTCCTGGACAGGTGCCGCACGTGCCAGCTCAATCACGAACGGCATTGTGGGCGGCAAGTTGCCCGTCAACTTTGAGTCGGACGACCGGTTGGACTCGCTCGTGCACCGGCTACATATAATTGCGCGCGAGGAGGCCCAGTACAAGGTCCCGATGGCCATCGCCGAGTGGCCGCACGCGGAACCGCCAATGGAGGGTATAGAGCTAGTGCACCTGCTCAAGGCCATCGTCACCAACCACCTTGGGCTCGATGCACACGAGAAGTACGACCCGGACAACGAGAATTGTTTGAGGGACATTGAGGAGAACCTGCGCAAAGGCGCGAAGGAGTGGCTCAGCGCCATTGGGACATCTTTGTAATGGACCTACCAGGTTCCTGCATCGGACTCGAGATAAAGTGTAATTTTGTCGTTATTATCTGAACACGCTAGCTTTTGTCCAATTATCGCGGTTTCAGCAGGATTCACGAGGCACTCGAAGACATCTCTCCTAAACTCATAGAACTACACATTTCTTTTCTTTCTTCTTCGGTGGCGGAGGAGTCAATGCAGCTGCAACAGCCTAAGCGAGCGAACATATCAGTTGTCGAAAGTGAGTATACCGCTTGGAGCGAGCATGCGGACCTCGTTGAATATGGTATCGAGCCCTTGCCCAGAGAGTGATGAGCACTCGACATACTTTGCAGCACTGAGTTCCGTAGCAAGGTGTTCCCCCATCTCGACCGTCACCGCCGACTGGTCGTTTTCCTTGAGTCGCATCTGTGTCTGGAGGTCATCACGAAGGTCCACCTTGGTGCCAACGACTAAAAATGCAACTCCAGGGCAATGGTGCACGATTTCAGGATACCATTCAGTTCTGAGATCGTTAAAGGACGACTGGGAGACGACGCTGAAACATAGAAGGAAGACGTCGGTTTGCGGATACACGAGTACGCGGAGCCGCTTGTACTCCTCTACGAGGAATCAGCGGAGTAATGCAAGCTTTCTGAGTAATCTGCCAAGTGTACCTAAACCGGAGACGTCGAAGAAGCCAACTTCGTACGAGCGATTATCGACGTTGACGCGACGAGAGTAGCCACAGTAGCACTTGTGGGTCACGAGGATAAAAATGATACACTTAATGCAGAGAAACACTTACAGTCGGGATGTAATCGCCAGGATAGCGTGAGCCACACATAGTGAGAAGCAGGCAGGTCTGCGCGGCGCGGTGTAAGCCCTGGGTAAGCACTGCTTTAGCCCTCGTACCTTGCCGACCTGGTGGCCACCCACGATGACCAATTTCAGCGTGTTCATGGTGGTACAAGTAAACAGATGCCAACTTAGGCTGTGCAGCGAGCTCAGCTAGGAGGGCTGGGAGGCAGAAATGAAGCGGTCGGTTGAGGGCAGACAATCCTCGATTTGGAACACGGAGGAATCAGCATGTTCGGAAGTGGGTTGTTGAATAGTCTCTCGCTTCGCTGTTCGCTTGATCCTACACTATCAGACAACCTCTCTGATTCTTCTCTATGCCAGGCAATAATTGAGAGCGACCAGGTTGCGGAAATTAAAGTGAATGTAGCCAATCTCAGCGATGTTTGCGAATCCAGAGATTGAGATTGTAAATCGCAACGAGGGTCTACCATGCGATGATATCCGGGAATAAGTATTAACGCAAAGATGCTATAGTTCCCTCAAGTTCAGATCAGATTGTATTAAACGGCTATACATTTCCTTCGCTTGACTAGCGGAGGTGGGTCAAGTGCAGCCCTGATAGTCTGACAGAGTTAAAATTGATGAGCTACGGTAGACATAGCAGAGAAAGACGAACCGTGTCGAAGACATTGCGTATACCATGCCTCGTCAACGCTGAGCATTCTACATAAGCCGCCGCGCCAAGTTCATTTGCCAGTTGTTCTCCATCTGTAGAATTGACCGGACTCTCCTTCCTCTTGGTCAACCTTTCAAGCTCACGGTCGTCATTCCTTAGATCGGTCTGTGTGCCAACAATAATGAATGGAATACCCGGACAAAACCAGTCAATCTCGGGTAGCCACGCTTCTTTGACGTTGCGGAAAGTATAGGGAGCTGAGACCTTGAAGCAGATAAGGAAAACATCGGTTTGAGGATACGAAAGCGGGCGGAGGCGATGATCTTTTTCGTGGTCTATGAAGTGGTCAGAGTTCCAAAGGCGGCGATGAACAGCTCATTTCGTACTGGATAAGGTGTCGACAAGGCTGATGTTAAGCATTTGTCCGTCAATTGATGTCGCGACTGAGTAGTTATCAAATAGCTGCCGGGAGATTGTCAGCGCCGATGCGCATAGAGGTCCCAACATACATCAGGCACAGATCCTTCAGGAAATTGGTTTGAGGTATAGTTGATCAGGAGGCATGTCTGAGCGGACAGATGAGAGCAGGACGATGAGAAGGAGGCACTTGTGCGCAGACCTTGCCCACACCTCTGTCTCCAACGACCACACATTTGACGGTGCGCATGGCGTCGGATACGGTAGGAAAGCCGGTATCTGTATGCAGAATCAAACGGAACAGCGGCGAGGACTTTGTGCAGGCAAGAGAAGAAAAGTATTCACACAGGAAGAGTTCAGTGACGCAGTAATAATACTGTATGCAAAGTCGCGACCGATAGCAAAGCTGTGCTCGAGATGAGACTCTTATGTCTGTGTTGATGAGCAGTGGAAGAGAGGCGATCGGCGGTGGCGCGAACGCGTACTGAGCGGTCGAAGCCAGCAGAGTCACGACCTTCGCGTCGGACTTTGGACACGGGCTCTTGCTCCTGCCAGCTTCTCTCAAGATGACCTTGCATCTACATACACCACCACTCAAGTTTTCTGTTTGTAGTGGTGCGGGGCCGGGCATGGAGATTGTGCCGATTGGCCGCCAGATTAATTGACTAATTCGGCTGCTGAGTGACCTGCAGGACTGGAGTCATGGAAAATATGAACCATCATCTACTACAATCCTCCCGAACCTTGCCTGTGCGTGTCTAATCATGCGCCAAAGGTTTCTCATGCTCAATTGCTCCGATCCTCATGTGGGAGCCGCTATTGCCTCAAATCAAGCAATATCTGACCTGGCTCGCTGACATATCCCAAAAGAATATCCCAAACGGAGATCAATGGGAGGTGTCGCGAGGTCTGTTTGAGCACAGTAACAGTATGTTGAGGAGCAAAGAGTCTCTATATTCTATACGACGCACCACTTACCCAATTCTTTCTGACTTGTACAGTGCAACTTCATCCAGTTGGACCCATCCAATCAAGCCATTTCGGGTGTCAAGACAAACAAATTGGCAGTTCCGTGCCCATCCTAATGCCTTCGACGTTGAAGGGACCGCATGGAGAGATGAGGCGCGCCGATCGGCTTCGGCAAACTTCGACAACGCGGCGTTCCACTGAAGAGACCGCGGTCTGCTTTCCATAAAACAACTGAACCCAAGTGAACTCTCAAAATTGACGGGGCTTTCCTCATGACGGGACTCAACTGCTATAAGCATGTGCAGACAGACTTTTGAAGGCGAGAGAGAGATGCTCAGATTGTGTGATCATCAGCAGCGCCGAATAGGTCATGAAGCCATGAGGGTGCCAAAACCAAATTCTCGGCATTCTTTACTATCTGTGAGCATCTATTAGCATGCGCAACGTGTATACGGCGAAGCTGAGTCTGAGGAAGAGTTGGCGCGTAGACCGCGATTTACCGCAGTCCATCGTGGCCTTACGCTTCATCATGTGCCAAACCTGTAATTTCTGCCAATAATTACAAGAACAGAGTCAAACAGAAATACTCGTGTTAACAGCACGAGTACGCACACAACCTCGGCCTACAAAAGTGTGCAGCACCCTTTACGTCCTTCCTGTACCCGCGGACGTGGCCATGTCGCAACTCGGACTGCCTGTGCCCAAGCTCCCAGTCAGCTTAGTCGCGCGCGGCTTGAACAGGCGCACCTCTTCGAATAGTCGTGTGATGCCCTCCTGCCGGAGAGATGAGCATTCCAAGTATCCCGCAGCTCCAAGCCGTCGCGCCAGGTCTTCCCCTTGCTTATAAGACACGAATGATTCATGGGGCGGAACGTCCACCGCCTCACCAACTCGTAGGTCGCTCTTCATCCCTACCAGGATGAATGGCACCCCTGGGCAAAAGTGGCTGATCTCAGGGATCCACACGCTCTCGATATTCTCAAACGAGGATGCTCTCGCTATGTCAAAGCACGCGATAAAGATGTCTGTCTGTGGGTATGAGAGAGGTCGCAGACGTTCGTATTCGCCCTGCCCTTCGATTTTGCGTCAAATGCGTCGAGGTTCCTGCCGTCACGACACGCACCTGCTATATCCCAGTAACCCAAGTTATAAGGCTTGTCCCCAACGTAGACTGTCTCCGCCCAAGAGTCCGCAACCTTTCACCTCGTTAACGGGCAATGTGGGGAAGTGTGGCGGACAAACAGTGGGCACGTATGTTGTTGGATATGTGTTGGTGGTGTGGACGATGATTAGACATGTCTGAATAGGAGTTAGCCTCTGAAAGCTGAAGGACGGGTCGCGATAGCGTACTTTACCCACGCCACCATCCCCAACTACAAGGCACTTGATATGATCCATGACGCTGAAAACGAGCTAGCGCGGCACCTAGTGAAGGATGTATGCAGCGTCCAGCTGTGGAACGGCCGCGTACAGTATATATCGAGCGTGCGCGCAGATTCAGGAGTCCAAGCAGCACCACATGCCGGGCAAGGCGCTCGAGATTGTCGTGTCAGCGGTGCAGTCAGACCTCATGAGGCTGTCAGGATGTAATAATGCTATTCTTATAGAGCCAAATCAAAAAATAAATAAATAGAACTTCTTTATCTTCTTCCCGCGAGGTCTGTTTATTGTGAGTGTCACAATAATGATCACAGCAAACACCTGCAGCTGAGGTACAGGTGTTCTTGTGCCTTCCAACACCCTGCGGCACATCCAGGAGAACATCCTTGCCAGCCAAAGCCACGCAACACTCAAAGTTGACGCTGAAGGGAAAGGTCAGAGCAGCGAGGTGAAGGAAACTGGCAATGGGAAGGAGAATACAGCAGCCCACACCACGCTGGCGACTACGCAAGTTAAGCTTCAAGCTTCACATTGGGCCTTCGAACTGCACCGAAATGGGGAGTTGAAAGCAATGGCAGATCGTGGCGGGAGAACACATCTCGGTCGATAGGAGCAAGACTGGCTCCAGCTCCGTCTCACCTTTGGAACAAGTCACTCGCCGACTTCTCCACCTGCAAGACAGACGGCAAACTCGAGCAGAGCATGCATATAGCAAGGTGCACCCGTCAAGCACACATATACGATATTACACGCTACAACTTTCGTACAAGGGGAGACTCGGGAAGTGTAACATCAGAAACGAGAAGCGAGGCCGAGTAGGAGGGGAAAGGATGCATAGGTGTAAGGCGTGCGCTCAGGTGTCAGTGGCGGTGGCGAAAGCATAACATAAGCTACGACTACGGCAGCATCGAGTAGGACCTAGACGAGGAGGGCAAGGACAGCGATGGCAGAGGACGCTTAAGCGGTGCGCTCGCCACGGAGGCGGCGGGCGAGGGCAAGATCCTTGGGCTGAATGGTGACACGCTTGGCGTGGATGGCGGCCAAGTTAGTGTCCTCGAAGAGCGAGACGAGGTAGGCCTCGGACGCCTCCTGGAGAGCAAGGACAGCCGACGACTGGAAGCGCAGATCGGTCTGAAAGCAAACAATGTTAGGTTACCGATACCTGATGAGTAAATGGAGGAGACTGACCTTGAAGTCCTGAGCAATCTCACGAACGAGACGCTGGAACGGCAGCTTGCGGATGAGAAGCTCCGTCGACTTCTGGTAGCGGCGAATTTCACGGAGGGCGACGGTACCAGGGCGGAAACGATGAGGCTTCTTAACACCACCAGCGGGAGTCTGCAACAGCCGGTGAGTTTGCAGCTTATCAGATGTCCGAGCGCAAAACGCCGTACCGCGACAGACTTGCGGGCGGCCTGCTTGGTCGCGAGCTGCTTACGCGGGGCTTTGCCACCAGTAGACTTGCGGGCGGTTTGCTGTTGAAGGCGTCATGTTGAGGAAGAGTTTAGTCGATTTGACCGGACGGTTGTTGCGGAGATTTCCATTTCGGGTCCGGAAAATGCCGGTATAATTCAACCCACCACACCCCGAGCAGGCGCGCAATGGACAAGTTATAGCGACAGCGCAGAAGAGTCATCGATAAGGGAGGGACATGAAAGGCAAGAAAGAGTCAGCGTGTGAGCGATACTATAGGGACATGCATGCCGGTAGCCATCGTCACCAACGACGACAGCGACACCACCACCTCAACTCGAACAAAGAGCAGCGGCAGGTAGAGGCATGCAGTGCGAGCATAAATAAATAAATACTAACCTTGGTGCGAGCCATTTGGTTTAATTGACTTCTTGAGGGCTTGAGGGGACTTGCTGGGTGTGAGAAAGTGGGGATTGGAGGGCAAGGAACGAGGGAAAAATGGGCGAAATGGCCCCCGCCTTTTGTGACGCTTGGCCCACCTCGGGGCTTTCCGCCATGAGCGGCAGTGTGCGAGGTCGGAAGAAAGGTCTTAGGCGGAGGGATCGGATGCAATAACGGTATTTGCCGTTAGGCGCCCAAATGCTACCATTTGGTTTGGGGAAAGGTCGGCAAGGCATGGATCGTGCCGCTTGTCGACGCGCCAGACGTCGTTCGTCGGCGTCGGTACCCATGAAACCAACAGGAACAAACAAATGAGTCATGCTTTTGGGTAGTAGTACTGAGAGCGAGTGACCTGCGAGTCGCATAGCCTCGTGACAAAGTGTGCATTTCTAGACTCATGCGTCCTCGCGACCAGCAGGACCATCATACTACATTTAACGACTCAGACGGGGTAATGGGTAGTTAAATAGATATATCTAGGTTGCCGAGTACCCATTTCTCTTACCATTATTGAACTGGACCAATGCCTGTCGCCTACGGATCAGAGCCGCGACAGCATCGCGACCACACGTTCCTATGTTCTAGCCTTTATGAACCACCATCGACCGATTGTCCTGATTCTGAGCTCGCTCGCCTCTCCGAGAGCTTCATTATGCTATCTGCGATGGGTAATTATCATCAAGTGGCTCCCGTGGCACGGCTTTGCGATGTGACGTTCATTATTCCAGTAGACTCTTTCATATACCACAACCGTGACAGCTCCACCAGTTATGGTAGGGTATTTCAGGCATGCGGCGGCCCGTCACCAAATATTAGAAGACCCGCTCAACAAGGTGCAAACACCATTGCATATTCAACATCCCCCATTTGGGATGCCTTCATTGTTCCAACCCTGACCTCATCGGGCATGCAGTGACAGTCGCAGGTCGAGCAACTCCACTGGCAGGCTGGTTTAGATGTCTCTAAGGGCGCAGTACAAGCCAAAGCTGGCAGATGGCCGAACATGGCGTGAACTTGGGCACATGCTGCGTGAGCGTGAGCTGTGCCACCGCACCAAGCCTGTATAGCAATCTGTACGATGGGGTCTCTGCAAAGTGAGATACGGAATCATAATCATTACTGAAACGCGAGACGAGGATGAGATCGTTATCACAGGACCGCTCGGTAACGTCATGCGCTGCCGCATGAGTCGGCGGACCAGAAATCGTAATTATGAGGTGGCAGCGAGGTACATAGTGTGTTTCCGAGGCTTTGAGCGCGAGTGCGAAGAAGTGCCGGCGCATAACGAGACAGGGGTCCGAGAGTAGCTTGTTGGACAACTGCGGAGCTTGAGGCTGGCTGTGCAGGCCGCAGAGAGGCCGCCACGCGACGCGGAGAGCCTAGATCAGCGAGCTACGCGCTGAGACGCGGGCGGTGAGCAAGTTTGGGTGGTTAGCGGGAAGACGAGGAGCGGTTGTCAAGGGGAATGCGGGTTCAGACAAGGGCTTGGGTGCAGCGGCTCAGCCCGAACGCAGAATCTGGGAGCCATTTCGTCTTGTCCCTCTTCCGAGTCGCAGTCGCTGCTCAACGTCCGTCGCCGCCTGCACGCTCCATCCCTGCCCACCTCGTCTCGTACGTCTACCATTTCGTGCCCCGCCCTAGACTCCGCTGAGCCATCGCCCGCCGATTTGCGCTGCAGTTTTCGAGCCCGCGCGGTCCGCTCCTGCTCTCATACGACCCACCCTCACGGCCCTCCAGCACCCGCTGTGCACGACCTCTGCCCCGCAAATAGGTCCGTGTGTGCACCTGAGACTCGCCGCGCGCCCGTCGTAGTCGCAGCCGGCGTGTGTGCCTCGTCGTTGATGGCATCGCTGGCCCGACTATGACCATGCGGGGCGTCGCCTCCCGCCCTGGCACTTGGCTAACTTTCATCTATTCTATTTAATAGCTCGTCATGCAAACTATCAAGTGTGTTGTAGTCGGAGACGGTGCTGTGGGCAAGGTGCGCCGTTGTGCCGTCGCAGCCACGCTGGCCCCGCCTCATTCATAATCCTTCATTCATCCAGACCTGCCTGCTCATCTCGTACACTACAAACAAGTTTCCGAGTGAATATGTCCCACTGTGCGTATGAGCGTGCTGCTCAGTCACCCCCTCACCACTTACCCCTCCTGACAGGTGTTCGACAACTACGCCGTGACGGTCATGATTGGTGATGACCCTTATACACTCGGTCTCTTCGACACGGCAGGTGCGTAGTTGGCACGTTGTGCCATGTCTGCGCCCCATTCGCCCCTGACTATGCTCCGTGTGTCACCAGGTCAGGAGGACTACGACCGTCTGCGTCCTCTATCCTACCCCCAAACCGACGTCTTCCTCGTCTGCTTCTCCGTCACTTCACCCGCCTCATTTGAGAACGTCAAGGAAAAGTGGTTCCCCGAGGTCCACCACCACTGCCCCGGTGTCCCCTGCCTCATCGTGGGCACGCAGGTCGACTTGCGCGACGATCAACCGTCCTCGACAAGCTGGCCCGCTCCAAGCAGCGGCCCATTCTGTCTGATCAGGGCGAACGTCTGGCCCGCGAGCTCGGCGCTGTCAAGTATGTCGAGTGCTCGGCTCTCACTCAGAAGGGTCTCAAGAACGTGTTTGACGAGGTCAGTTGCCGATCTCTCTATTCCGTCCACCCCTGTCGCTCTTCTTGAAACATGTTCAACGAAACGCGCGCCGTGCGACGGGGTCCTCAGAACCACGCTTAGCTCTAAGATTCCCGCGCCGCGAGCTCCGCGTCCCTCGACAGCGTGTTTGCCAGGGTGTCATGTCCTCTATCTGCGCGCTGACACTTTCCTATCACAGGCAATTGTCGCTGCACTCGAGCCTCCGGTCGTCAAGAAAAAGAAGCCCTGCCTTATCCTGTAATTTACGACCGGCCGGCACAACGTGACGAGCGAGACGACTCCCCTCTCTTTCTCCTGGCTCTTCCGATTCTACTGCTGCTTTCGACCTCATCTTGTTTCCCTGTTATCCCCGTGTCCTGTTTTGTGCGCGTCCCCTTCTCTGTGTCTTTTCTTTTCTTTTACTCCTTACTCACCCCACACCGTGCTACGTCGTCCGCTGTCAGCCTTGCTTCACCGTATCTCGCTCCGACTGCCGCCCCTTGGATATTGCCAACACCTTCCCGCAGCTCTCGCGCCGCACCAGCCGACGCCATCGTCCATCAAGTGCGGCGTGGTGTGAGCGGACTTATGACGACTGGGATCCCGGCCGATACAGTGTACACCCCAGCCCGCACCCGCCTCCCTGATAGCCCACGCGACGACGACTGCCTCTCCATCCCCTCTTAGACAGACGACGACGAAACATGAAATGACGAGTTGGACGAGCGCGGGCTGAGGCTAGCGCAGCGGCCGAGTCTGGGTTTTTCGTGCATCCGTACCTTGTTTGCGTCCTCGGCAACTTGACAAGTTGTTGTTTTGTTGGGATCAGGTTCAAGTTGGGATCAGGCATTAGCCGAGGTGGATCTTGATGCCTTGATCGAGTGCGGACAAACGTGATGAACCTTGGATACGACGACTGTTGTGGCGTGGGAGTCCTCGGCTTGGCTCTTGCTCGCTCGCTCGTCGATCTCATGATCAACCTCGTGGCTACACGGTACAGCGACAACACTGTGCGCCTATTCGGCAGCTCTCTTGGTCGCGTTTGCGCCGTCGCTTAGAGCAATTCCCACGCTCCTTGTGGTGTGGTCTGCTAGCGGCCAACATTTGACCGCGTCCCGCGTTCATTTTGGCTCGACTCACATGACTTTGTCCTTTCTCTCCGGTTTTGGCCTGTCATTGGCGGCTGGCTGAGCGCAGTACTCGACATCAACATCTGTTCGGAACATCGTCGTGAAACGATAAGGCCATAACTTGGTAAACTTGTCCTTACTGTGACTGCGTCATCGCCGAACACTCGACGTACCCAACTGCGGCTACCTTTTGTCCGATCAACTTGTCATGTTCGCAGGTCGCAGGTCGGATGCAGCATTCCTCGTCGCTTCAGACGCTCGAACCTCGTACGCTTCGTTCTTCAGGTCTGAGTCGGTCTGCGTCCCAACGCTGAGAATGAATGTTTCGTCGAGGCAGTGCCTACGGATATCAGGTTTCCTAATGACCGCAACGCTTTCGAGTGTCGGCCCGGTGACCTTGCAGCCTATGAGGACGCCGTGAGTTGAGGGAATACGTGAGTTAGCAGATACGACTGTAAGAGGACTGTCGACCGAGCAACAACCTTTCACGTCAGGACCAAAGTTGTCTGAGGGATCTTAGAGAAACGCCCCGAAGTTGTTGAAGAGCGTGCGCTCTGATACTTGTTCGGTAAGTACGATGTGGCCAATGAACGGACCGACGTAGGCACAGAAGTCCGCTTCGACTTAGGCTACAGTGAACATTGTGGAGGCAGCGGAGACCAGCACCAAGCAGACATACTGGTAGACAATGTGAAGATTCACCTGATGCTTATGTCGGCTAATGCTGCTGGAGAGTTATGAAAACAGAATGCAGACATTACTACGGCGACCCATTTATATTCCTCATCCGCTCTACATTTGGTCGAGTGTTGACGTACATATGGTTCATCGGGCCACATGGGCTGGAGCATAACACGACGTGCTTATCCGGAATTCGAATACAACCCTGCAGATCAAGAAGTTCTTCCATGTTGCATCTATCTTGAACTTCCGTAACATGCACGGCGGGAAGCATCGACGAGTTCAATTCACTGATCGATCTTTGAATTGGGTCCTGTTTGTCAACAGCGCTCGCTGTCGGACCCTGTGCGGCCCATGTTTTGCGTCCTGACTTGTCCAGCTCCCAGGGAGGCCGTCACGACTGGTAGTTTCACATTCTAACGCAATCATTGCATTGATGACGAAAGGTAAATGTGTTGTCGTGGGTAGTCCGTTGGTTGGAAAGGTTTGTCTTCAAGACATCCTCATGTCACGGTAATCATACGCATTTCGGCAGACAAGCCTGCTAATCTCGTACACGACGAATATTTACCCACCTCTATATATACCCACGGTTTGTAGCCCTTTGCTGACCCCTCGTTGGTTCACGGCTTCCCTAACTTTATCATCAGGTTCTTGAGATTAGCCTTGCGGCCTTCGTAAAGGATAATAGGCCATACACGCTCAGTCTATGGGACATCTAGTATGTATAACGGTTTCATGAGTTTCATGTTCGCTAAACTTTGGTAGCTTCA